>VZZY01021170.1:0-210218 GCA_013400335.1 Eurystomus gularis | reverse complement strand
CCTCGGGCCAGAGGGTTGGGACCGGGTTCTTTCTGACTTTGTTCTGCCATTAATGTTTATATTTAGTTATTTGTTCACCTGCTTTAATACATATATATATCAGTAAAGAACTGTTACTCCTACCCCCATATCCTTGCCTGAGAGCCCCTTGATTTCAAATTTGCAATAATTTGGAGGGAAGGGGTTTACATTTCCTATTCCAAGGGAGGCTCCTGCCTTCCCTGAGAGACACCTGTCCTTCAAACCAGGGCACTCGGAAATAAGCGTTTTGAGGGGCAGCAAGGCTCAGCTCAAGGCTGCCAAGGTGCCAGAGTAGTGTCTGCAATAGCAGGAGAATGGAAATCAGTGCTGGTGCTGGCAGACAGGTTTGATGGGGAGAAAAAGGGGGCCAAACCCATCTGCAGCCCAAAAGCTGGGTCCAGCTCCACTCCCTGCCTAGTCACACAACATCCACCTCCCATCTCAGCCCACATCCATGCACATCAAAGCTTCCCATTGCAGACAACCCCTTTAGTCTTTGCAATTACTCTACTCCTGCTCTCTTCTTCCACGGCCTGGAATCGGTGCTGCCCAGGGGGTCCAAAGGAGAGGCACAAGCCGATAGTGCCGTGGGGCCAAACCCCCCATCCCATCAGGACATGCACAACCCACACACCGTGACAGGCTTTCACCCCCCGAGGAGGGAGCCAGGATGGGTCTCTCTGGGGGGGAAGGCTCCCTGTGTCAGGTCAGATTTCTCGGTGGGGAGCCAGGAGGCAGCTATTATCGCAAGGGATCATTACCCACGCTGTACCACTCACACAGAAGCCGTGCCTCGGAAGGCAGGTTTCCCAGTGCTCTCCGCTGCCCGTGCTCCGGCCAAGCTGGGGGCTAGTGACCACAGAGGGAACCGAGAGGAGAACACTTTGGGTTACGAACAAGATTGGTTGTTTTTTTTTTTTTTTTAATTCCCTCCTTCAAATTAAAAAAATATCCTGTGCATCCATCTAGTCAGCCAAGGGAGGCATTTTACAGCCGCCATAACAGATTTAGAGCTAGGAACCAGAAGATAAAATAATTTACTAATTGGAAGTGGCACCAAACATTTTGCCTCTTGCCCCTTCTGTGATCTTGGTGGCAAGTGGCTGGCGGTTCACCAGGAGACAGAGCAAAGGGGCAGCCAAGACCAGAGAGGTGGCCAGGGTGCCACTCCAAGAGACCCACCCTATTGTTTTCCCCACACCCTGTCACCTTTAATTAATACGAGCGACACCCATCAAAGACAGAGCTGGGTGCAAGGCTGAGGAGGAGTGACAGGGCTGGTGCAGAGGAATTTCACACAACAGTCAAGGCATTTTCTAGCTCACTGAGTCCTCCCCCCCCTCTTTTTTTTTTTTCAGATGGCTTTGCACTTGGCAGACCTCAGCAGCCTGGCACATGGGGAGAGCGCAGCTTTCTCCACAGTCAGAAGAAGCCAAAAGTCTTCATTGACTCGTTGACTCATTCATTCGCTCCACAACATACATTTATTTACTAGGGCCGGTGCTCTGCAGCAAAGGATGCTATGACGTGCTCAGCCAGGGCATGCAGAGAGGGAGCAGCCATCCGGCACTAGCAATCATGGTTACAACAGCTGGTAGCACAACCAGAGTCTCCTGCACCGAGGTGGCCTCTCCAAGCCAGCATGGCAAGTGCTGGGCACTTGGGAAGTGAGATTTTTCTCTGGGGCTGCCTTTCTGCAGCTGTACAACATCTGGCAGGGCAGCACCATTGCACTGTTCTCACCGCAAAGCCTGTGCATCCTCATGGAGGTGGCCAGCCAGCATCTGCCACCCTTCTCCTGCTCCTCAGAGGGTCTGCAGATCCCTCTGGCCCCTGCCTTTCCTCGAGGACCTACACAAACCTCACCATTTTAAGCATTTAACCAGATCTTGCTGCCTTGAGGCTGTTGCGTTGTAATTCCAGGGTCTACCTAGAGAAACAAGCTATGGCCCATTCTCAAAGACCTTTTGTGGCATCTGCTCCAAAGGTGGAGCCCCGCAACTCACCCATGTGCTTCCTTGCAGAATGCTCACCAGCTCAGGAGAGGGAAGGCAACAACAGGACAAGGATGAGCAGGAGATGGTGGGTGGAGCAAGGAGGGGGGGTTTGCCAGCAGAGATGAAGCTAGAAAGCCTGATGGGACATTCTGTAGAACCCTATCCTCTGCCTCACATGTGGGACATCCCAGCCCCTGGTCCAAACACCTCCCATTGTCTGCAAAAGCCCAGGCTGGGCACCTCTTGGAGATGCAGAGCAGGAGCACGGCCCAGACCTGGAGCTCAGAAATATTCCCTAGTCCCGGTTTAGGCACAGCAAAGAGACTAGTTGGGTTTGTGGCTCCATGACATTTCTAGTGAAGCAAAGCAGGCAGAGACTTAACCTTCCCATCTGAGATAAGAAATCCTTGCAGAAGGCTCCCCCGGAACATGGCCCAACCTGGCATTTGTCTGGTTTGCAACAGCATCACACTGCGTTAATCAAAATTCAGTCCATCATCTGCTCCAACTCCCACGCCTTTCTGCCCAGCTAGTGTTCCCTGAGACACGCTGCTCTCCGATGGATAAATACTTGTCTTAAGTTGCCATCTAGGGGAGCAGAAAAAGTCAGTTGCTTTGAGGTAGGTTACAAAACCAAGCGCGCCGAAAGCCTTGAGGTCCTTTGCATTTGGAAGCAACCAGCTACCACACAAACAGCTACAAGGAATGAGAATGAAGTTACTTAAAATGCCCAAAATATAGCACAGTAGGGTAATTACAAACACAAGCCTTTGTTTTGAAAGGCTGAGGAAGCATGAGGAAACGCAGGCTTTATGAACTCCTCCAGAGCTCCTTTGATGGTGGGAGGAGGATGCTCTGCGCAGGGTTTTCCCCTGGGAGAAGACTGGATTTAGGGTCCAATACTGGGCAACGCTTGGATGCGGGAATAAAAAACCCTCCGAGCTGTCTCCTGAGACCACCCCATTGCCTTCCAGGCTGAGATTGGTGCTGCTGCAATAAAAGGGATGCAGCGTGGCTTGGAGAGGAGGAGCTCATGGAGAGCCAGGGCAGCAGGACATGCTCTCACTGCCGGATATAATTGGGAGAGCTTTCCCCAGAATCGCCCACAGCGTGATCACACGGGGTGTGTTAGCACAGGCTCTTATACAGAGTCATTTGGCTTTGTTAAAAGGGGGAGAGAGAAAAAAAAAAAGATTAAATCAATGTGAGATCTCCAGCAAGGCTAAATCCAGATAGGCACAGAGTGGAAACAAACTCTGCAGGCCTCAGAAGAGCAGAGGAATAAAAAAAAAAATACAAGGGAGGAGAAAATAGATAATAACATGGGGAAATAGGGTGAGGGTGGATAGGCTGCCCTGCTGACTGGTGAAGCCCTCATGCTGCCACTGCCTTTGGGAGCCCAGGTCCTTCCCCAGGTCCCAGTCTCCCACAGCAGGCTGCGGTTCTTCATTAGAAACTGCTCCAAGCTCCTCGCACAAAAGGTTCCCTCTATCTGCATTTATAAAGTGCTTATCACAGTGGTGTCTCGCTGCTCCGAGCCCTTTCCTAGAGAAGGGCAGAGTGTTTCTATTGTTGTTATACAAATAGCTTCCCCTGCCAGTTCCTTTCCTTCCAGGCTACTGAGTAGAGCTTGGCTCAGCTCCCTCTGGACTAATTTGATGAGAGATAATTATCTTGTTAATATCATCTTATTTTCATAAGTCCCAGCCTCTCTTTTATTAATTCTGTCAGTTCCTGGTTGTGTTGCTCTTAGGTCCCTGTCTTTTCAAAACAGTATAACAGGCACTTATGGGAGAAAGTCGTAAAAAGAACAACTTAACTTAGAGAATGTAAATATTGACATTTTTCACAATGGAGATTTTTAATCTGTTCCCCCTCTCAAAGCTGGCCCCTGTGGGAACTGCTTGGACACTGCCTGAGTAAGGGTGGGATGCAGCTGCAGGGGGAGATGCTCAGGAGCTGGTAACCCCCCCATGAAGGGCAGCAGAGGAGCAAGGGCAGCAGTGCCGGGTGCTCCCCAGCAGTACCATGGGGAGATGCTTCAGGACATGCCAAACAAGGTGCACTCTGGCAAGGGACTCTTCTGTGCCCCATCTTTGGGCTGAACCAGCTGAATGGCCCCGTCCCTGGAGACATTCAAGGTCAGGCTTGCTGGGGTTCTAAGCAACCTGACCTAGTTTGAGATGTCCCTGCTTATTGTAGGGGGGATTGGACTAGACGACCTTTGTAGGTCCCTTCCAAGGCAATATGTTCTGTGATTCTATGAATGCAGCAAGCAAGGGACAGAAAATGGGAAAGGAACATGGATATGGGTTGGTTTCAATGGAAAGGTGTGCGAGCACTAGGATGCAGGTAACATGCCTGCCTTGCCAGGTGGTAGCTGACCCCAAGCTGGGAGAAACCTGCGCATGGAGAGCCCTGCCCCAGGGTGCCCACAAAACACTTCAAAGTCTCTCAGACCTCATTATCCCTTGCAAGAGCATTTATGGTTATTCTTAACAGTGCAATTGTATTATCTCATATAATCATACGACATGACTCATTATGAAGCCATAGCCTGTAACTGCAGTGGATGCCCCAGAGCGCTGTCCCTTTGCCCTTGTTCTGCACTCACCAGCAGGCATGCCAAGGAGGATCCCACCTCCCATGGCAGCACACCCTACTGTCCTCCAGATGTGACACCTACCTCCATCCCTCACCATCAAGTGAACATTTTGTGGGGCTGTTGATCATAGAATCATTAAGATCAGAAAAGACCTCTAAGATCATCAAGTCCAACCATCAACCCAACACTACCATAACCACTAGACCATGTCTTGGACAGGCTTTGAAGGGGACTCAAAGGATGCCCTGCTGCCTGGATCCCCTCAGCACTGGGTTTGAGGCAATCTCAGGGTGCTCAGCTCTGCAGGGATAAGGAGCTTTGGGGCTTTGTTAGGTCAAAAAGATATTTTAGCATCAGCTGAAGTGGGTAAAGAATCTTCCTGGTTTGGACAACCTAAATAGGATTTTGGAAAGACCTTATTTTATTTTAGATGTGCCAGCTTTCTCCCAGTACCCCTTCAAGTACCCAAGACATCCATTCCTTGGATCTGGGCCTCAATCCCTGTAAAACAAAGCACTTGTGCAAGTGCTCAACTCTAACGACAGGTTTAAAGTGAAGTACGTTCTCAAGCGATTTTCTGAATCAGGATGTAAATACAAACCTCTTCTCTTTGACTTGACTTTTCTTCAATAACACAGATATCAAACTCATTCAATAGAGAGGGAGAGAAAATGAGTGGGTCGGGCAGACTTCCTCTCTGCTAGAAACCGAATTACATTAAGCCTGCTCATGACTGCTTGCAGGAAGAAGCTTTTTTGTTCTAGTTTGTACAAGTGCTCACACTGTGCTTGTCACTGTAGCATCCAAGAGCTTTCCAGTATTGCGTTAAACAATGTGACTAATATCTGCAGCATGCTCATAAGCTGGGGATTTCAAGTCCAGAGCTTAGGCTCATTTATTCAAGGGACCAAACCCATTCACTGACAGAGTAAGGAAGTGCGTTTTCAGTAGCGGCAGATGTACTTACAGCATTTAATCATGCAGGCAAGAAGAATCCCGTTCTTTAGCTGGTGTGTCATATCCCAAGCTAGAGTGTCCTTTAACGGAGTCCTTTGCCGTTCCACACGGTCTGAGGTCACCCCACAGGCTCCCCTGTGCAGAGGGAAATGGATTAATAAACCATTAGAAATAAACCCGTAAAAGTGATTCAATATTTCAAGTCATATTGTAAGGAGACTCGGGGGGGTTGGTTGAAACATTCAGATAAACAGCCCAGAGTCAATAATTTGCCCATCTCCATGGTGAAAGAAGGGAAAGGCAAAAAGAAAGATGAAAGGAGATACAGTAAGATGATGAGCAGGGCAAAACAGCAGAGTAAAAATGGTGAGAAACAAAACAAGAAGACGGATGGTTTTCTCCCATCCCCCCGTGGATGCAGACATGGAGGGAATCACAGCTTAGAGATTCCTTGCTCTCCAGGCAGGCTGGTGGGGCTTTGCGGGAAGGCTCGCTCTGTTTGCATGCTAACTGCTACCCTCCTGGGATGCAAGGTCTGCTGCTCAGCTCCAGCAGTTCAAGAGAAGCTCACACTCAAGGAAAAACAAATACCGCACCTTGCCATTGATCAGGCCTATAAAAGACCTGGTAGAAAGGATACATCTATACGTTATCACAGCATAAAATACATTTATTGTCTATACACCAAGACAATTAAAATAGTCCACGAGCTGTGAGAAAAGAAAGCAGAATTTGGACTCCTGCTAAAGCCCTGTAGTTTACTGAAGCACAAGTGCTTTGATCCTCCACCCCTGGAGACAGCGCTTGTGCAAAGCGGGGATGGTACCTCAGCTGTTGCCGCTGCGCTTCAGCAGCAGCGGGGACGACGTGACAGACTCCTCTGCTCAATGCTTGTGTCAGGAGCTTATGCTTCTCCAGGCAAAGGAACCCTGGAAGCACCTCCTGCCTCAGGAGGGGAATCGCTGGCTGGATTGCAGCAGACTGGGCGAGATGCTGAAGGCTTGCAATACTCCATGTTGGCAAGCTGAAATTGTTAGAGCTCCAGCTTCTTTTTTCCCCCGGCACTGGAAAGTGGTTTTATGAGTTTCTTGAGAACTCACAGCCCCTCTGTCCTCTGCCAAGTCACCTTGTCTGCAAAGCAAGTAGGAGCTTGAGAGCACCAACACAGGTGATGGTGGCTCCAGACTAGCCAAGCATCCATCAGCTGGTGATCCATGGTTACGCTACCCTCACAACCCCAACATCAGCTCCCACCCATGCCTCACAGGGACAGGAGACTTGTCCCTGATCTACCAGCTCCATGGTGGGGATGTAGGCCAGGACCAACTAGGATAGGGCTGCTAGCCATCAAGGCGAATAAGCACCTTGAGTATGGAGCAAGCCCCATATGTGAAGAGCAGTGAGGTTACCAAACCTCAAAGAGAAGCTGCCTGAGCACAACTGGTGCTTCCTGAGCGAGCACCTGCCTCATACCTTCTTTTCTCCTTATTTTTCAGTACGCAGCTTTCTACCTTATTTACTGCCCACTGCCCTGGCCCTGCAACCAACACAGAAATATTCAATGTCCTCATCAGCTTTCCTGTGAAACTCATCGCTCTGGTATCTGAGTGCTTCACAGACACTCAAGAATTCATTTGCCCAAGATTCTGTACTGTAGAGGGGTTTATGAAGATTAAATAGATCCATTAGTTTTAGACATCCAGCTTGGGACACCCAGTCCCTGCTTTGCTGGGGTTTTGTTTTTGTTGTTTTTTTCTTTTCTTTTCTTTTTTCCTCAAAGTCATTACAAGGATGGCTTGTGTGTTAAGAGCAAGGTTCCCACTGACTTCAGCTGTAGCACAACTGCTCAGCCTTAAGTGACTCAAGTAACAGAGTCCCTAGCCAGATGCCAGGAAATGAGGAACACATCCGAAATCACCAGTGAAATATCTGGTGCACACGACTCTGTACAGCTATCAGATGGGAGCGCTGGAGCAGAGGCAAAAATAAGATGTGGCTCTCCAGGGTGACAGCCAGTCACTTAAATCTTTCCCTTCCCACAACGATTTGTCTTCCTTCCTACCACTCTCCCAGTTTTGCAAGGGGTGAAGGGTCCTACAGCCCGGAGGAGAAGCCCTGATTTAGCTCCACACCAGAGCAGCTGCATTCTCAGTGTGTTGGATGTAGAGAAGAAAGAAAATTAGGACTGTACAACAAAAGCTTTGTCTCAGAACTCATCCAGAAGGCACACAAATTCCAGTGGTGCAGATCATCTTTGCTGCTGCGTTCAGGATAAGACCTTGAAAGCTGGTGAAATCGTCATCTTTGTTACTGACACTTTCTGGGGCCTTAGAAAAAAAAAAAACTAGCAAAGGATAGTGCAATTATGCATCACCAGATTCACCCCCCCTGGTTCATCTGGGGACTTCTCCATGTGCCACATGGTGCTGGCTGCTTCTCCTTTCAGGCATCCCCCTCTCTCTGGAAAGCAGATACCCCCCAAGGCCCTGCCACATGCTTGGTCATTCCCATGGCCAGCCCATGTGGCTACCACACATTTCCCAGATTCTGCTTCTTGCAGACAAGGGGGGTTGAATTAATTCCAGGCAATTTATCACACAGGCAGCACAGCAGGTGGCAAGTACAACACTGTAGACCAGTGATCAAAGAGCACCCAGTGGGTCTACACTTGCCAGTATCTGAAGAGCCCAGGCATCTCTCCTAATAACAAACATTGAGTGCTCCAGCTCCCTGTACAGGGCATCAATCATTTTCCTGTTGGTTATCATTTTCTATCATGTGTCTCCTGTGCATTTTTAATTGGTTAATTACTTTATTCATACACTAAGCACACCCTCAAGCTCCAATTATTATCAGCATTAAGTGCTCGGCTCATCCTATACATCTTTTAAATGCTGTATTTGGCTGTTTCCTGGTCTGCACTTCCTTCTCCTACAATACCATAGGGGTCCTGAAGATACCTTTGCTACTCCTTTGACAAACCTTAGCCATCCTGCTCATTAGTCTGTTATCTAGCTGCTTATCAACCCCACTCCCAAGCTCCTCATTACTGCAGTTGCAATTACAATAGCTGACATTCCTCCTTGTAGCACCATTGCACTTCTAACAGGCCACTGCTATTCAACAGCTCCCCACTGCAATGGTAGGTTGACTTCCCTATGTGAGCCAACATCTACACCACCTTAATGAACAGCAGAGCTGCTCCTTTTTGTTTGTTCACACTTCACCATGGGTATTGTGTGTTATATCTTCGGTTAAAGGCTCTGGCTGGGCCCCAGGGAGGAAATCCAACTCTTTCCTCATCCTTTGCTGCTGCTCTCTGCTTGGTTTGGAAAGGAATTGAAATGGCTGGTTTCTCTACAGCAACTGAGCACCTCCATCTGGAGGAAGCATCTAAAGGTCAGGATGGGCTGACCAGGAGCAAGGATGTGCAACAAGGACTGTAAAACTTGAGGCTGCCAGGGTAGCAGAGGCAACCTGGACAGACACTGTGGCCCAGGGGTGGTTTAGTTTCAGCTCTTTCATGCAACCTGCCTCCCCCAGCACTTCTCCTTGCTGGAGGAACTGCCTTCTTCCAGGGAATGGAAGAAGCATTGAGCATCCGCTGCCTTTTGACATGTTCAGTGCTGACATACCGCTGGATGCTATCTCGCTGTGCATTTATTCCAGTCTAGCATCATAAGAGCTGAGTGAGATGTGGCTAAAGATGCCTTTTTACTTCCACAGGATTAGTCTCACCGAGTTCATGGCTGCACGCGTGGGAGATCCAATGCCATGGCATCAATGTGCAGCCAGAGGTAGGGGAAAAGGTACAAGGACCATTTTGGTGCTAGATCAGAAAACAGATCGCAAGATGCACTGTCTGAACACGAGACCTGCTACAGGAGTACAGGTTAGTGCCAAGGTCAGCCCCAGGGCTCCTACCACCACTGGCCTGATTGAATTTCACAGGCAGTAGCACACAAAGTGTCACACCAGCCCAAAGCCTGTCTCCAAGGTTGTCCAGGTGAAAGACAAAGGCACCAAAGGGGACTTCAAACTGTCAGAGGTGCCAGCTGAGGAAGGAGGACCAAGCTGACAGTCAAGCAACTTCCCTTTGGACCAGAGGCCAGCACCCCTCTGCAGGTCTGCTCCAAGTGCTGCAGACACACCAAGGGTGACAACAAGCACAATGCCCATGCGTGGTGAGAAGGAAAGGAGAACCTAGGCATTCAGAACATAGCTTGTTACAGGACCACACTGAGGAGAGAACACAAAGAGCCTGAATGTGCTGCCAAGGGTGGCCTAAGTCACCTGGGCTCTGCCCCAACCAGGGTTTGCAGGCATGTGGTCCTCTGCTACCGAGGAGCAGGACAGCAGAGTGCTGGCCTTGGGTGGCTACCTGCATGCAGACCTGTTCTCAGCTGGCTTGTCCCACTTGCTGTGTCCAGCCTGAGGAACCACCAGAGCAGAAGAAATGAGGTGCTTGTCCCCAGCCTTGCAACGTTGCCTCCCACCCTTGCTGTGCTTCTCCAGTGCCTGGCCCAGCCATCCTGGGTCTGTGGAGTCTAAAATGCTGCTGTGAGGTGCAGGAGTTGTGAACCTGACCCTGCTCATGGATTTGGGCTGCAAGAACACAGCAGGATTCCCGCATAGACCGACGGTAGGGATGAACAGTTGTTGAAGGGGGTTGTCAGCATGTTCCCATCCTGCCACCCACCAGTTTCCTGCCACTGCTAGAGATCTACCCTCAGGCTGTAAGCAAGGCAAAAAAAAGCTGTCAGGCTTGCTTCCACCATCTGCATATGTCCCCTCACCAGCAGCTCCTGGCTTGCAGGACACATCCCAGGGAGCTTTTTTGCCTTGACTTTCTACTCTTCCCACTAGCTGGGAGCTCAGGACCCACTGCACAGAGCAGTGCCCTGCTCCTTTCCAAGCCTTGTGCTGGAAATAGGATCAGCTAGAGCACTGGATATAGGTCCTCTGACCTTTCCCATGGCTCTACTGACCCCTAAATACAGCGGTCCCCACCCAACTGGGAAAGCAGGCTCGTGCAGAAGGCTATTTTATATGTTTAAAGCGCTGCCGCCTTTGCCTGCACTGTAATCCCGTGTGCAATATTAATTATCCAGCCAACACTGTTGCCATGACACTCCTTAAAGCCATCAAAGCCGACGCGAGCATATCAGACCTCCACCCCACCCTTCCTATTTGCTCCTGGACTTCAGACAAAGTCCCAGTGCCAAGCGTCCGTGGCAGGGGAGGGACAGGCACCAACCATCTCAAGGACCACCCAGCCCTCTGCACAGCACAAGAAAAGTCCAGATTTGGAGTTTTGGGAAGTGGTGGCTAATTCTGAAGCCGCATTCCAAGAACTGACTGAATTCAAACATGCCCATTTTTAGGTCAGGTTGCAAAATTATTTTCCTTATCGCAACATTGGCCTATCTTTAGAAGCTAAAAGGGATTATTAGAGTTATAAGGAGAAAGGAAGAAAGACGTGGAGGGGGGCTGGGGTGCATAAACACGTCCAGAGCCCTGAAAAAGACACAAACATGAGATCAAAAGAGGGTGAGCCAAATTCTAAATAACCTGATGCATGCAGCATTTACAGCCCTGAGTGGCTGACACTTGAGAAGCCCCCTCAGGCAACAACAGAGCAGATCTGGGTCCTGCCTGCTCCCACCCAGAGCACAGCCCAAATACTGAAGGTAACTCTCTTAGACCTTCAAGAACTGGGAGGAGGTCCATCATATTTAACCTGAAATGGAAGCGAGTGCGAGAAAAATGCTCACTGGTCAAAAGTTTGTGCTTGGGAATCCTTTTTTTCAGAAAGGCAGAACAATTTTCCCCTCCACGTGAAAGCACCAGTGAGAGTCCTTGCAGCGTGTGGACATTTGCATGGTCTGTGATCTCAACAAGCTTGGCCTGATGCACAGCAGGCACCTACACAACTCGTTTTGGCCACACTGGGCTTCCAGGGTTCACTCCACCTTTGTCTGAGGGATAGACCAAGCTGGAGGAGCTAGGCTCTCATCTACAAGCCATTTCTATAACACAAGATGATCTTTCCTACATTATATTGAACTCCTGTTAACAGCTCTAGCAATGCCCACAGATGTTACCAGGAAGATGCAGAGACCCCTGAAACTGGATGATGAAACAAGCCCAGAAGTTCCCCTCACCCACCATGGTCACCCAGTACTGTGCTCCCAGCAATCATGCCGCAGGGTTGATTCAAATCAAGAAAAGCATCAAGCAAGTGGAGGCCACGGGCATGGGTGGGAAGGACTCCAGGTGATGGGCTGCTTCTCCTGGGAAGTCACTGATGTTTAAGCAATGCAGTGCTTTCCATGGGGCTCAGCAGTTTGAAAAGCCACTATACCTACATCCCTGCGGATATTTTTGGGGGGTTTTCTCACACACATCAGTCCTGCATGCTAGGAGATGTGCTGCATGGCTAAATCAGTGACTAAAAGCAAGAAAGTTGGGTAGAAGACATGCTCTGGAGGCACAGTTGTGCTTGCTTGTCCTCTGCCTTGCTGCCCTTTGATGATATACCCTGCCTTCTTCCTGAAGGAGCTGGAAAACACTCACCAGTGCTTTGCTCAGGCTCTCCATGTGATGCTGGAGTTTCCTCGATGGCCTTGAAGGTGGCTTTCAGGGTGAAAAAGCAGCAAGAACAGGACTCCCCTTGAGCGAGGGGGAAACCAGTGGCAGAGCAGCATACAGGAGCTGGCACATCCCACTGCAACTGAATGGGATGAGGACAGCAAGAAAGACAGGTCCAGCAGGAATCCTGGAGAAGGTCCATGCTTCAGCCAGGAAGACTGGTCAGAGCTAGAAACTGAAACATCCCCAACGCAGCTGAAAGCAGAACTAAAGCCTGGGGCCTGAATTTAAATAGATGTGTGGGCGGGGAGCCCAGATGGGGCTGATTGGGCAATTAAAGCCTGTTAGTGGCCCCAGGGCCACCACACCCAGGCTGTAGGACCTGCTTTTTCCCTGCAGCAGTGTGGACAGCGGGGTGCTCCCTGCTCTGGAAGAGGACCGCTGTCTGCAGAAGGATGACAGGAGACTGCTGATGGGTTGCAGCAAAGCCCCGAGCATTCCATGCTGGTGCTGGCTGCAGCTTTGGGCTCTGTGCATAACATCCCTCAAGCTCATGGCTGGGCTGAAGCTGTGTCCTCCTTTCTCTGGGACACTATTAACCCCATGCAAGATGAGAGCAGTGTGGCTGTGCTGTAGGGTTGTCCTGTGTTGGACAGGAAAGGCCAGCTTCCCAAGGCCAGCCTGTATAGAATCATAGAATTATTTTGGTTGGAAGGGACCTTTAAAATCACCAAGACCAACTGTTAACCCAGCACTGCCAGGGCACCACTAAACCATGTCCCTTGGCACCACATCTCCATAGCTTTGAAACCCCTTCAGGGATGGGGACTCCACCACTGCCCTGGGCAGCCTGGGACAGCCCTTCACAACCCTTTCGGGGAAGACATTTTTGTCTTCCTCTCCAGGTAAACCTCCCCAGCCACAACTTGAGGCAGATGCCCTTGTCCTTGCTACTTGTAAGAGACCGACCTCCACCTTGCTCCAACCTCCTTTCTGTGAGTTGTTGAGAGTGAGAAGGTCTCCCCTGAGCTTCCTTATTATGTCTCCTGCAAAAGACCTGGCTGGAGTCTAGATCAGTCACCCACTATCTGGGCTGGTGGGAGCATCAGGCAGTCTTTCTAGGTTTGCTGTAAGCATTTCCTCATGCAGATCCCTTCTAGCCACCCTAAGCAGGGAGGGTAACATGGCTGGAGATCAGTAGTACTATACTTTGACCCAATACTTTCTTTTAAGATTCTTTTTAGGTTCTTTCCCTTAGTCCCCAGTGCCTTATATTTTTTTTTTGTGCCAAGATTAGACACACGTTGTCCCTTCCTGCAGGAGGATAGCAGGTCAAAAGCAGAATGTTTATTCTCTCAGAACCCATGTGAGATGTTGCCCCTGTGGGTTAAACCTTTCCTGAAGGACTGCCTGACCTCCTCTGTCCACATCCAGGTACACGCTCCCAAATCGGAAAGGGGAGCAAGGCGCTGTATGCACAGCAAGGAGCTACAAAGCAAGGAGCTGCTGTAGAAGGAGACACGGGCAGATCTTTTCCTTCTGCTGCTGAAATCCCATTTATGACAATATTCACACCTCCAAGCAGCTGGCACCCTTCTCCGTGTGCCAGAGGCTGTGCTGGTGATGAGTTTCTGGCGACGAGCGTTACCGCTCACAACTGCTATGTTAATGCAATTAGAGACAGTGCCAAGTGCGAGGCAGTATTTGTCCTGATATTATTGGTGACAAAGGAGCCTCCTGTGCGTGAAGCAAGTCCGTTTCCAATCCATCTGTATCTATATCTAAAAAAGCTTTCATTTTGCCGAGCGCTGCAGCAGATTCTCATGATAAATTGCTGCCATATCTTCGCTCCCAACTCCATTACATCCTATTCAAATCCCCTTCATTATAACAAGAAGCAATATGACACCAAAAGCTTGTCTCGGGGAATTTATGACACAGCGGAGACTCTTAGATCCACTAAACCCCATTAAAACCGTCTCCCATATAAAACATACACCTTATTATGCGGTGCAGCAGCGGGCAGCAGGTTGTCTTCTGCCAGGGCTCTTATTATCTGGCCAAGGGAGGGATGAGGAGCACGTGTGAACAATTGAAAACGTGGGGCTGGAGCAGCATCCACACCTCCTGCCTAGGAGCTTCAGTCATCTTTTATTTGACGTTTGCTTACTAAGCCAAGACTAAAGCAAACACACCCCGTTGGCCAAAGCCAGGCTTTTTTTCAGGTCTCTTTCCAGCACAAAGCCTCGAAAAATGGGCTTCGGGGTGGAACGGAACGTCACGGTAAATCTGAAATGAAACGTTGTGGTTTGTTTTGTTTAGAGCCATTCAATTAAAATAAATTTACTCTCAAAATCTCTTTCAAAAAATGTAACCTGGGATTTCAGCCACGGAGCAGCCACGTGTGCTGATTTGCTGATCTCTTCCTTCAAGCATGCTCTCTGTGTGCTGGCGTGTGTTGTCTCAGTCTTTATTTCAGAGAGTCGTTTCTGTTGCCTTTTCTTGTAGCACCTTCTCAAGCTGGGGAAGCAGGAAAAGAGGAGGGGGAAACGTGAGGGTGCTGGTCAAGTACCTAACCAGGCTGCTTTGCAGGGTCAAGCCTCTCTGCCCACCTCCACCCCCTGCCCACACCCCTTCCCTGCCACCCACACCACCAGGGCTCAGGTTCTGCTGGAGAAGTGGATGCCACCAGGCAGCAGGAAGGAGAAATGAAGCAGCCCTCCTGGTTGGGTGTTCCTCATCCCGCAGTCACCAGATGTGTGAGTAGCCCAAGAGATGTTGCTAGGGCAGCTGACCTTTTCAAGCTGGGAAGAGAGAAGATAACAGCTTGCCTCAACCCTGAGAAAGTGGGTTTGCTTTTCTCCCACACCATGTTGGTTCTCTTCCCCAACTTCTCACCTTCTAAGCTCCAGGCTGTGCCCTTCAGGAGTCCAGGTGGCAGCTCGTGTCTGATCAGCGCGCTGCTCGTTAGACTGGGTAAATATGTTTGTGTTTTCCTCTTTGTACCCCTCATTTAGTCTCATCTGTGTGTATTGTTTATTGTCCTGGATTATGCAAATCAAAATATAATCAAAAATGAAAACAGGAAGGTAAGCAAAGCTTGCCCCCACTCTTCTGGACCTTGCCAAGGACAGGGTGGAGGCTCCCACCGTGACAGGACTGAGTCACCTCTGTGCAGCCTCTGAGCATGATGCAGGGGTGGCTTGGTCCCATTGCTGTCCTAGGAGTGACCCAGCCTCTCACCAACACTGTCTCTGCACCCCAAATCAACCAAAGCAGGATGCACAGTCCCCATCACAAACATCTTGTTGGAGGATCCATCTCTGTCCTGCTACTGCTTCCCAAAGATCTGATGTCACTCAACAGTCCTTCTGGAAGCGTGCAATGAATGCGGCAGTGCTCAGCACAGCGGTGGTTGCCTTTCCTTGTGCTCAGCCTCCTTGGAGAAGAGCGATCTGCCTGAGGAACCAGCTTAATTCTGCTTTGAGGTTGTGCCAGAGGTGCCAGAGAGGCAAGGAAGAAGGTGAAAACCTGGAGAAGAGGTGGATGGTGAGACTCCAGAGGTCTGTTTGGATCACATAGGTGCACACAGAATTGAAGAAGGACTCAATGCAGAGCTATTGCATGAAGTGGAGTATTCTGTACATACCTCCTAGGTAACTCAAGTGCAACTAGACTTGTTCATGTGGCTTTTAAAGTCATGTAGATCAAGATGAGCAAATGTCTCTGTGACAGGGTGTCATGGATTATTGATGTTGAAGCCAGAAAGGCTACTCTGTCCTCCTTCATCACCAAGGCGAGATCATTTTAGCCAGTGATTCCTGTGTCAAACCTATAA
The DNA here is from genome assembly GCA_013400335.1 of Eurystomus gularis. Lineage (NCBI taxonomy): Eukaryota > Metazoa > Chordata > Aves > Coraciiformes > Coraciidae > Eurystomus > Eurystomus gularis. Next base: position 194,209 of record VZZY01021170.1, on the reverse strand, counting down.
TTTCTGGCTGAGTTAAGGCGGCTCTTTTAGAAAGGCCTCCAACTTCAAGTAAAAAAACACTCCAAGTGAGGAAGAATCAACCATCTCCTCTGTACATTGTTTAGTGGGTAATTTGGGTCGAATTTGTCTAATTTCAGCTTCCAGCCACCAGGTCTTGTTACAACTTTGATCGCCAGATTAAAGAGCTCTCTAGTCTCAAACATATTCTCTTCTGCTGGGTACTTCTAGACTCGTGTCAAGTAACTATTCAAAGTGTTTTTCATTAAACCTTTCATTACAAAACAAAGTTGTTGTTGTTTTCTTTCAGAGTTTCACTAACTTTTGTACCTCTTTCTTGGATTCTTTCCATGTTTTCGTCATGTGTGACTGGAGAACTGGACACTGAGCACATCAGTACTCTTGTTAAATCAATGCATGGTCCCATGTGAATGTGAAGCCAGCCTCTGTTGCTCTTTGTCATTCTCCTCTTTAGGGACTTCAAGTTCAGAAGGCTTCCATCTAATCCCACCATGCTTTTCTAATCTAGCAGTCCCCATTTGTGTATAATCTTTGTTCCTAGATGCATGAATCTCTGTTTCGTTGTACTAAAATTCAGGCTTCTAGAACAAATTCAGCCTACCAAGTGATTCATGCTACCTTGGTGACATTTGTCTTCCTGCTGGGTTTTATATCCACTTTAATTCTTATCTCTAAAGACTGTACACACTCTTCTAAGTCCTCGATAAATACTGAACTGTTGGGTCTCTTCAGGAAGACCTGATGATTGCCCTGGAAACCACCGAGAGTGGTCTCCACAGTTCCCAAGATGCCTTCCCAACCATCTAGACTTATGGTTCACTCATCACCGATATATCCACCTTCCAGAATATCCCACAGCTTCTGCATGGACAAAGAGCTGCGTTGGTTGGTTGAATGGAAACCAGCGTTTGGACAGAGGAGGGTGGATGTGTGTGCACAAGTCCTGCACCAGTAGGAATCTGAAATGTGGCTGTGGTTTTCCTTGGACCTGGAAATTACTCCCAGTGTCTGTAGGACAGATGTAGGTTTTTAATTACGATTCAGGAAAGCAAAAGGTAGAGGCTCTGAAGAGGGGCAACAGAGGCATACAAATAAGGTCTGACAAGTTTGTCTGGAAAAGAAACAGCTCAATCTGAGTTAGCTGCTCCTGAGTTAAATATAAATGCAAATTTGGGGAAGGTGAGTGCGCAGCAAGGGTACGTGTTGTGCTGGCAGGAGGAAAAGGACCGTAGGAGTGCCAGCTCCACACAGGATTGGACATCCAAAGGTTCCATCTGCAGCCAGCAGTGAGGCAGGCTCCTCCAGGAGCAGGTCCAGAACTGGGGCTGAAGTGGGAAATCCCAACAGTGGAGAATTAAATCTTCAGAGATGATCTCTGTCCATTAAGGCAACTAAGAAACCCATGTGGTTTCTGGGGGGGGGGGGGGGGACGTTCTCCCCTCTCTTTGGTGTTACATTTTGGGATTCCTCCAGCATGGTAAAGAAAGCTGGAAGATGGTTTCTCCAGAAAGTTCCTCTTCAATTATTTCTGCTGTTCCATACTAAAGCAACAACCCCAGCAGATCTTGTTGCACCTTAGGAAGCAGTAGCAGAAAGAAGATGCAGTGGTACATCACCAGTGAAACCTTGAGGGGTTATGGAGAAGATAGAGGAAGGCTCTTTGGAGGTGCACACTAAAGTTAAGAGGCAAAGATGCAAGTTGCAAGGGAAATCCCAGTTGAACATGAAGAAAAGGTTCTTCCCTATGAGGCAGGTCAAGCACTAGGCCAACAGCCTGAAGAAGTGGGGAGACCTTCATCCTTGCCTAAAATGGCTGGAGCAGCTCAGCTCCCTGGGGAAGTACAGGAAGCACTTTGCAACTAGAAAATATACATAAAAAACAACAAACCGAAGCTCCTGAAATGGCTGCTAGCAGTGAAAGTTAATTTGTCATTGTTCTATTTCAGCGTCTACAGCCCTTTAGGTGAATATGAGCATTTCCAGGCAACCCCCCAGACAAACCTAGTTCCCAATTCTAAAATGTTCCTGCTACGTAAAGATTAAAACAATAACATTTTGAGCCTGCAAGCTTCAAATGCAAAGCAATTGTGGGGGAAGACTCTGCAGCAGTGCAGGAAGCCCGGCTAATGATGTCAGTAAATTGTATCAGAAGGATTCTCTCATTTTGGGAAGAGAGATGTAATAGCGCGGGCTATTCTCACTGGCACTAAACTCATTAGTTTGTTTACAGTGTGCCTTCCTGCACCACTCTCTGAGATGCTGGAAATCTTATTTTGCCTTTGATATTTCGAGTCAGAAAGAGCAGGGGGAAGTCAAAGATTCTCAGCAACATTTGATCCCTCCCATGGCTTTGTTTTTAGGGTTTCTGTTGTTGTTGTTTAACAAGGTGCTTGTTAAAGGCTTGACTCCTGGTCAAGGCAGCACTGGGGAAACTCCTTGGTTCAGAGAAGGACTTGTGTGAGGGGTAATGCTGAGTGATAGCGTGCTGGGGATGCTGATGGACAAAAGAAGAGGTAACCAGCAGGAGCCTGCTGGAGAGTGGACCCACCTGAGGCCACCCAATAGCCAAGGGTGAGGCTTCGGATGGCCTCAGATGAGAGGTACCATGCCTGAGAGAGGTGGGATGGGGGGAGCTTTGACTCTGCAGGGACAGGCTGTGCCAAGCTCTGGCCGAGGAGCGAGAGCAGGCTGTGCCACATCTCAGCCTTCTGCTCTCCACACCAGCCATGATACCTCTGAGGGAGGCAGGCAGCTCCACCTGCACACCCTGCCACCGGGAAGCCTTATCTGCCTCCGTCAGCCTCCACCTTGGTGCTTTCCCAGCACATCATTGCCTTCCCCATTTCTCATTCTGCCTTGAAGCATGAGACAGGAGCTGCCCGCTTCACAACCACAGCAGCAGACAGGAGCTTGTCTCCAGCTGCAGGAGCAGCAGGACTCGCTGTCCAGGGAGCTGGCTCTGTGACACAACATTTCTTCCACTCCTTTATTCAAATCTGGATGTCTGGGCAGGAATTTGGTGGTTTTCCAGCACTTAGAAATAGTTCTTCTGGCCCCTGCAGGTGCTCAAAGCCTGTGGGAGCCCAGCCCTGAGGATGCTGCAGTGAATGAGCATCACCCAACGGTAGCTGAACACCCCTAAAGGAGCTCTGGTTGGGCTGTGGCTCATATGACCTGCATGAGGGAGGCTCTAGGATGGATCCTGGTGTCAAGTCCTCGCCCTGGGAAGCTGAGCCCTTTTCACAGGGGACAGGACCAGAGCAAGTGATTGAAGCATCTCCAACCATCCCATCAGCATGAAATGACTTCTCTATCCCTTGCCCAGAAGCCTTGGTACCTCTCTAGACCAGGCAACAAAAAGTCTACCATCATCTTCAAATAAATCTATGGCCTCTGGTGGGCCTGACTCCAGCTCTGGGGCAGCTGGGGTTGCTTCAGGGTTCCACGGGGGTGTACAGTCATTGCACAGCAGCTCTGTGGGGTTCTCCTGCTGAGGCCTCCCGGTGCTCCCAGCTTCAGCATCCCAGTCCTGCTGGCTGCTCTGTGGCTCCTCTGCTGCAGCCAACTCAGGGAGGATGTGAGATTAAGCAACACTGCAAGAAGGTGAATGGGATATCTTGAGCTCACCTGGGTGAGCTGGAGGGGACAAGCTCTACCTCCATCCTGCTGCCACCTCCTGGTCCTGGTGAAGCTCCCATTGGACAAGCTGCTGCATGTGTGCCTCTTGCACTAATGAGTTTCATTTTTCCTTGGTCTAGGACCATGCTTCTCTTTGGCCTCCCTGACAAGCTTTCCTCAGGGTTGTGCTCAGGAGGGAAAACTTGCTCCTGGCCTCCACCATGGTTATATGTGGCCATATAACAAAATCAGCTTGCAAGGTTACTTACTCATCTCATTATCCAAACCCCGGGCAGACAAATATAGAGCAAAATAAGGTTTATGCCTTATGGAGAAAGCTTATTGCATCTCCTAAACTGCAATAAAATATCTACAGGTGAAATACGTCACCACTATTACAACCATGCTCCCACTGTCATGGTACCAGTAGGGTCAAGGACCAGCCAGCCCGGTGCTGGCATCAGAGGAGGCAGAAGCTGCAACCCTGGTGGGATGTAGTCGTGGTAGATGGGCGATGCCTGCTTCTGTCACCTCAACTGCACAATTATGTGTCTGCCTCAGTTTCCCAACAGCTGGCTCTGAATGACAACGCTTGCTCCCATGCCAGTGGTTAATGAGATCATGTTTGTACATGGCTTGGAACACAAATGTCTCTGCAGCATGTAAGTGCTAAGTACTATTAGCAACTAACAGCAGTTCTCCTTTGGTACAGGGCTCTGCAGACTTTGCCTGAGGCCATTCCAACCCAGTGAAGCATCACCCTGAGCAGCACTACCTGCGCTGTGGCAGACCTCCACGTCAGCCAGCACACCCCACGATGCTCTGGGAACCAGCTGGAGATGGAGCTGTGAGTCCAGAATCAAGTGCCTGGCTTTATCTGGCCTGAGGGGTGTTGGTGGGGGAGCTTGGGATGACTGGGGTATGGGATAGACACTGTCAATGGGCAGGAGGGTGAAGGAAGTTGTCCCACCAGCAAGCCTGGCTGGCATGTGCAGATCCCAGGCTCACAACTTACTTATGAGGCTGCGCTGGGGAGGAGGACATGGTCAATGCATGCTTGTCCACCGTTCCTAGGCTGGCCTGCAGACATCTGCACCACAAGGCTGGAGTTAGAGCCATCCCCAAAGCAGTGCCAGGTCACCATCCAATGCCTCTCACAGGGCACACTGCCTGCTTAACACCCGCCTCCACGCTCGCCCTTATTATCATGCTCTTCTCCATCCTTCATCCTCCTGCTACCTGATCATCTCCACGCTGGATCCTGCCTGGAGACAGATGATGTGCTGGGCAGGAATGGCAAAGTTTATTAAGTTGGGGTGGGAAGCTCTAGCAGGCTGGGTTCACAATTAGGCTCCCAAAGGCAAGATCATAAAGCATTCAGACACTTGGGATACAGGGCTGATTACCAGCATCTTTCATCATTAAATATTAACACCAAGGCTGCTTAAAGGCCAGTGAAAGAATTATAGAATTTAATACCTATCACGCTCTATCAATAGGCTGGGAGAAATATGGTCCTTTTGCCTGTGTTGTTGGTTTTCTTTTTTTTTAATGCTTCAATGTAAACTAGAAGACTGGCAAAATTAAACAGCACAATTCTTCGTTAGGAGCCACTGGGAATTGCAAACAGGGAGCACCAGGGATCAGACTTGTTTGATATGCTAGGGGAGCGAGCTCATTAAAACACAGGCATTGGTACCAGAAGAAGAGGAAATTAAAGCATGATTTAAGAAAAGAAAACCATCTATGGAGAGTGGCTCCAGCCCCCAGCACTGCCCTGTGTGGCTCTCTGCTCCCCGGGACCCCAGGCCTGGTGGCCTGGGCAGAAGGAGCATCTGCACCCACCTCTGCAAAACCACCCTGACTGTGCTGGGACACAGGACACGGCCTGAAATCCTCCCCGGTGTCCACGCACCCCTTTGCCACCGTATGCATATAGGGTGTGATGGCATGGACACACATCTGGGGTTCCCCACCATCGCTGACACATCTTTACCCGGAGCAGAAAGCTGGGAAAAAATCCTGGCAGCCCCCAAAAAGGATCATGCTCTGCTTGTGACAGGGGTTTTTTTTGTTTTTTTTTTTTTTCTTCCTTGTTGTGCATTATTGTGCTAAGCTGTATTAGGAAAAGGGTGCCTGGGTCAGGTGGCCCTTTGGGGATGGATGGGGACAGAGCCTGGGCAGGAGGGCTCAGCCAGAGCAGGCTGGGGACCATCTTGCAGCATAGCCACGAGCTGCAAATCCACTGTCCCCAGAGCTGCAGAGCTCCTGTGGCAGGATCAGTCGGGAGCTGGGGGCTCTGGAGGGGAACTTGCCCACCAGATGCCTCAGAAAACCTCAGCGAGTGCCAAACAGCTGTGGGCTTAAAGCCACCTGTGCCTTGCTCACAGTCACACCAACATCACACTGCAACCTGCTCCTGATGCTCAGGAGAGAGATTTAAAGGATGTGATGGTGCAGAGGCGGGTTTGGATGAAAAACCAGGGACTTGCGAGGGTCCCATGAGCAAGGCTGGCCTTTGATAGTCCCCCATGCTGCTGCTTTCCCCAGCCTCACCTTCCCACCCCTCCTGCAAGCCTCTGTATGCAGCAACGAGCTTCTGCTCCTCACTCCCTGGTTGCCAATCAATACCACAATCAAGTGGCCCAAGCAAAGCCAGCCGGGTGCCTTCCCACTTCTCCATCAGCAAACACGGGGCACACACGGCTTCTCCCGCTGCCAGCGTGGGCACAACCAGCTCTCCAGCCAGGCTGAGGTCTCCGCAGGCTGTCCCACCCTCTGCTTCTCCTCCTCCAGCCCTGCTGATGGCTGCACAAACATTTCATAGGGCCGAGTCCATCTGCAAAGCTGCGGCTCCAGCTGGAGCTGGATCACTTAATGTCTGTGAGCCAGCACCTCCCTAAGGTTGTCCTGGTGTCAGAGTCTGGCTTTCCCTGGAGAAAGACAGTCCTGGCTCTGTATTTTCTTGCATGGGGACAGTGCCACACTAGTGAGACCATGACGGGTGCAGCTGGACACAGGGCATCTATATGGTGGGATGCTCCTTCCAGCTTGGAGGTGGGGTCCTACCACCCTGCAAAGCCTCTCTCCTGGCCCACACTTCTTCTACCATATAAAAATGGCCCAGAAGATTTTGCTACACAAAATGAATGTATTTTCCCCACTTTTATTTTCTACAAAAGCATCAGGACTGGCTCAACTTGCAGAAACCTCTGTCAACTCCTGGCCATCAGGTTGTCCAGCCTGAAGCTAGAGGAGTAAAACCATTAGCAGAGCTGCCATCCCACCAAGCATTTTTCAGGCGTTGGTTCCTCAGAGCCACACTTCAACAGTAACTCAGACACCAGGGCTGTTAGATCAAATCAGTCACGCTCACACATAGGAAGCATCATGTCAGTATAAACCCAAAGCGCTGGCTCATACCAGCCAGAAAGGATCAATGTGCAAACTTTGTCCAGCTCACGTATCTCCTGTCCTCCCACAGGCAGCAGAAACCTGGCGTCAAACCAAACCTGTGTTACAGGCTCCATATCATACGCAACAGAAATGTGATCACGCACCCGTGCATCTTCAGCAGCTGATTTCACAAAACCCCAGCACGTGTCCTAAGCAGGTAAGTGGCTGAAATAAGACTCAAAAAACCACACAATAACGTCTGTTGAGAAGGAGAATCGACTGCACCATGGAAGCTGTGACTGTCCAGTGGTTTCTCATTGCCCCAGGATGTGTTCCCCGCAGAGGGCACGGAGGAAGACTCCTGAGCTGATTTGGTCTCTGATGGTCTCCAAGTGCCAAAAGTTTGTGGCTGACCCTCCGGCATAAACCAGAGCAGTTCAGGGCCTTGTGTAACTCAGGACAGCCAGCTCAGTGACTACCTGAGCAGAGCCAAGTTGTGGTTTCTCCATGCGTGCAACTGGGAAGAAGAGCATGTGAGCTGAAGGCAACTGGGATCAGAGCCCAGGCACCTGCATAGGTCACAGAGGCTGGAAAAGGTGGTGCACACATGGTATTAGGCTGGAGAAGCTGTAGGTATGTGCATCTAGGTATTCTTTATTCCTTCGAAAACCTCTTCCCTGCCCTCATCTCCATTTTCTCCTCTTTCCTCATTACTCTTTCTTCTCAAGGCTTGGTGGCAGGGGGCTACCACACCCCCCAGGGCTCTCTCCATCACTGGCTGCTCACCAAGCTCACCTGGTCAACCCAAAATCAGGGCGCAAACCGGTTGCAGAGTCAGAAAGGCAAATCCGGACATGAGTGACTCCGGGGAGCCTGGTTGAAATAACTAATTAGGTTCTCACAGCCATTCCCTTTGCGGGAATAAGACCGTATCCCACGCTGTATTTTCTAATGAATCCTGCTCAGTGGTTTCTAATGATTTGTTTAATGGAGTTTCCAGTGTCTCCAGGCTGCAGCACCAGCCTGGCCCTCTGCAGCCTACCCCAGATGCTGGGGGAAGCTTTGGATACTCTCTCAAATTTACCTTTCCCTAGTGATAGAGAGGTGTTTTTATGCTTTCAATCACAGCAGTGCAAATTTCATCTCCTGATGCCACACAAAACCATCCCCCCCCTTCCCCTGTTGACACTATTTAGACGCACACAGATGGTTGTAATTTTTTTCTCTTTTTTTGAGGATCTCTCAGGGAATCTAAATAGGTGAGGTCTTCTCAACCCCCTCCCCGACCGGCACAGCCCACCACAGCCCCACAAACTCCAGACTCACGTTCCACATTCCCATGTCCCACAAGTAACTCGGATCCCACAGATGCAAGTGTCTTGCCAGCTGCAGAAACTTCTACCAAACTCAGGAGGGCTGTCTGTAAATAACATTATTCCTGTATAGAAGCATTAGGCCTCTTTTGATCAAATAATCTATTTTAATTGTTATCTTCAAAGGCAGTCGCTCTGCAGTGATTTTTCTTTTTATGTTATATGGTTTCTTGCTTCTTGCTCCATTATCTCTTAGCTATGTGGAGATACAGGGTTGGGGTTGGTTTTTTTTCTATCTGTGCTGTTATTTTACTAGTGGCTAAGGTCATACTAACTTCCGAGAGTTGCCAAAATTGTGTTTCTTTCTCTAGATACATTTTAATACCCACGCTTGACTTTTCCCGGTGTTTTATTCTTCTCCATTGCATGTATCTTTCCCTGGGGAATTGCCAGCATGGCAATAAATAACTGCTAATTCTATTCCCTGCTACTCACACCTCTTCTTTATACAAATTTAATTTTTCACACATTCATTTGTATACTGCTTGTGAAGAATGCTTTTTTTTTTTCAAGACCTCTCTCTCTTCCGAGTCACTCAATTTTTTTTTTCCCCTTCCACTCTTCCTTTCCTTTCCCTTCCTCTCTTCCCTTCCCTTGGGATAAATTTACCCAATGACTTTGAGCTGACATTGATTTCACACCCCTCCCTATTATACTGTTTTATCCAAGCTACTTTTCCAGGAGGTCCTTGTTTGTGTGCCTCACACCCGTGGTTGTGCCATTAGCTTATGCAGCTTCTTTGCCTGCTATTGTTTACTACAAGCCTCAAGAAACTCCAAGTCACCTCCTGCTATTGCATCTTGCGTAGAAGTTTTGGAAACCTCGGCTCTTTGAGCGCCTGTACTGAAGTCACACTGGCTGGTGCCTTTTCTTCTTGCATGTCTCCTCGCAGCAGGGCTGTAGTCTGTTGTGACTTAATTATAGGGCCTTTTAAGATTCCTCCGGGAGCTGTGGCACCAGTGGATTTTAATATCCCACCCATAACAACACTGTCATTAGTATTATTGCTTCTACGACTACGATTAGTACGCTACGGGCAGAATGAGAGGCTCCATACGGGTCAGGCACATCCCTGATTCAAGCAGTTTAATCTTAAAAAAAAATCAAATGCAGGCAATAATTGAAGACAGTGAGGATATGGCTGCGTGCTGGAAGCATGTTTGTCATTAATAAATTGCAACACAGCTCGAAGCAGGGCTCCTGCTAACTCGGATACTGCTGGGGAGGAGCAGATCTGGGAGGGAAACCAGGAGCCAGGGATGTTATTGAAGGATGTTCCAGCAAGGAATGTGGTGGCAGAGCCACTGTGCCCAGCCACTGCTAGGGTGTGCTGAGAGACTTGGAGATGAGTTTTAAAGAGTGTATTTCAACCAGAGTGACTTTTCCCATGTCAGACAGAGTGTTGCCCTGCTCCTGTAGCCAGGACAGCAGAAGCACCTTGTTGCAAGGCTTGCCATCAGGACCTTTGGTCATAGAATTGTTGGGTTTGGAAGAGATGTTTAAGATCATTGAGTCCAACCATTCCCCCAGCACTGCCAGGGCACCACTAACCCATGTCCCCCAGCACCACATCTCCACGGCTTTGAAATCCCTCCAGGGATGGGGACTCCACCACTGCCCTGGGCAGCCTTTACAACCTTTTTGGAGAAGACATTTTTCCTAATGTCTAACCTAAACCTCCCCGTGGCACAACTTGAGGCCTCTTCTTCTTGTCCTATTGGTCATACATGCTGCATGTAACCTGGGTGCTGCTCTTCCTAACTCAGTGTAAAGAGCAGAGGTGGCCAAATGGCTTTCAGGGAATAAAAACATTCATGACATTGCCAGGCCACTTCTGTCTCACTCTGGCGTTTCACCTCCACCATCCCCAGTGAAAGAAAGCTGCTACTCTACATAGCGCTTGGTCACCTTAAAGCATTCCGAGTCACCCAGATTTTTAGCTTATGAGCTCTTAAAGAAAAAAAAAAAAATATAAAAGGCGTCTCAGAACCCACCTCCTCACCCAGGAGCATCTAGGCTGGAGGTAGAGGGATGTGTGTGTGCCCTGTGATGCCTCGATGCACCACGGCAGCTACAAAGGAGGCCACTGGAGCATCACCTCTATGGGAACGTACTTTTGGCTCTCCAGCCCCGTGCCCACGGGTGCCTGCTGCCCCCTCCAAGCTGTGGAGCATCCAGAAATCCTGGGAAAAAGAGCCAAATTGCTTTTTTAGCAGACGATAGCTCTGTTGAGGTGAAGCTATCCAAGGAAATCCTCATGTGGCATAATTGGAGAGCAGTGAGGCGAGGCAGGCTTGTACCGAGGTTGTCACCCTCTAACAGAAATCACTACCCACAACAAGGGGGATTTTCAGCAGCAGAAAGAAGAAACTGGGAAAAATCCTGCCCTGCACAAGACGGACGGTGCTATCATAACCCCCAGCAACATCCGCCCAAAATTAGGGACCAAGGTGAAAGATGCTAAAGAATAAGAAATTCCATAGAGAGCCCTTCCATTTCTCCAAGTGAAGGAAAAAAAGACATGCAGTCAAAGATTAAATGCGAGTTTCAAGAAGCATTCATATGTACTTCAAGGAACAGCTCCAATATAGAAAACAAGAAAAGAACCTCAATTAAGTACAAGGTAACTTGGAAGCATTCCCATCCGTTCCTTAAATTTTCCAGACTATCTTTTCTCTTTCATTCGATGTAAGGCTCTCAGAAAGGCTTTGCTACATCAAAGATACTTTTTGTCTCCTTTGTTCAAATGTATAAATTTGCCTGCAAAAATTAGAAATACCATCACCAGTGAAAAATAATTTATTTGTAAAAGGAACTAACTTTTGTTTGAACTAGAGCTGGGAATTGAGATAATGTCTATGAATATGTGGAATGAATAGATGGAAGAATCCGAATTTATGGAAATACATGAATTCTCCTTTGCTGATAGAAAATTACAGTCAGGGCCCATTGCAAGGCAAATTAATATTCAACATAATCTCATTCCCACCCAGGAACCAAAAGAGACAATTGATCTTGTTTCCGCTGAAATCAATGGGGAAAACTCACCGAGTAGGTCTTTCAAGAGCAGAGAGCAGCAGTGTGACACCCGGGCTAACGCAGATTCACACCTTCTGCCCACGCCCAAGCAGCTTTGTTACCTCTGGGATTAAATTTGAATTTGTGATCCCACGCCAGGTCCTTATTATTCTGCTTTAAGTCACACACATAAAGCTCAGCGGGAGCATCAGTAATTATGCTTATCACCCAGAGGTCACCTTTTTTTGGATGTGTTTTCTAGATCTTCAATCCCCCTCGAAAGTAAGATGTTTTTCTTAATCAAGGTTGCCATGAGAGGCTCAGTGCAGTCTCGCATGGCGGAATATTAGTGCCACCAGACATTATTTTTTATTTCTCTTTCAAATGCATTGATTTTTTATCTATTTTATTCCAAGGAGGAGCTGTGGCATCTATTTCACATTCAGAGTCTGCCTCAGGAGTTGTAATAACTCGAAGCGCTGGATGCTCAAGCCAGTGGATAGCTGGAGCGGGGTTGGATTTGCGGTCGGTCCTGCCAGCTCAATGTCTTCAGCATCTGCTGAGAAAAGGGAAAAACACGGCGTCTCGCAGCCTCCCGGGACGGCTGGGTGGTTAAGCCCAGAAGTCACATATCGGGGACGATCAGCATTCCTCCCCAGCAGGGCTGCTCTTGCTGATTTATTAATGGAGCAGCTAAAATCAAACCAGCACAGGAGAGGGTCTAAGTCAGCCACAGCCAAGATAGGCACGCTACAGGCAGGCAACTTTTTTTTTCCCTTGATATACGAGCAATCTCCACTTCTCAAAACAGATCCCAAACTACGGAACCCAGAGGAAAAAGAGGCTTGGCAGTGGTTACACCATTTGACTTCTGCATGGTGGAGGGTTACGCTTGCATAAGAGGCACGGAGGAGAATGGGGCTCTTCTGAGCTGGGCAACAATGCTTACACGGGGCACAGATCCATTTAGAAACTACTTGCAATGACCCAGGATTATAAAACCAACAACCGCTTGCAAACTCACAGTAGCCCCTCATCCCGGCTTCTTCCCTGCCTCTCATCCTGGCTGAAAACCACACTGGGCTTTGTCACGGGAAGAACTGGCTGCTGGCAGATCTTTATTCTCATGTCTGAGGTGCTCTGCGTGGGGGCAGCAGCTGGGCAGAGATCTCAATACGGATACAATAAAATAAAACAGTGCCAGGAAAAAGAGAGCTCTTAAAGTGCCACCCTTGTTGTTTAGGGGATATCAAGCTGGGATAAGACACTGAAATAACAGCTTCTTCTCTTCCCAGATGTGGTTTGGCCATGGCTCCCTGAGTAAGAACTACCTGCCTGGTTTGAGGAGCCTCTTGCCAGAGCAGGAGGTTGTTCTGGCACACCAGGGGGTTGTGCCTTCTGCCTGGTTACCCAGCAATGCCTGGGTGGTGGATGGGTACCCCCAGGAAGCTGCAGATGGGCCTCATGGCCACCGCAGATAAGAGTAGATGACTCCAAGGAAGGTATCCAAGCCAAAAAAAAACAGGAAAAAAGGAAAACATGGGTTGCTCTAGAGCTTGAGGGAAAAAAAGGAAAAGAGCAGGAGCTTGGAACAGGCAGCAGAGGGAAAGCAGAACTGGAGCGAGAGTGCGGAGCGGGGGCTGAAAGCAAGTGCCATCAGTCACTACCGATGTACACTTTAACTCAGCATTACTTAGAGATTGGTGGCTTTGGAGAAGAAACCACAAGTAATTAACCTTTATCTGCTAATGGGTCAGCTCAGCTGAGAGCATCGGGTTTGCTGATAGGGTTTATGTAAAGAGTATAACAACCAAGACGGATGGAAGTGGCTGAAAAAGTTGAAAATTCTCATAAGGATGATCTGAAAGCAAGATTTATGATGGGTACAGAGTGATGGAGAGGTTCACTATGGCTGGAGCCAGAGAGATGGCACTGTGGCTGTCAGACCTGGTGTAGATGTGGCAGGGATCTGTGAAGAAGTTGCATTGAAGAGGTGCCTCTCTCTGCCAAGATCACACCAGTGCTGCCTCTGCCAGTGCAGGTCCCGGGACCAGACAGTTGCAGTCTTCCTGCTTCAAAGAAGGGATGATCAAGGTCTTCTGCAGCATAGTATGTCCACTCCAGAACCTCAGGACAAATGCAGAGGCAGGTTGCAAGGGACAGGCCAATTCTCATACACCTTGTACCAAAACCTTCAAAGTCTTACTCAAATGAGCATTCCAAGCTGTGCATGGGGTGTATTAGAAGCCAGCCGAGTGTAGCTGCAATGTGCTTGAGGAACTATCTTCTGCAGCATGCCTGGAGACACTGGGCAGCCAAAAGTCTAATGAGCCTCTATTCAACCTTCCTATTAGCTCAGCCAGAAGTCCAGAGCACAGTCTTAGAGTAAAGGTCTCTGACACTGAACAAGAGCTGTTGAAGGAGAGAGGACATTCTCCTGTCCCAAGGAAAATTATCAGAGTTATGACAGCTACTAAAGATAGGATCTCAGAATAGAAGTGTCTGGACCATCACGGTCATCCTTATGCTACACTATTGAGATGGGGAAGACATGTTGGGGTGCTGATAATAAACACCACAGAGGCATGTTCTGCTTAAAAGAAGAAACATTTAAGGACCTCCTGCAGCTTCTTGGGCACGGCTCTTCCTAAATCCTGTTTGGTAAGTGGTGAGACCATGTGCCTGGTATCTCAGCTACAGACTTGTCTTGATCAGGCCAAGCAGTCAAGTCAGAGACAGGCAGTATCAATGCACTTCTCTTAACATCTACTGCCAAGTAGACTGGTCCCTTTAAGATGATCAGAGCACATCCTGTCCTCACCCTTGCTGCATCTTGACCTACTGAGATGAATGTAAGGGTTTAAATCTGTGTCTATGCAGGTGCCGACTTGGGGTTTGGCAAATTGCACTGATTCACTTGCAAAGGCTGATTGAGGGGCTGCTGAGGTAGCTCTCATTTCTCACAAGGCCACCGGATAAAATATCACTCCAGCTTTCCTCCACTCTCCTACAACATGGCGCAAAGTGGTGTGGGAGGCAGAAAATATGACATCATTTTTCTTTACAAAGGGCATAAGGAGCTTGGAGACAAGTAAGTGCTTTCTGTGACAGGCAAATCGGAAGAAATTCTAATATACAACAGAATTAACAGGAGCTGGGGATAGAGCTGAGTATATTGGGGAAGGGTCAACATGGCTTCTCCAGGGGAAGTCACATCTCATGAATCTCATAAATAGATTTCCTTGAAGGTTTCAACGCCGGTCCAGGCAATTAGCCGGCTGCTGTAGTTAAATTGCATTTTCCAGAAGTTGCATTGAAAGTCTTTCACAAAAAGCACTTGGAGACATGACAATATTATGGGGTATGAGAGGAAGCCCCTCCATAGCTTTATACATAGTTAAAAACATGTAACTAAGTGAAGGATAACTGATTGGTGTTCATGTTGGCCAAAGCAGCCCCCTTGGAGGCCTGTCCTGGGGTCTGTACCATGCAGCATCCATCAATGATCCAGAAAAGTGGTGAATAATGAAGTGACAGTGTTTGCCTACGCGACAAAATTATTCAGGATCATGAAATCTAACACTGACAGTGAAAAGCTCTGGAGGATCTTCTGAGGCTGGGTTACTGACAATAGAACAGAAGATGAAATTCAGTGTAAATAAATGTAAGGTAATGCCAGTGAAGGTGAAAAAAAATGCCAGAATGGCAACCAAGTTTAAATAGACAATGATTAGCTTTGAATTAGCTACTGCTGCTCATCAAAGAATTCCAAGAGCACAGAGGAAGGCTCCCTGGGAAAGCTGCTCAGAACTGCGCCTGGTCAAAAGGCAAGGAGGATGTTGGGCATCGCTCAAGAGGTAACAATACAGGAATTGTCATCATAACAGGCATGGAAATCCACAGTCCATCTTTAATTTGGTTACTGAATGTCTGATCCTGCATCTCATAAAGGAAAAACCAATAAATACAATAAAGGCTGAGCCAGTGATGTTCCTGATGCTGAGAGACTGCACAGACCAAGGCTCTGCAGCTTGGATAGACCACAGAAGTCTATCCCAAGTCTTTGGGAGAAAGGAAATAGGAGCAGGTGACTCCCTCCGTCCAGCATTTAGATAAGAAATGAAAGTATCAGGAAGCAGATTTAAAGTGATGACTTGGAAGCGCTTTTTCCACATGGGGACTCGTGCATGTCAAAAGACACGTGGTATGTTCGAGGCAGGCAAATCTGTCGGTGGCATAGACACAGTAGCCTGGCTGCAACCATCAGCTGATGGTGCTCCATGAAGTTCCAGATGCCACCGTGCCAGAAGCATTCGGGGCTGGGCTGGTTTCACACAGTCTGCTGTAGCATGTGCTGCTGGTGACTGTTTCTGGCTCTGCAGATATCTGGTCTGTCCCTGGATGGTTGTCTCATTGTCCTCATAATGATTAACCCAGGACACTTTGATGGGTGTCCAAGATTAAGCCACAGCAGAACCCACTTGCTGGTCACTGGGCCCAGAATACGGGGTCTCCAGGCTCAGAGAGTACAGCTCAAATGCTCTTCTGTATTTGTTACTCAAAGCAGAGCCAGAGCCCATCTGGCCTCAGCAGAAACGCTGTCGATTTGAACTTGAAGTAGATTGCTAATACAATGCAGGAGCTCAGCAAAGGAAAATCTTTGCTTTTCTGGGCAAAGAAAAAAAAAAATTTTTTTTTTTCATAAAGACCAGAATTATTCAAACGTGAACGTGCTACAGGAGCTAGGTCTATAGACAAAAACTCAGAGGAACGGATGAAAGCATGTGCTGCAGAGCGCTGAAAGGATGCACAATGAGAGGCCACCATCGCTGCCCCATCTCTGGAGGCCAGGCAGGAGGGATCGCTGCCAGTCCTGCTCACCACTGAATTCCAAAGTGTTCTTTTCTCTTCAGGATGCTGAGGTAGCACTCAGCTCCCTCATGTTTGGCTCTCCTGTACGCAGTGTTTAAATTCCTTCCTTTCTTCTTCTTCTTTATTTTTTTTTTTCCAGAGAGACACAATTAGAAATAACCCGTCAGAGTGAAATAACCAAAACTCACATTCTGTCGAGAAGTCTGTTTCAAGAAGAAAGAAGATTGCGTGTGAAGAAAACGCTCACCAGTGAGGTTCGACATCAAAAGAATGTTTTGCATGGACTAAATAGAAGTATTCATTTTTCATACATGCACAGATTCACACTGACACCGGTTAGACTTTCATACGAGCACACTTTGTTTACTTAAAAGCTTGAAGGAAGGGAAAATGTCACAAATGCTCATGTAAGCCTTGCAGTGTGCACCAATTGGACACATCCAGCATGGCTGTTTGTACAAGCAAAGATCTCCCAATAGGCCAAGAAGCGTTCACATAAATCATCTGCCCAATCATTTAAGAGAATAAATAATTCATGGAAAGGCAAATGCACTCGCAAGCGATTCATACGAAGAGCTGGGAGCCACGTCCGAGGAATGGATTTGCTGTTTGCTAGCTGTGAACCTGGACATGTTTCTCCTTGGCTCTTGACTTGCATGAACCTGGAGCAATTCCATAGCTCCATCCCTCAAAATGTCACTGGTTGTCACCCATCCCCAGCTTCTTGTCCACTCCCTGCGCCTGTCCCAAGAGATGGAAACCGCAGTGGCTCCCACAAGCGGCGGTGCTAGTTAGTAAGACATGTCTAAATTACTCCATCAATGCCCTCTCATCTAGAGAAACGGCCTTTAGGAGCGAGATGACAAGAACCACTGATCAGCCAGGAACCCTGGTGCTCTCAGGTACCCTCAATACCTTTAGTCACATCTTTAGGGGGAAAACCAGGTTGGTTTTTTGTTTGTTTTTTCCAATGTCAGGTACAGCAGAACCAGCCCAGTTCTCTCCAGTCTTACATGAGATGCAACATATAAACAGGAGCAAAAGCTTTCCTATAGGTATCTATCTGTTCTCAAAAACCTTGGTTGTGCCGCCTCAAATAATATTGCACCCTCAGCTCTCCAGGACCCACTTACAAGATCATTCCGAAATCTTTTGGGAAGTACTGCCAAGAGAAATATGTTCATCCTGCAGCCACCCAGATCCCCATCAACAACCATTTCTAGAAATCAAAACTGCCTTTCTGCGAAGGAGACAAAGTCAGGAAGAGATGTGGCTTCTCTAGAACATTTCAGACCTATCTTATCCTCATCCTGGGGGGGAAAAAATACACCCCTTGCCCTCACCCAGGGTAGTGATCTTCACCAATCTAAAGGCAGCACTTGTCCCGCTGTCCATCTGCTGCTGACACACCATGTACTCACTGCTCCCTCCACGTCTAGTCCCTGACGTTCAGAAACGCTAATTATACCGAGAGCTGATGAAATACGAGTACATTTTTCTCTTCATTAAACATGATACAGAATCATAATTCACACATAGAAAATGGTTTTATTCCTTTTTCCTGTTTGCTTTGGAATTATTTCATGGCCTCGACAATGTAGGTTTAGTGATGCTGTCTCTTCCGCAGAGCCAGTCAGCCGCCAGTACCCTGCAATTTTAATGATCTAATCCGACAGCTAGCATGCTTTAATTTAAAGTTTTATTAACGACTACTTTCTACCCTCAAAGACTATATTAAAATTTGTTAATGGAATTGGAGATTATAAATGCCCCATTGCAAGGCCCACTTGTGCTGCTCTGCACCACCCCCTTTAGAATTCAGAGCAATCCTATTAACTCTTCTTTATGTTTTGTGTAGGTCATTTTGATTGCAGTTTTTTGTGTACTTCCCTTATGAGATAGCGTTCCTCGAATCTAAGCATTTGAAAGAATATAATTTTACAAAAGATCACATATTTCAGATTCATTATCCTTCAATAGTGAGCTTAAAATTTAATTTCTTTGACTTATTGCAAATTTTTCGAGTCTACTGGGACATATGGAAACGAATTCCACAGGCAGCTTCCGAATGTGTGACAGAAATGACAGCATCCAACCCAACCGCTGTTAAAAAGGGAGAGGAAGAAGAAGAGGGAGGAGGATGCAAGGATATGTGCCTTTCATAGGCGTAGAGCTGGAGGACAACAGGTTGTCCTGCTCCTGCGGTGCTGCAAAATCTGGTGCCCTTTGCACAAAACATCACTTTTCCATGCACCCGGTTACCATACGAAGGCTGCCTCTGTTAGCCTGGACTTTTAATGGGCATCCCAAGACTCCTCAGAAAGTCTCCCAGCTGGCCCTTGTCCGTCAGGGCCCCACGTTCAGCGTGCCATGAAAGGGGTCCTCCAGCCCCATTATTTATTTTATTTAAGGAGTCAATAAAAGCATCACCAGCCCCCAGCCCTCCAGAGATCCCAGCGCCAATGGTCATTGTTTGCAGCCCTGTCTCAGGAAATGCGCTATTAATCATTTGTTGTAGAGACTTAATTTCTCACCATTCTCCCCTCTTTATTTTCTGTTCCTATTGTTCCTTTCTCCTGCTTACATATTTCAGGCACCCAGTGAAAAGGCAGAAACAACATCAGGTTCTCAAGGAACCAAACAATCACTCAGTTCACCGGCTTCACAATGGGACTCAACGGGAGCAGCGGGGCAGCTGCCTGTTGGTTGAATATCACTCACCCGAAAGGCTTGGCCAGCGTACAGAAAAAGCGGTTATTCACAGGAAAAAAAGGTAGGTGAAGGACACAGAGGGGGATTTCTAAAGTGGAAATTTTTACATTAGAGAAGTTTACACTTGAGCTACTCATCTAGTCTCCTTTTACGGCCCATGAAAAGACATGGAAACCTAGGGTGCAACTCAGCTGACACATTTGAAATACCGACCCTAGGACAAAATGAACCGGCCATGCTGTGAAGTGACCGTTTCTCTCCAGCCTCCTCTAAAAATAGAGCCAAACAGTGGAGCAGGGTACAGCACAGACCTCTAAAGTCAGGAAAACTCCCCTCTCCTCTCTGGGGAGAGTACCATAGTCACATCCCCAAGGAAAGGGTTTTCCCAGCTGGCAGGTAAATCCTACTGCCCAGGATGCTCCAAGCTTGGTATATCAGCTGAGCCCAAGCAGTGGCAGGGAAAGCCACTGGTGGAGCATTTGAGAGTCACACAATCCCTTTTACAGCAGATGTATAAGATCCATTGTTTGCCTACCTCGTGCTTGGCTGTGGCAGCCCACAGTGCCAGACAAATCGGCATCACTGGTGGGTAGTCGGTTCCTCTCCATCTTCCCTTCCTCAGCTTCATATCCATCCTTCATGCTGCCATTCTTCACTTTGTACTGCTGACGTGTCCCCCTGCCACCATGGCATTCACATACTGAGTCCTTGGGTGGCTTTTCCCTGTCCCCACCTCTCCACCACCAAAGCTCTTGCAAACCACAGCTCTGGGCCTGCTCATTTCCCCCTTTTTCTTCTGAAATCCCTCCAAATGGTCAACACCTGTGCAGTGTGAGGCCTCTAAACCCACCTGTGACAAGGGTGAGGTTACCACTAGTGACTTCACTTGGGAATGCTCCTGTTGCTCAGTGGGTGGGATTTCCCCATCCCTAGGTCCTGTTCTAACTCTGTTCCTCACAAAGTCGGGTAGACTTTCTTCTGGTGGAAAGCCCACTTTTGGACCTGAAATCAATGACATTGAAACACTCCATGGTGGGACCTAGAGCAAGTTGGGTATTTCTCAGTCTCAATGACCTAGTGCTCTTGCGTGTTGTTTCTCGCTGCCAGCTCCTCCCCAGCCCTTGCAGCCCCATTCCACTGTTGGATCCAGGCCATTACACAGTCAGGAATGACGGAGCATCTCACCACGTCAGGAGCTCCGCTCACCGGCCTCAGCATCCCAGCTTGCACATGCCAGAACATGCCAGAACTCATGCCATGAATGCTCTCACCTAGACATAACAAGCTACATTAAATTGGTATATTCATTTCAGTTGCTGGCTTCTTACACCCCACCCAACCAGGGCATGGCAACAATAGCACCTGACTGCAGAAACCCAAGTCAAGCCGACGTGAATTGTGAGCACGCAGTTCAGAATTTATCTTTTGTGAATATTTGTGTATTAAAGTTACAGATTTGCTTTTTCACCATATTTGCAGTAGCCCTGCTCAAATATTTGTGGAGACTGAATGCAGCCTAATTGAAATTCAGTTGAATTCAAATTAATATTCATGATTTTTTTTCTTTTTTTTTTCCCCCTTTCCACTCTTCATTCGGCATTAAATGGAAGCAGCTTCCTGCTGCGGAGGGGGCAGCTGTAAGCTGGTAGTCTCCTGTAAGGGTGAAAAGTTTGGCAATCCAATTTGAATTTCTTGAGGCAGCCACACACTGGATGTCATCGCTATCTACATCGTTTGCATGTATTGACAGGCAGGTCTTGAGCTCCATCGGTTTATGCCTGTGCCGGGTGGGTGCTGATTGCTGGAGATCTGCAGCACCTCACTCTGCATCGCTGCTCGCACCACCTGCTCCTTCCTCCTTGGCACCCAGCTCCCGTCACAGCGACGGTGCGCTCTGAGCTGGTGATGGCTCCAGCTCACAGCTCCGTGCCTTTCAAGGCTGCCCTCCAAGTGGGAGCCAACCTCTCGCTAACCGAGCCCCGTGAAAGGCACGAGCATCGACACAGAGAGGCTGGGACATCTCCAGGAGAGAAGGGCAGAGATCTGTAGCTCTCTGGAAGTGGAGAGGGATCCGGGGACATTGCTTATTTGTAGCTGTGCTCACTGAGACCCCAAGCCCATCAATCGCTTTTGTGATCACAGCTCATGTGATTTCTATCAAAGGTGAGCTGATATTTTCAGCAGAACCTGATGAAAGCCCATACCTCTACAAAGCATCATTTCCAGACCTTACCCACTTTCCCCTGTCTCATCAGACTGCTGCTCTCTCTCTGCCACTAAGGAAATCTTGCACAGAGAGATTAGAGATGCCTGGCACAGTAAAGCCTTCCTCCAGTCACCCAGGAAACATAAGACGTTTTTCTTCTTCTTTGGAAAAATGTGGAAATTAAACTGGAAGCGCTGCACGGATTCAGCACTACCCAGATAAACTCACAGCCTGTCAGGATGCAGATGTTCCTGTGGACTGTTACTGCTCTTGTGCTTTTCAGAGCATCTCTGGTAGTCTGCAAGTGCTTTTCATCAGGTGTTTATGGCCCCCAGTAAAGCACTAAGACAGAAATATTATAAACTACCCATTTAACAAGAAAAATACAGGTACGCTGAAAAATACCTAGAGGCACTTCAATGCTTTGAAAGATCTTGGAATCATCTCAGATGACTTTTTTCCAAAGATGGGCTTCTGCTAGCACTGGCTCTGTACATAGTTACAAATACTCTTTGTTTTCCTTTTGATTTTTAATCTTTATACGCCTCGTGGCTGCACCACTAAAGGAAATGGAGGCAGGTGCAGCAGCAAGCCAGCTTGTCTCCTCGGGTCCAGGACAGGCAGCAGACCTAAGGCAGGAGTCCTTGCAGCAAAGAGATTTTATGACTCCCAAGTGCCATATCCCTTCCTTGCCTTCGCAAGGAGAAAAGACAAATTTATCACGCCTCTAAATACCAGCGTAGCTGAACGTGGATTTTAAAAAGTCACCGTAGTGCTCCAGCCCCAGTGATGCCTCGATGGCATATCGTCACCACAAATCATGGTTAGGATCTCCCAAGCTTCATGTTTGCATTTCCATACCTTAGCACATTGCTGGAGATAACTGTAATGCCCTCAGGCTGTAAAACTCAACATTAAATGCCACAGGAGTTCAAAGTACAGTTGAGGGGGAAGGGAGGCCCAGAGTTTATAGAATACCTTTTTTTTTTTTTTCAGTGCTGCTATTTTGTAACAGGGTTTCCAGTGTGAGTGGAGAGTTCCACTCTGGTTGTGTCTCATGGAATTCATTGTCTAAGTGCAGGCACTGTTGGCCTGCATCAGCTGAGGGGTCCCTCTGAGCCAGCAAACTCCCTCTGGCATCAAACACCCCAGGGAAACTTGCAGGGCCTCTGAACTAAGTTGTTTAGAGATGCTTTATCACCAAACAAACTTTCTTCTAACTCCTCAAATGCCCGCACCCCTGGATTCATGGTTAGGATGGTAGCAGCACTGTGGTGAAATGTCACAAGGTGGAAAGAGGGAATGGTCCCGGGGAAAGCAAGCAGCTGGAATATGTTTGTAATCATCTCACTAGCTGGACATCTGGGCTTCCTCGGCAGCCAGAGACCTTTACAGGAAGATTCCTAAGGTCGTGGGGTAATTCAGGCTAGAAGAGACCTCTGGGTGTCACTTAGCCTGACCCCATCCCACCTTTCTTAGACACCTGTCTTAAGGTGCGAGGAAACGTTCTCGAAGGCACAGCAAGCTATCTTTTAGGAAGCAAACTTGAGGAGAATCGAATCATGCCATGTACCATGAGATAATGTATGCGCACAAAGGGTTGAGCAGGCAGCCTCACATCTGAATAATTTTTCTGCCTCAATACATTTTCTGTATTTCCACTTTAGCTCATCTTCCTGCTCCTCTGGGGAAATGTCTAAAGGAGTGCCAGGCAGAAGGCACAAGGCTGAGGCATCTCCTAAGCTGCTGCCGCCTGATCTCCATGATCCTGAAGTCCTGCCAACGGAAAGGGACCATGATAGGGTGGAAGAAGTTAGAGAAGGGTGAGATGGAACCCCCCATGCCCATGAAACCCTCAGCATCATGAGGATGGATCCCAGCCAGCGGGAGCTTTACCATCCTGCGTGCACTGACCGCTTCACCCATGTCTCTGGTACCGACACGAGGCTCACCAGGCAGCAATAGCTGGATTTCTCAGTGTTTCTTAACAAAATAAAGGCACAGCGACTGGCGGTTTCCAGCCCCCTGATCCCGTGCTTGCTTTGGCAGCAAGATGAATGCTGTTTCAGCTCACCCAGCAGCTCAGCCACTGTATTATGAGGTTTCTTCAAAACCCCTGAATGTCCCATGTAGACCCGGTGACTTAATATTTTTTAAATTACCTATTTGCACTGGCACCTCTTCATTTGATACCTTAATCCTTAATAGCAACTCACCTTTATTACCAGAAAAGAGCAAGTCAAGAGCAGATTTCTCCCAACATCCCCTGAGGTGCGAACTTATGAAATGAAATCATTTCACTTCTCAGCTGTGTCCTCATCTTCCTTAATTGTTCCCTTTAACTCCTGGGGAGCCAGCAGACCTGTCTTGCTCCTTTGCAGGCTTTCCTGTTCCTGGCAGGCTCGAATTATCTATTGTTTGCTTTCATTCCTACCAAGTTCTTGCTATTTCTTGCCGGCTTCCTGTTTCCCTTCTTTCATGACATATTTTCTGCCCCTGTTTATTGGCCTTACGAAGGTTGGATTTCCATTTTTTTGAAGGACCATTGTGTGGCCCAGACACCTTCCTGAACCCTGCCATTTACCTGCCTTGACTCCTGCCTTCCTCCCATGCTCGCTGCTCAGACCCACGCTGGCGGTTTGAGACCCTTTGGTATCGTCAGGTCCTGGCGTAGCGAAGCATGTGCTCCAATCTCATTAATGGTAATTAAAGCTGAGCGTGTGGTTAAGTACCTTGCAGGAGGTAGCTGTTTTGCTCTGTCACTCCTTAAAGAGCATCCATGCCAAATTTTAGAATTTTAATTGCTTTACTTTTGACTCTTGGTGCTGTCAACCGGCTTCCTCATCTTGTGGAAATCTCTCCGTCTAAAGGTTAGCATCACCGTGATAGGATTTGATCCTCTTCTTTCCTGAGGATGATGAACATAATTACATTCTTAACAAGTGAATTAATTTACGGCATGATTTCTGTAACAATGAGTGCTCTCCCCACACCGTTCTGGAAGTGTTGCTGAGCTAGAGCCTGCCCCGTGCTTCAAAATGAGTGAATCTTCTAAATTCCATTTCACGCATTATTGGGACTTTAAAAATTACGTCTTATTCATCTATTGATGACAGTGGCCTCTTGGGTGTAAATTGAAGCAATTACAAAGGATCATGCAAATTAATCAATTATTTTCAGATTATTACATTCAAGCAGTAGTCTTGCTCTTCGATTTAGTTAAACTCTGCCTCTGAGTCAATTTTCAAACCTTCAAATTAAGCTATTTATTAGCTAAGAAGATCTGAAAAAAAAAATAGTTACACTCGTGAATTGAAAGGCAGAAGGGGTCATTTTAAAAAGGGTTTAACATATATGCTGCGATATTTAAGAAAGTATAGAAGTGCCACTCCTGACCCCAGTGCGAGTGGGATGTTTGGGATCACGTAAGACACAACAACATCATCCCAGCTCCACGCACAGATCTCAGAGCAGCTGCAATATTGAAGCTGCGGTGGTTTGATGGAGAGTTGGTGCTGTGGAGAAGTGAGGGACCAAGGGGACATGTCACACTGGGATGGTGGTGGGACAAGGGAGAAGGCACTGCTTGGGGTGGATGCTTTGAGAACCATCCTTGCCATCAGCTCTGGGGTTTCCTTTGCTGAAAGCCTATGGAGAAGGTGGCACCAACTCTACACCCCCAAGGACACCCAGGCTGGGGATGGGACCCCCTCAATGCTCCTGTCCCAGCTCCTCTCTGCAGCTTCAGTTGTCCGTCCATAATGCATTATCACGGCTCTTCCAGACTGACCCAATTAATGCAAATACCAATGATAGCTAACAGGAAATAAAATGAGAATTCGGAGGCGAGCTGAGGGGCTCCTCACCCATGATCTCGGCCCCATGGAGGCTGCCCAGGAAGGTCTGCCCGAGCACGCTCCCGTCCTCTGCCCACCATTCAGGCAGAGGGGTTGCAGGGTGGCTGAAGGCTTTTGAGTTTTAATTTAAGTGATTCTAAACCAGCTTTGGGTTTATAGCTAATAAGACATTAGTATGCTAATTAAATTATCCATGGAGTGGTATAAAGAGGCCTTCGTGAAGTTTAATGGCTGTGTAAAAGGTAACTCTACTTGCGATGTAATTAATTCATGGAACAATAAATGTAAAATTAGATTCTTATTAATATTGGAGAGGCTTTTCCTGCATTAGGAATGAGGTGGGGGGACTGGTCATTTTTGCTTTCGACGTGGGAGAAAGGAGATGGCAGCTCCTGACTGCCAAGCACCTCCACCCTTGGCAGCACCCTTGCATCCACATCTTCTCCATCCTGGCCACCAGAGCCAGGTGAAGATTTGCTCCCTACAGAAAGCTCCCACAGCCCGTGGGATTCCTCCTAACATCAAACAGGGCAAAAGGAAGCACCCACGCAATGAGCTTTCCTGTGCATGGTGTCCTGCGACTGCTCTGATGAGGGACAACTGATTTTTTAAGAGCAGTAGGATAGAAAAGCTTCCTCAGAAAAACCAACCCTGGCCGGTGCTCCAGCGACCAGGAAAAAAACGAACAAACTTCTTGAAAAAGGTGCTTCTGCTAATCCTGGCCTTCCCCAGGGCCATGAAGCCTTCCGAGTACAGAGAAGGATGCAAACCTGTATTTCTTTGCTGGAAAGTGAGAGGTCTGACCTCACAGCTCACAAAGCCTCAGAGGAGCTGCTGTGCCTGTCAGCAGAGCAGCTCTCCCAGCATACACATGGCGATCTGCTCCGTAACCTCCTGGATGGGTCACCCCACCAGCTGCCCCGCTGCCAGGCCAGCCCCACAGCATTTGCAGAAATCTGCCATCCCCGAGGAATTTCTAAACTCAGAAGCCGCGTTTTCATAACCTATCAAAGGGGAAGCATCAGTTTTTAAGCAGAACACCCTAGAACTTGCAGGGTCTGGCAACACGGAAACAAAAAAGCCTTCAGTCTGCCTTCACCCACCGTGTCCTCCTGTCCTGGGCTGCTCAAAGCCAACAAAGGGGTTTTCCTGGGTATTGGCTTCCCACACCAGCCCTCTGTGCAGTCCTTGGGACCTGCAGGCTTTGGATCCTCCACGAGGCTGGACCACCCTGCAGAGGTTGGACAGCCCCAGAGGAAAGAGCCACCCACCTTGCAGGGACTTCATGTCCAGAGGGGCACAGCAAATGGTCTGAGAACAAATGGATCAAGCCTACCCTCCAGCTCAGTCATATCTGCAGGGAAAAGGGCCCTTGTGGGTGAGGACACCATCTCTGGGCTGTGCCCTGCCAGGCTGAGCTCTGTTTCTGCTCCCATCCAGCATTTCTCCTGGCTGTGGGTACCACCTCTCTGTCCAGGGACATTTCCTCCACCTGCACACAGATGTATCTCCTCACCCACCATCTGCTGACTGGCCAAGCAATGCCAGGACAACAGCTCTTACCATGCTCAGAGCAGACTGGCCAAAGCCCACAGCACCAGGAGAAAATACACCACGGGAGTGTGCATTAGCTCTTCCAGAGAGGTTTTTTCACAGTCAGACTAAGGGTGAGCCCCAAAGCTCCTTTTCTTTGAAGCTGAACCCTAGAGTTTCTATGATAAGCATGGCTTGCATCAGCTCTACTCTGGGAGGCACCTTTCTGAAAAGGTGGATGAGGGTCAACAAATTCCGGCTGAGCAAAAAGCTTTTCAAAACCAGCCAGGGTCTACTGAGGATCTCACAAGGGGAGAGGCAGAAAGCCCAGGGCAAATGCCACGAGTGAAAGCCAATTCTGGTATTTATAAGGGAAATAAAGCTGCTGAGGCTGCCTCTGGGGAAGAGGGACAGCACCTATGGGTGGCAGGGAGCTCCTGGGGTGAGAGGCATTGCAAGAGCATCTCATCAAACACAGCCAGGAAGTTTATCCAGCAAGGATGCAGGATGGGAAAGAGCGCAATGTCTTCCTCATGCTCCCAGACCACATTGCCACTTGCAGTTCCCGCAGGTTGATGCTCCTTCCTCAGAACACCTCTACTGACCTGATGGTGACCTGCCAAGGCAGTGATGCAGAAGAGGACTGAGCATGCTCCCAGACAGTCCTGTGTCATCAGGAGTTGTCCTGCCAGTGCCAGGGCCCCAAGCCCTCACTGGGCTCCTGTACAAATACCTCAGGGGAAGCGAGGGGATTCCAGTGAGACCAGCAACCTGCAGAGCCTTTGCTCAGCTTCCTGCCCACAGCCCCACTGTTGGGCAGTCAAGGCTGCTCATTAGCAATTAATTGCCTTTGTGGCTTGCTCGTTGCAGCATCTCACCAGACTGGTGACACAAAAGCTGAAAGTCAGCCCTGCTGCTGATGTCTAAGCCAACCTCATGGCTCGCTGCTCCAGAAAGGAAAACCTCGTGCTCCTTCCAGCCCTGCTCCTCCCATGTGCCTCTGCTCGGCACCATCAGGAGAGCCAAACAGACAATGTTTACACGGGCAACAGGCAAAGCAAGGTTTGTCTTTTCACCAGGTCAACAGCAACTTCTCGCACGGCCAGAGCTGTGTCCAAGGCAGCTCACGGGGGAGGAGGACAGCAGGACATCTTCTAGTGGCTGCAGCTCACTGAAGCTCATGCAAGCATCCTTTGAGTTGTAACCTGCAACCTGTTTCCACTAGAAAATCAAAACAGGACACAGGTGCCATCCGTTGGAAATGGCCAACTTGAGGACACCCCAAGCTTTGCAGAGTCCTGCCAGTGACAGGGAGGCAACAGACAGAGCTTTCTCCCCAGCACAGATAGCACAGCGCTTCTCCTTCCTGCTCCACATCTCCTGCTTCAGCTGCTCCCCTCTGTGACTCCTCTAATCATCACCAAAACGAGAGAGGTTTTGCAGTTACGGGGGTGGCACCTTGGGGTTTTTTCTGCCCCTGGCCTCAGCTGGGTCTAAAACTCCCACAGACTGCGAGAAAAATCAGCTGTGTTGCAGTGCATAGAGTGTGACAACGGGAAGCAGATTTGGCTCCCCGGACCCAGAGTGCCATCAGCATCCTGGCAACAGCCCAGGGCTTCTCCAGGAAGGGTTGGAGCAGGTGGACTTGCATAAATGTTTAGAGAGTATATATCAGAGACAGGCTCTCATTCCAGAGGATATCTGCAGAGGGACCCGTTCCCAGATTTCCTCCACGTTGTCCCAGCAGAGATATGAGGGATGCTGGTGTGGGACAAATTCCTGCCCCAATAGCTCTGTGGCCCCACAATGGCAGGAGCAGCTTGTAGCTGCCAGGGAATCTTGGGTTTTCTTTTCCTTTTTTTTTCTCCTCTAATTTTTCTGTCCCTACTAATAAATTATCCTATTAGGACATAACCATATTTTCTGCTTTCAGAGTCTTTCTCTTTTCTCTCCACAGAAAGCCTATTCAGGCAGATTTTATTTTTTTTCTTTAAAAAAAAAAACTATTACAAATCCCTGGCAAATCATTCCCCCATCTCAGACTCGAGAGGAGAAGCAGCATTCATTTCCTTTCCATTTCTGCACACATAAAACACTTCCCAGCTCTGGTCCAGCCCCAGCTGACTCAGTCAGCTGGAGAAATGTGCATTCAGACGCAAGTATGAGCAAAGAGTGCCCGGGGCTGAGGCAGCCTGGGGATGGCACTGGTGGGGGAACAGCTCGTGGCCAAGGATGGGGCTCCTGCGTGACGTTCCCTGCCTCGCTGCAGGGAGGTGGGAGCAGGTGCTGCTCTCCTCTCCAGGCTGTTTCTTTGCCCCTTGAAGGTGGCTTTTGTGGTATTTCTTGGCTGGTCTCTACAGGCTTCCTCGAAGGTAAGGGATGGGGCAGGAGCTGGTTTGCTGGCTGTGGCCCCACTTCTACCCCATCAGCAGCCACTCGTGGGGAGGCAGGAGGACAAGGAGAAGCCCCAGAGAGATGCTCCTGCTCCTAACTGGAGCTGGCAAAGTTCAGGAGCATGGCTGATGGAAAAGTGTCTTTCCCTTGTCTGACTCCCCCACCCCATCGCTGGTGTTCTGCCACACCAAGGGATGAGGACTGGCACCTCTCTGCTGTCCTACTTCTCTCAGAGCTGCCCACAGCAGCAATTCCTCAATTTTGGAGGGTCTCTTTTTGTTGTCCTGAATCTGCACTCGTGGTCAAACTGTGAAACAGGAGAGCTGGGACTGGTAACTGCCCAGCAGATCTTCCTGGGGTCTTTTTCAGCTGACTGAGCCCATCTTCTCCAGAAAGCTTTCAAAGAGTGCCACGTCAAGCGTTGTGCTAAAATGTAGGTAGATGAAATCTATTGCATTTTCCTTCCATTTTATAAATAAATAAATAAATCCGTTATCTTCCCCACAAGAGACAGCAGGTTTATCTCACTTGGTCTCCTTCTGGTAAATCCACATTACATTTTATTCCATTTCATACTTAGGTTCACGCACCTTCCTCCCCTTTCTGCTGCTCTTTCCTCTGCCCTAAACTCTGCATATTATTTTAGGCCAGCACAAAGGCTAGCAGGACTCTGGGGTTAATTTTTTCTTCTTCCTTAGCAGGAAGGCATTTGTTCTTCAGTCAGATGCCACTAATTAGATTATATCACATCTATTAAAAATACTTCCCTCCTCATCCATGCACCTGTGACCTTGCTCTCCCCATCGCTCTTCCCTACACTGACTGCAGAGGGAAAGCTCAAACCTCCTCAGGGCTTCCAGTCCTCTGTAACTAACTTTAAAAGCCATCTACCAGGGTCTGTCTTTCTGCTGCTTGTTGTGACTTCCTTGTCTCCTGGCTTGTCTGCAGATCCGGGTGAGATGCTGCTCGTGGCACAGAGGAGGTTGTCACTGCCTTTCATAACAGCCACCATGAGCTGGACTCTGATTTGGAAGAGCCTTTCTTCCTCGCTCCTGCAGGGAAATTAATTTCTCTTAAATGTGCTGATGTGCAGATAATTCACCTGTGGACCCAGCAGATTTGCAGTCAGCAGGCTGCCCCGGTCAGTGCCAGAGAGCAGAGAGTCATGCCAGACGATGTCTAACGTCTTCTGAGTGATGGGGCTTTGGTCTTGGAAAGGCACCTGGTGCCATCAATCCTTCAGGAACTCCTCAGGAGACAGTCTGTGGGAGAGGGGAGCAGTGGCCAGCAGACCCCCACCTCACCCGCTCTGCCAGCGAGGAGAGTCTCAAGCAGGAGCCCACCTCTCTGCCAAGCAGTTTTGGTCCCGCTGTGCTCAACCCCCTCCCCAGCAAAAGGGCTTGTCGCTCTTCAGCCCGTTTTTAACCCATCTCCCAGGAATAACCCACTGTGGCAGCCCATGCACAGCTCCTGCAGACCACCAGCTTTGCAAGATGGGCTTGAGCATCACAGCTTGTGGAGAGAAAGCTGCGCTGATCCCGAGAAGGATGAAGTCCCTGAGGAGATTGGCCAAGTGGCTGTCAGTAACAGATTTGCAGATATTCTTGCCAAAGCAAACCGGCATTTAGAGGTCCTCTGGAAGCAGCAGCTGACTCTCAGTCAGGAAGCCAGCTCAGCAAAGCCCTCGACCCTGCCATTTTTGGACTCCGCAAAGTGCCTCTGTCTCTACAGATTTCCACTCACCCAGATGGTTTTTGTCTTTAGCATCGTCACATCTGGTAGATGCGGTTTCCAACATCTCTGGAAGGTGACTCTCCCAGGCATATTGGGACTGCAACATTCCCAGCAAGCTACTTCATCCAAGGAAGAACCAGAATGGGTCAGGTAAGACCACCTATTTCTCCACCTAGAAACCTCACTGTAAGAAAAGTGGAGAAACAGAGGTGTTCAGAGTGAATATAACTAGATTGTGAATTACTCTCCCATTTTCTAGTACCTTCAGCACTTTGCTTTTGCTCAAACTGAGCCCATCTGGGAGAGTGAAGATTTACCTAAATACCACGTCCCCCAGCTTGGCAGTATGGAGGCACGTTGAGACATACTTCTGCTCATGTTTGCATTTGGGTTGCCCTTAGCTTCCGATCACAGCCATGACTTCCAGCTAGCCTGAGGAGAAATGTTTGTTATGTGATCTTCAATTAAGAGATGATAATTGGCATATTACCCCCTGACTCCTGCTCTCAGGATGCCCCGGCACACAGGCTCAGCAGGCTGTGCTGAAGGTGCAGAGAGCTGCAGGGTGAACCGGAAGGCAATGGAAGAGGAATCATAGAAGAATTTTGGTTGGAAGAGACCTTTAAAATCATCAGGTCCAATCATTAACCCAGTATTGCCAGGTCACCACTAAAACACATCCCTTGGCGTCACATCTCCATGGCTTTGAAACCCTACTAGGGATGAAGATTCTACCACTGCCCTAGGCAGCCTGGGCCAGCCCTTGACAGCCCTTTTGGGGAAGACATTTTTCCTAACATCCAACATAACCCTTCCCTGACAGAGCCTTAGGCCATTTCCTCTTGTCCTATCACTTGTTCCTCAGGAGAAGACCTCAACCCCCACCTCCCTCTAAACTTTCAGGGAGTTGTCGAGAGCAAGGTCTCCCCTGAGCCTCCTTTTCTCAAGGGACCCCAGGTCCCTCAGCCGCTCCTCACCAGATTTGTCCTCTAGACCTTTCCCCAGCTTCATTGTCCTCTCTACACATACTCCAGCCCCTCAACATCTGTCTTGGAGCAAGGGCCCCAAAACCAACAGGTCATACCAAAGGCAGAGGAAGCTACAGGTATGTGGGAAGGGAGCACATCCCACTGTGACAAGTTGAAGGGAGAGGGATGCTGATAGAGCAGTCCCAGCCACAGCTGAGCAACATCCATCTGAAATAAAGACCAGAGCAGAAACCCACATACATCTTTTGTTATTCAGGTCCACTTATCCCCGTGATGCCCTCAGTCTGTACAGCAGCGATTGGTGTTGCTTTGTGCTTGTTGACCTCGAGAACTTGCTGAGGGTCTTGAAGTTGCTGTTGAAAGAAGTCACAAAGGTATAGAAGGTATAGAGGAAGCAGCTGGAAGCTATGGTAGATCAGATCTTGCCCCTGGACACCAGAACTGTATAAGTCACGTGTGGAAATAGTAATATTTGATTGCCAAGAGGCAGGAATCCTCTAGTTCCGTGCTTACTCTTAGGTATCCATGAGAAGGATGGTGTACAACCAGCGATGTCACAGATAGCCCCAGCCACACAACCTGGAAACTGCTCCATCAACAATAAGATGTCCCTGCTTGACATGACGAAGAATGAAGGGAATTTCAAGAACAAGGTAATACAGAACCTGTAAGGGAAAGAACTGGGCTTTTATTTTTTTCAGTAATTGAACAAAAGATGTTTGTTCTACTATGAGACCTCGTGGCAGCAGTCAAAGCAGGTGAAGCTGAGTTTAATGTTCTCATTAAGGCATTGAGAGATTTTTATTCACCTGAGAAAAATGTCTTTTTTAATAGATTTGGAGAGTCTGCATGGGGTGAAAAGTTCTGGGAATAAAGAGCCAGCTAAAAGGTTTCCTTTTCAAGTGCTGGTGTGCTCCTGCCCCTCTCCAGGTCACTCAGCACTGGAGGAATGCGGGTAGGTAGCCAGTGGAGGAGAAAGCCCTGGAGCACCAAATTGGGAAGAATACTCAAAAAGCAGTGCAAACAGCAGCCCAGATTTCTGGGTGGTGGCCACTGCAGATCTACAGCACTGTCACAGAGCCCATTTTAAGTTGTCACATGAAAATGCTTTGAATAGACAGGCTGCCTCTCCAGGAGAGATCAGCTTTGATCCTGTTGGGGAATCAAGCAGCTATTGCGAAGATGCAAATTTATGAAACTCCAACACCTGGTGTGTTCATGCGTAGGGAGTATATTAAGAAATCATAACATCTAAGAGCACTCCAGCAGTGGGGAACCCAACCAAATTGTTACTGTGTTCTCCCTTCCCCAGAATCAGCAAGATCTGAAGATTTTGTGGAGCTCCCTGCCTCTTAGCTCCCGGCACAGGCACCGAGAGACCACGACAGCTCAGAGAGCTGCTTTGCAGTGGGTCTCCTTAGACAAATTCCATATGGCCCCCCTTGCCCCTTCTGAGGGGTTTCTAAACTCAAACGCTGGGTTTTATTTGAATATTGAGGGGAAGGATTCGCTTCAGAAGCAGAGAGCCCCCGAAATCGCAGAAAGTCTGGCAGCGGGGAAAGAAAAAGGCTTTCTGCTCACCTTTGCCCAATGTGTCCTCAAGAAGCGGGTCCTTCTGTCCTGCTCTGCTCACAGCTAACACAAGAGCATTGGGTTCCAACACCAAACCCTGAGGGAGCCGCCTGTGTCCTGCTCCTCCTCCAGTCCCCAGGGGCTGCAGGCTTTGGAGGTCTCCTTAGGTATCCCCACCACTGATATGTCACTGTCACAGAGGGAACCACCACCTCCTTGAGCACAACACACACTGAGAGCTGTGCAACATGAGGGGGGGGCACAACAAGTTACCAGATGTCCTGCTGGGACATCCCAACACACAAAGCTATGGGTCATGCCTGAACAGCTTCCCTAAAATATGATTACAAAATATAACTGGGAAACAAGCCATGCAGGGACACTGGCACCAGCCAGAAGAGCAGCTAGGAAAGAGCAGGCATGAAGTGTCTGGATCCTCTGATAGATCTCATACCTCACATCCTCTTCTCAAGGGAAGAAAGCCTCCAGAAGAAGGAAAATTTTCTCCAATGTTTCCCTCAATAAAGAAGGAAGCTTTTCTCCATTGACAACCTCATAGACACTATCAGTCCATGATGGGCCTGGCTTGGTACCTCCTTCAGAAAGGGAGCAAGCCTTTGGGCAAGGGGCTTAGGGATGCCCCCTTGATGAGTTGCCCAAAGGCCCCATGCAGGGCATGCATGCCCCATTGCAGGCACTCTGGAGCTGCCTGCCTCCCAACAGGCTGCTCTGAGCCTCCCCAAAGGCCAGACCACTTGAGGAGGGGGGGATGCAAAGGGAAAACCCCCACAGAGGGGAGCAGAAGGGAGACGGTGGAGACCAACTGCTCTCCAAGATGGATGGATAGGTAGAAACAGACTTTACTGGAGAGGTGACCCCACAGAAGATCCTCTTGGTCTTGTGCTGTGGGTGCAAAGGGCACCTATCTTCTCCCACCTAGCTTCCAGGCTGATGGAACAGCTCTTCCGTGCTCAGGCAGCCACCCTGGCCCTGATCACGGCTACTTTTTCAGGGGTCAGCGTCTTCCCACCAGCATGCATTAACACCCATGCCTTCTGGAGGCACGGTGGGACTGATTAGCTTTTGCCCTGCAGAAAGCAAATTGGACCCACTGTAACCTCGCACAGTTTCCCCAGGAATGGGCTCAGCCCACATTTTGTAAGCAGAGAGAGCAAGTACGCTGGGAAGCACTTGCTGCTGAACCCACGCTGATGTTGTTTGACCTTGGAGCAAGGTCAGCCTGCGTTGCCCCTGCACATTGCTCCGAAAGGCAAATCCACGGTGTTCAGCAAATCTCTTTCTATAACAGGCTCATTTCTTCTCAAAAATTCATTTCAGGGGGATTCAGTGGCATTGACAGAGGTGGCACTGGTAATTTCAGTGCTCATATTCAGGATGTAGCACTTCATCCTCTGCCCTACAAGTAGGTTAGCCTGTGAATTGCTCTGTGCTTTGAGTCGCAGAGCCTGAATTATTTCAGCTGCGGGACATGGGCTGTTCACCAGAGCTCAGCTAGCTTTGAGATTGCATCGGGGTTCACCAGCAGCACAGGGAGCTTACAGCTCCAGCACTCGCTTCAAGCTACTGTGGCTGCAAAAGACACAATCCTCAGAAAGCTTCATGTGGGTGCTGGAGATCCTGCCATAAGCTCTGAAGAAAACTGAGGCCTCCTCCAAACTCAGCATGGCAGATGCAGAGTATGTCTCTGAATCCCCAGCAGGTTAAAAAAAAAATAAAAAGGAAGAAGGAAATGAAATGATGCTCCTTATTTTTGTTGACATGAGGAACTGCTTGGTGAAAGAAGGGGTCCTGGTTGAGGCATGAGCCTCTCATATATGGAATCTCCCAGGGTTCGAGCAGGTGCATGTAGCCCTTGCCCCCAGCAGTGCAAAGGTCCAGGGGACAAACCCCGGTTGTTTCATGCTCCAAGCCAGGTGAGTTCTGTCCTCAGCCACACCGCTCTTCACATGCTAAGCAGTGAGACCTAGCACTGGGGCAGGTAAGGTAGAGAGGGAAATCCCACTTGACTTGCTTGGCAGGTCCCAGGGGCCTCTGTGTACAACTGGAGCTCACCAAGGGTCTAGAGGTGGCTGCAGCTGGCTGCAAATCCCACACAGCAAGCAGGCTTCTGGGGTAGAAAGGGACCCACCTTCCTTACTTGGGTGTGCACATGCTTGGAGCTAGCAGCACTTTTCACTCTGATGGACCCCCAAAACATGCTGCCTCAGGGGAACTCGGGCTCCCCCAGGCCAGAGGTTTCTGGACAGAAAACCAGAGACCTGCAGTGTCGCTCCAGGGCCACCCATCTGTGTGGTCCATGCTTGCACTTGCTTCTTGCTGTGTCCTTATTGCTGCTAATCCCTTTCCAAACTGGCTTACATCGGCTCGCAATCTTGTATAGGCTCTCACCGAAGAGATCTGCCCACCCTTCTCTCCCCAGGCAGGTGGTCTGGTTTTGGTAGGACTGGTGCAGCTCTTCTCTGTCCGCACTGCAGCTTCTGCACCACACAGCAGCCAGGCTGCCTGGGGCAGGCCCGAGGGATCTCTTCCCCACGTAGGCATGAGAGACATTTCCACCCGTTGTCCTAGTCCGCTTGGGGCAGCTCATGACCCGGAGGGCTCTGCCATGAGAAGCCCCTTGGGAACCCATTTATTTCTGCAGCAAGACTTGAGCTGTGATTGCCGCTAACTCCAGCTGACCAAAGATTGAGGTTTAAGAACATGGTGCAGCCTCGGGAGGGGAACGGTTTCAGCAAGCACATTACTGCATGTTAAGCCCTTGCTATCCCTGCAGCTTCATCCCAGGAGGACTGCTGGCAAACGCATTTCACAATTACAGGAGCAGAAGGGGGAGCTGAGGGCTCCTGAAAACACAGGCTTGTGCTTCTGCTGTAATGAGCTAACAGGCAGCACACATCCCTTTCTTAGCCACTTACCCCATAGAAGCAGGAATTCTGCTCCTCCGGCGCTGCACAAGACCCGGTGCTCCAGCTCCACACATACACATTGCCCTGTCACACCCAGACTGAGGATCCATCCACCCCTGGTGTGATGGGACCACAATGGGAAATGGAGGTGGCTAGTGTTGGACCACATGCCAGGAAGGTCAGAGCTGCCTGGTGCTCACCACCTTCTTCACCAAGAAACGTGATACATACAGAGAGTCTCGGCTCCATTTGTGAGGGCTGAGTATTAAGTGTCAGAGCAGGGAGGACAGAGTCCCAGGAGGACAAGTTCAGGTGGGCCAGCCTAGAGGCACTTCTGAAGCAGGGTCTGCTTGTGTCACAAACTCAGCAGGAAGCGAAAGGCAACACTGGATTTTTACGGGGTGGATCTAACACATGAGGCTAGAAGACAGCTTGGGAGTGGGTCACCCGCCTGACACCCCATCCTGGGCAGCAGTGAAGGTGGTGACCTCTCTCCAAGCTGACACAGCCCATGCCAGGGTGATGGGCTGGAGGTTATGGCCTTGACAGAGCACAAGATACCAAAACCCGGCTGGCCCCTAAGCCACCAAGCTGGTGCTTCCTTTTGCTGTAAGCTGTGTCCCTCACATCCTGGCCGTGCCCCTCAGCAGGGAGCGGGGAGGCCTGGGGCTGAGCAGGCACAGGGTCTGCGTGCTGGGGGTCCCTGCTTCATGCCAGCCTCCTACACTCCCTGCCCCTTGGCAGAGTCATGGCAGGAGCAGGCTCCGAGGGCTGCATCCTAAACCCACCCCACTTCTCCAGATGACCATTGCACAGCACACTGCAGCTGCAAGGATTACCTAAAAATAGCAAAGCACAATGTCTGCTCTGAGGCATTTCCTCTCCTCTCCCTTCCTCCAGCCTCCTGGTCTGTCACCCTGCCGTCCTGTCCTGCTTACTCCTTCCAGCTCTTCCTTTTTCTTCCTCGGTTCCCACCCCCCCACACCATGTCCAGGACTGGGTAGTCCCTGCACAGGTCCTGTCCTCACCTCTCTGCTTGGCCCATTGCTTCCCACCGCATTTCTCAAGGTCTCTGGGATGTAGTTATCCGAACCGCATCCTCCTTGGGATTCAGGCAGGCAACAGAGGCCTCTTCCTGCCCCTGCCACGAAGTTCCTTTGGGTCTGCAACACACAATAGCAGCAACTACAAGCTCCTACCTGGTAGCCTGAGAGCTTTCTCCCCAAGGCTATTGCTCTCCAAGTGTTTGGTTCCCATTGAATTTGGCTTCGGGGTTATTTTCCCCATGCTACAGGAGTTGCGTTCATCAGGGCTGGTTCGCCTTGTCGCTTCCTACCCACAGCTCCAGTCTCTCGAGTTCCTTTGTGTTTCACTTCACACTGGAGTTTGCATTTTCTCCCATTTAGGGTTTCTCTGCAAATGTAATTAGTGAGCTGCTAACTCCCCTCCTTTACATGATTACTGCTCCACCAGTTTGAATTTAGCTTCTCTTCCCACCCTCCCCTGTCTCCTGACTATCAAGAGACATCAAAAACCTGCGGAGATCTGCACAGGGATGAGAAGGTTAAGCCATAAACCAAGCCACAGAAAATATTTCTTGCCATTCTTCCTATTTTGGGCAACTTTATTCCTCAAAGATGCTCCCGCTGGTTGCCAGGCTGCATGTCAGTCGCACCTTGAACGTGGCTGAAACACGGATGTTCGGCATCACCACAAGCTTTCATCCCCAGCATGTTTGCACCGGGCTGAGTGCAATTTCCCAAGGCATCTGGCTCACCTTTCTGCAGAGGCCTGCCCTTGACCCCAGGCATTACCTGGGATTAATTTGAGCCACAGGACTACCTTGCGGTGAGAGGAGCAGGTGCTAAAACTTTGACAGGCAAGCAGGCAGCAAAGAGTTAAAATTCTGCATTCCCAACAGGGCCCCTAGCACAGTGAGTGATAAGCAAGGCTGGAATCTGGAAGAGTTTGTACCAGGATTTTCGGAGCAGCTTATTATTTCCAAAAATACGAAGTCATTCCTTTGAAGGGAAAAAAAAAAAAAAAGAAAAAGAAAAAAAAAAGAAAAACACAAGAGCTCTAATCTCCTTGCTGCAGAATTTCACCTTCTGCTTCTCAGGCCTTCTCCCAACACACTGTCAGCACCAAGGAAGTGGGCAGGAGAGGGAGCACCTGGCATAGGTCTCCCTTGGCATGGCCCACCACACCACCACCCGAGCAGAAGGCTTCCTGGCATCCCAGGAAGGTCCTTGCACCAGTATCACAAAGCCTGTTATAGCAAAGGCTAAACCAAGATATGGTGCACGTCCTATGCATCAAAGCACATGGTGCTTAGGCTCAGTGAGGACCTCTGGTTCCCACTCAAGGCTGGCTTGAAGGAGCTCTGTGAAGAGGATCTGAGCCATGTGAGAGCCCTCCA
The DNA here is from genome assembly GCA_013400335.1 of Eurystomus gularis. Lineage (NCBI taxonomy): Eukaryota > Metazoa > Chordata > Aves > Coraciiformes > Coraciidae > Eurystomus > Eurystomus gularis. The sequence goes on along the minus strand of VZZY01021170.1, from coordinate 155,571 downwards.
CGCACAGGGCTACACACGGGCTCGTCCTCCCACGCAGCTCCTCTCAGAGCTGTACAGAACAGCCTTTTCTTCTCTTTACGCATGGAGTTCGTCAGGAGGGGTGAGGACTGACTCAGCAAGCATCCCCAGGCAACAACCTGGATGCTTCTCTCTGCCCTCCCCAGCACTCCCCTGGAGCTTGGTCCCGCAGCCAGGAAGCGCTGCCCATGGCCAACGTGGCTGTGGAAGAGCCAGACCCCCTGGTGGAGGTGAGAGAAGCAGAGGTGCCCCCAGCTCCAGCCCCAGCTTTGTCTCTGTGGTTACCTGGCCGTGGGCAGCATCAAGCCCTTTCTCATAAGGACATCTAGTGGCACCATGACAGACGGCACGCTTAACCTTGGCCACTCTGCATCTCTTTTTCCCCCCAGACCCTCCTAACCTCTCCCACTAGTTCTTGCTACCCATCCATGCTCTGCTTAGCTCAGCGCAGGTGTGCATCTAGGGCAGGTGGAAGTCAAGACCCCACCAATGATGCCCCAGGAGGCCTTTGGGACATGGCTGGTTACTGAGATGGGCACATCTCCAGGAGCAAGACATGCCCAGTGCTAGGTTGAGCTATTGCAAAAGGGTGCTAAGTCACATGAGAGAGCTCAGGAGGCTCCTGTCCCTTTGCAGAAATGTGTGCGTGCAAATCCTAGGTCCCCTGGGGAAAAAGTACATCCCAGGCAGCCAGAGAGCAGGGTGGGGTGGTGCTGGTGTAGGGTGTCCTGCTGGCACAGTGGCAGCACACACCAGGATGGCACAGGAGACCTCATCATGCCGTGGGCTACAGTATCTCAGTTCTCCTTTGTGCCAGCCCCTGTGGAGCCAGAGAGCTGGAGGAAGGATGAAAGGAGAGGTGGGGAACCCCTTGACCCCTCCACAAAGGCAAAGGAAAAACTTGCAGAGACCTACGAGAGAAACACGAGTGTCATCAGCAGATGCTCCTGTGTTAGGTGTGCAGGGAGCTGGGACAGGAGCAGTGACCACAGCAACACTGCTAACTGTTATCCCAAGTGCAGCCTTTCCTCTAGTCAGAGTTTTTGGTTTCTCTTGAGCCTTTTAAGAGCTTAAAAACACTCCCAGAAAGTCTGGCAAGTAGGACTGAAGCGGCACCTTGCTCAGACCACACCACTGAACTGTTGGACAAGCACATGAAGGTCTAAGACGCTCCAGAGCAGAACAACACACCCGTAGACATGGATACTGATGGGAAAGCAGGTCCCACCTGCATCCAGCCCCTCTCACTTCAGCAGAATGCGTCCAGCCGTGGAGCAAGCGGCCCCGTGCTCCAGGCGCACATCTGACTCCATGTAGCTATTTCCTAAGCAAACCTCTTCAGACTGTAATGACCATGGCTAGCTTGGGCTTGAAGAGCATTACCATTACAGAAAGGGCACATCATCTTCTGCCTTTATTCAAATGAGAATGGTAATGAAATCACTGCTGCCTAATACAGATGCACTCGGGTAGATATGTACTTGTTTTTTGTTTGGGGTTTTTGGTTTGTTTTCTTTTTTTTTTCTTTTGCCTTTCTGTTTCATGGTCAACGTTCATGCGTTGCTGTCAGAAAAATTGCTTTAATTTTCCATTCTGTTTCAACACCCTTTGCTCAAAACAAAAAGTATTATCCACTGAAGAACTGTGAATTGACTCCATCTAATATCTTAGGAGCAGAGCTAACACCAAATGGCATTCAGTTGCATTTTTAATGTGCTGATGAAGTCATAGAAATCACTAACTTCGAGGCTAGCTCATCAAATTTTTCTCACTAAAGCATCTCCCTCATCTCCTGCTCTGACTCCTTCTCCTCTAGAGAAACTAGCTGTCACTTCTTCAATAATTTTCATTGGCCAGCACGAACATTTTCAGGCTTACCATGAGTGATGTGGACGAATGAATCTCTCGTCTTCATTTGGCTTTTCATTTATAATGTCAGGATGAGTCTGAGCTGCTGGGGGCTTTTTTTGTTTTTTCTTTTTTTCCCTTTTTGCCACCTCCTAACACTCAGACATTTACTAGTGCATGTATGACTTTAATGATGTTATGGGCTACACGCTGCTTCCTGGACCGCTGCATCTACTCTTCTCCTAAACACAAACTGGCCAAGGCTATTGTGTTGTCCTAAAAGCAGCAGCAACCACCCCAAAAGACAAGTTTTTTACAGATTTCTTGGTTGCACCTCCCAACACAACCCTCTACACACCCAGTAATTATTCAGCCTACAATCAAGTTGACTTCTGTTACATTAAATCTCTACCACAGGTTCAGGGGATCATTCTGTGCAAGGCTGTGATCCCTCCAGACAGCACCCCAGCAAAATATTCTCTTGGCTAAAACAGTTGGGCAAGCCTTGCTCTGGAGGAAATTTGTGGGTTTTGCCTCGGGGAGGAACGCGCAAGACTAAGAGCTGTCTGAAACCCCCTTCCTACCAGAGGCAGCTGAGGATGTGCTCTGAGCAGAGCCTGTGGGGCTGGTGGGTGGGCAAACAATTCAGCTGGGGAGCTTTCGTTTCCTTCAGCAGAAAAATGAATTTGTCTCAAAACAGGCTTTTCCTTGTTTCACTCAAAATATCCCATTTTTTTCCACTAAAACACAAGAAAAGAGGTCTGCCTGAAAAGCTGTCACGCACCAGCAATATCCATCTTCAACCATAACGGGCTCCCACGTGAGCAATCCCACATGCTGCCTGGCAGACAATGGTCTCCAGGGTCTGGCTCCACCAGCAAGCTCAGAGAAACATTAAGGACAAAAGCCAGAGCACCAAACCTGCTCCTGTTCCCTTGTCTTTTCTCCCTGCTTTGAAGTATGAGGACAAGCATCTGGTTGGAGCTGGGTCACTCTCCTGCCCTCCCAAGGCAGCAGACATGGGAGCAAGCAGAGCAGCCCTGCTCTCCCTTGGGATCACGGCAGGAGAAAAATTATGGAGCTGCCAAGTTGCTCAATAACCAAGCAGCTCCTCACGGTGTCCTGCAGCACTGCTTGTGGAGCTGTAGATGGAGGATAAAGCATGACCAAAAAGCTCAATGCAAGTATTGCCCAGCAAGGGTGGAGGAACACAGCTCTAACCCTCTGAAACCCTCAGCATGCTGCTGATGCAATCAGCTTTGAGGGCCCAAATACAACATAGACATCACCTCCAAGACCCAAGTGTTCCCAGGTGGTGACATGGGTCAGTAGAAGGTCCCGAGGGATGGATGACGTGGACCGTTTGCTTCCACATGCAAGATCTCTTCTAGGGGTCCCAAAACCCCTTCTCATTTCCGCTGCTGTGTTCACTGACCACACCATGACAGCAGAGCCACAAGCACAGGCATTCTCAGCTTTACAGCCAGCAAGCTTCCAGAAGTCTCCTGCTGAAGGATACTTTTCTCTTTTGGTGTGTTATTCAGTGATAACCAGCCATTAAACTGGGCTTTGCAGTCTAGTAGGAAGCACTGCACCCACTGCTCAACGCCTCATGACATATGTTGACCACCAACAATCTGGGGGGATTAATTCACCAGCACAACAGGACTAGCATCACTGTGCAGGTGTACCTGCAAGACTACACAACCTACTCCTGGAAAATAAGTTTTCCTGCCTCAGTCTTGCTTACGAGGGGAAAGGAGCTGAAGGTAACCCCAGCACAAGTAGTAACCTCACCAACAGGCAGAGTCCCACAGCATCTGAACACAGCAGGTAGAGCTAGCTACAGGGTTCAGAAGCAGTTCCAGACTTACTTAGCAATGAATGGGGTCCAGTGTCCATCTACAGGTGCAGAAGGAGATGGAACCAGACAGGACTAAGGGCCAGCAAAGTCCAAGGTTGGTCCAGGAGCTAAGCCCAGAAGAGCTACAGTGAAGCACACCTACAACAGAGCTCAGAGAAAGAAAGAAAGCAAGCCAGCCCAGGGCTGCCTTTAAATAGGACTCCTGAGCCATGGCCAAGGTGTGGGTGAGGGACCAGGTGAGGCAGATCAGAACCATTAAGGTCTATTGGTGCAGTCAGGGCCCTGGCACCTCCCAGGACCAATGGCTGTTTGTGATTTTATTGCCAATGCAAGTGAAATTCCTCTGAGATTAGTTGTTTCAGATGAACATCTGAGCCAATTTCAGTTTGAAGATGCACCTTTGGCAGCAGGAGACAATATCATGATGAGTTCAGTGATCGAGTCAGAGGAGAGGTCAAACAACCCTGGTGCCAAAACCAACATTATCTAAAGACAAGGTGAGCTGGAGGGCTGAAGTAAAGAGCATTGCAACACAATTAAGGGATATAAACTGCTCAGAGACGCATCTAGTCTGGCAACTCTGGTCTCCAGACTGGAGGTACTGGAGAAACTCTGTCTGATGGACACCTGACTCCAAAAGGAAACCCACAAGCACTCCCTGAATGTCCCCAGGGAAGGAAGTCCTCATCCTCACACCTGCTAGCACAGTACAGCCCCGGAGAGGAAGGATGTGTGCCCTGAACTCAAGGCATGTCCTCACCATGAGATCTGGCAGCTGTCCAGGTCTGAGCAAGCTGGGCAATGCATGTGGACACAGTGGAGGGTATTTCTCTCCATTTCCACGTGGATGAATGCTGTTAAGCTTATAACTTGTGTTTAGATGAGAGCAAATCTCTTCAATTATCATTTAAAGATGGATTCAGCACATCCCTAGGTGAGCAGTTTCAGAAGTTAATTACCTTTCCTGTGAAACATTTGTGTCTTAATTCCAATTTGAATTTTTCTTACTTCAGCTCCACCTGTCAGCCACTGAGTCCTGTCTTTGTCTGCTGGATTAAAGGACCCTCTGCTATCAGAAATCTCCTCCCTGGAAGTACTTAGAGACCATGATCAAGTCACCTCTCAACTTGCTCTCTGATGAGCTAAATAGATTGAAGTCCTTAAGCCTATCATCACACAGCAGGTTTTTCAGACCTTTTCTCATTCTTGCAGCTCTTCTCTGAGCTCTCTCTAATGTTTTTTTAATCCGTGATAAAAGGGTGGGTGCCCATCCTACCTAATAGCCCCTCAAAATATCTAACTGTCACATTGAGTCCATGTCCTGCTTATCTGGCTTCCTAAGCCCCCTTCTGCACCACCAGTTCCGCTGGAACTCTCCCAAATCTCCACGTATGGATGATATTCTTTGTTGCAAGAACGGCAGCACTGTCTTGCCTTCCTAAAAGGCATGTGTCTTATTGGTATCCCACCTAACAAAGGAGTTCACAACTTCATTTGTGTAAATGGTGATTTTGTCTCTCTGCTGCTGCTTTGCTTCTGGATGCGGATGTAAACTGTGGATTAAAAACTCTCCCACTGAACTGAGCTGCTCCTCAATGTCAGCGCATCTCCTCCTCAGCCCCAGGAAGTCCATGACTTATGTGTGAAAACGCAACATGAAAACACAACATGAAAATGCCCGTGGTCCCAGCACAAACTCATGCAACCTTGCATTGCAGCCTGAAACACTAACAACAACAAAAAAGAAATAAAAGAAAAAAAAAAAGAGTTTTCAAGACTTTTCCAGCTGTTTTCCTTTTCCTCAGCTCCCCTCCCAGCAAGCCGCTATCTAGGACACACAACCAGTGCATGAAATCACTCCTTCCGTCTCCTTTCCAAGGCCACCGTGCCTGGTCCAACCCAAAGCAGAGGAGACAGCAGCTTTGCAGAAGGTAATTAGCAGTGCTGCCTTTGGTCCTGGCATGCCAGACACGTGTATGCTCCGGCTCCAGGTGTCCTGGGGAACCGGGAGCGAGAGGCAGCTGTGGCAGGTCCATCTGGGCTGGAGCGCCTGAGGATGAGCCGGGCTGTGAGGATGCACATCTAAAGAATTAACAGGAATACATCATTAGATGGATTCCCAACAGGAATGCCAGAAAGGAAGCTTGGTCTGTGCATCTCAGTGACCCACTTCCAAACCTTCCTATTCCCTAAATGTAATCTCCCTCAATTTATAACCACTCTGCCTCTTCTCTGGCATTCGGAAGCCATTAGCACTGTGTCTACCCCAAGCTCTCACAGCTGACTTTAGATGCCACTTCTTTTTATTGTAACAGTACTAACTTGTGTAAGTGGCAGGTCAGCCAGCCACCAAGCTGTGCCTGCCTCCAGAAATGGGAGATGTAGCACGGCAGCCATTTCCTGAAATGCAGCAGGAAAACCAGACCAAAGTTCTGGATCGCTTGGGTGACCAGGGTTACCTGAGATCCCGGGCTCCTCCATCCCTTGTGTCTGTCCCCTAGTCTGTCCTGTCAGGTAGCAATAATGCCCTAGGAAATCCCACGGGACTGATGGGTGTCTCACCAGAAGCATAGAATCATAGAATCATTTAGGTTGGAAAAGACCTTTAAGATCATTGAGTCAAGATGCATGTACCAAGATGTAAAGATTTTAGTAGGACATGTGGAGATTGGCATGTGTGGTGTTCAGGTTGGAGCAATAGGTGTGGAAGGACCAGAGGGAATGGCAGAAGAGGGACATGGGAATGGCAGAGGTGAAGGCCTTCATATGAGTAGGTCCAATAAAACAGATTTCCCCATTTCAGGCAAAGAAAAAATGTTCAGTAACGAGGAGCAGCCAAGACCACAGCACATCTCCACACACTTCACTGGAAAAAAAGGGCCAGCCTTAGACAAGAGCCAGATTAAAACAAGAGCCAGGCAGAAACCACTGAAGGAGCAAGAGCGGGAAAATAAAGAGAAGGACTGGAGCCAGAAGATACCCAGGCAGGCAGGCAAAAGGCAAGGAATAAATCAACACTGATGTGCAGTGATTCACAGAGTTCACGGGATGGATGCACCAGAGATCAATGTCACTGTCATCATGAAGGGTACCAAAGGCAAACCCAAAAATCAGCACCTGTCCCATCCTAAGAAGAAGCCAGAAGGCAGGAGGGGGCTTTCACAGCCAGCATCTCTAGTGCCTCTTGTGTCACAGCAAGTACAGGGGATAGATTACTTGGATACATGTGTCCTGGAACTGGTGAATATGTGGGCATAAGGGAATGTACGTGAGAGAAATCAGTTCCATTTTAAAACAAAATCTTCATCTCCTAGATGGGCTTCCACCAAGCTTCACAACATTAGGGGAGCTTTGTCGCTACGATGTCGCAGCAGAGATACTTTAGATTCCAGATGTTTTGAGTTTTCTGTCTATTTGTAATAATAATGATAAGAATAATATGTAACAAAATAATTCGGAATTCATTTTTTCTCCACCTGAATTGAAATGTCTCTCGAATATTTTGTGATTGTATTCTAGTTATCATTACGTACGCTGAAGTACTGGATGTGTACGGTCCTGGCTTATTCCTGCAGGGCACCTGCTCCTCTGGAAAATTATCTTCCCTGTCTAAAAGAGTTTCCAATTGCAAAAATGATGACGGCGCTGATGATTATGATAACTCTTTCTCCGAGGAAAAAGAAATACGATACAGAAATGTGCTGAAGTACAGTCAGATCTGAGAGTGCATTTCAGTAATAATTGAAATTAAAAATATTAAGGGCATATGTTGTAATTACCCAACCAGTCACAAACTGCAGCCATACCATGCCATAATCAATTATGAAATTCAACTGAAATAGAATTAATTGATTATTTCTTCTCTGGTTTCAGATTAAGATGCAATTGTTTTCACAGATGTGCCAGCGCTTTTGAGATTGTTTTTCGCTTGTGGTGATGCTTTAGCCTTCAAGCACAAGAGCTGCCTGGCCAAAGCCTCCCCAGCAGCCTCAGAAGATACTGGGTTTATAGATATTCCCAAGGGCAGAGCAGAATAAGGTAGTGAATGCAAGACCTCACCGATCCAAATCTTTTGTCTTCCCTACACAAGACCCTCTCCAAGCCCACCCCCAGCACGTGAAAATTTGGGAGCTGTCCTGGCCCCACAGCTTCAACCGTACGTGTTGAGCAGACCATTTCGACAAGATGGCTTTACTGAGGTCCATGGCCTCAGTCCCCTTAGTAACATCACATCAGTCATTTTCTGAAAATACAGCTCTTTACAGATATGGCCCAATAAAAACAGATTCCTCGGTTTCAGCCGAAGAAAAAATGTGCAGTAACGAAGACCAGCCAGAGGAAATGACCATGAACTTATTTTATTGTATTTCTAACTTGAATTCAAGCATGATTTTAGAGAGTTTGTATTATAGGAACTTTGAAACATCTGTATTATTCTCCGGTGAGGGCACGGGACACATGAAACGGCCCATACACAATGCTAGGTTTGTTAGTGGATGTGCCATTAACTAACATTAATCATAAGCCACTTTTATTGTACCAGCTCAGGAGCCTGTTCCGCGTTCAAAAAGTCAATGTCGTACGTCTGGGGTAGGATGAAATCTGTTCTTCATGCCTCTGTGTCCAATTGAGGACAATAGAAATTTGCTGCTGCCCAGAGCTGCAGGAAGAGGCTCCCTCGATATCCTTTCAGACATTGTCGTGATGTGATCACACAACTGAAGTAATAAGAGGCTAAAAGTTACAGCAGGGCAATTACGCCGCTCTGTAGCCACTTTCTGCAGCCGCTACGCGTGACACAAAGGCAATCTTGGCACTGAGGCAAGGGCTATTTCACTCATATTATTTTTTTTTTATCATTAGCTCTAAGGAGTCACATGTGCCCCTCATACATACTCCAGCATACAGCATTTTCCATTACAGCCATGCCATTAACCCGTTGTTAGACTGTCTGTCTCTAACAACTCCTCCCCAGACCAAAACAAGCCCCAAGGTGGACCCACAGACCAGTTTTCTTCACCGCTGTTTGTGAGACCACCTTGGTTTTCTGACCGACAATGGCAGGAGCCAGAGCAATACAAGGTTTGCGTGAAGAGCTTCGCCATCCCCAGCACTTCATCTGCTTCATCATCAAGGACTATAGGTCAGAAACTGGGCTCCAAACGTGTTACCTACTGCTTGGCATGCATTAGTCATCCTTCCCCTCTCGAAATCACTGTGAAAGGCGCCCGATGAGAGGGCATGAATAGCAAATAACGTGTGCTGGAAAGGAGCAGGCAGCAAACGCGGCGGGGAGGCTGAAACGTGTTCATCCAAAGTATCAGGCAAACACATTCGCGCACCAAAGAAATCAGGGTGTATTCACAAATCGAACAAAAGGTGGAAATTCAGGATAAATTCGTTCCCTTGAGGGCACGTGATCAGAAGCGCCCTCAATCTACCTTTCCTCTCCCTCTTGCTGCGCTCGAGGCCTGAGCTGCTGATGGCCAGCAGCTGTCTGTCTGTCCCAGAGAGCTGCTCCACAAACACTGCTTGGCCAGGTGGCATCCAACTCTGTGGAGATGCTCCTGCCTGGCTGCTCACCTTTTGCCATCTCAGGAAAAATACTTGCCCGTGCTGATGCTCTCTTCCAACGCAGGCTGGTGCTTTGCTGTTGCATCCTTCATGCCCTATGCTCCCCAAAACCATCAGATAAGAATGCCGCCTTGGATCCAGGTTGGGGTGAAGCATCCTCCAGGCCAGTGCAGGAGCTCTGCCAGATTTCAGAGGTCAGCAGCCACAGGAGGATGGGCATTCCTGCCCATCCCTGGGCTTTGCAGAGCTGCTCTCCTCTCCATGCTGATGCAAGGGAGTGAAAATCACTTTGTTTGAACCCAAAAGCCCACTGGAGCCTCTACAAAGCCTCACCGCGCCCAGGGTGCTGCTCTTTGCAAGCACCCTCCAAGGCCCTGCTGCTTACCTGCCGGCTCTGAACAAAATGCTGAGAGCTCGTTATTCGGCTCAGAGTGTTGGTAAAGCTTCCCCATGCTCTCACACAGAGGCTGAATTGCAAATGAGCGGAATAAATGAACACAGGCCCCCAGCAAGTGCTCTCACGTCAGCCAGGAGGAAAGGGAGCAGGGTGAGGAGTGGAAGAGCCGGCAATGTCTGCTGCTTGGCCCCATGCTGCTGCCTACGGAGCTTTGACCGGCGGGTGCAAAGGGGTGAAGGGTGGCCCTGGGGAGGGTAGAAAGAGCCCTGTCATCTGCCTGCATTGGGGAGCAGGAGTCCCTGGGTGCTGCCATGCAACGCCATGAGCAGAGCAGTGATGTTCCAGCAGCAGCTGAGCTGGAAGGTCCCCCAGCCGCTCAGCACAGCCCCCAGCCTTTTGCACACAGCTGGTTGTGGTACCACAGCATGAAGCTGCTCCCACCCAAAACGCAGCATTAGCAGCACCCCAGACCTGCTGCCAAACGTGGGTAAGAGGAGCCGGGCTCAGCTTTTCCATGCACAGAGCAGCAGGAGAAACCAACACCCTGATCCAGCTCACCGGCAGCAGGGCTGGGCCCCTGGGAATGGAGAAGCACAGAGACTGAGTCTATGCATGACCACCGCTGAGAAAACAGGCCTTAACAAGCACCATGCTGCAGTTTTTCATCAGTTCAGAGATGCTGCGGGCAGAGGGCTCGCTGTCGTCTTCCCTCCTGCCTGCCAGGCACAGGCCAGGCAGCTTAACCAAAGCACTTTGCATCCAGCCCATGTCTCACGGGTCAGCTAGCACAAGGTGAGTTTTTTTTTCAGATGCAGCACAGTCCTAATTTACAATCCTTACATGTATGGGAACCTGACATTTCTCCAAATGCCTCTTTCCAATAGGTAATTCTGCACTTCATGAAAATTTGTTTGCCCTTCCTAATCTTCATAGTTGGCACAGCCTTTTGTGAGGCTCTGCCCTGGCTGCAATCAGAGGAACTTCTCTCCACGTCTGATCCTGACAACCTTAACATTTGTCAGGGCTCCAGTACCTGCCTTTATAATCTCGCCTAGGAGTCCTCGAGTGGCCTGTGCATACGGATGAGTCTCCTTTGACTCAGAAGAGAGGGCCGCAGCTGTGTTCATTTCCACAGCGACCTAAATCAACTCCAAACCAAAACTCATCCTTTCAAGGCATCCCACGGTCAGATACCGGGCAATGAATCCCAGCCAGCCTGACAAGGCAGCTTTTCAAAACCAGTATCTGCCGGTCACCTGGATTACAGGAGGCAAAAATACAGGTCACCCTCTGTGAGCACGTCGCACTTGAGCTATCCGTCTTCAGTGTGTCCTACCTCCTTAGCAAATTATCATCATTTTCCCTTCTCCTCCCTTCTGCTTTTTTAACCAATTTGTCTCTCTGGGTTTTCTTTCAGTCCTCGCTACAGAAAGTAGAGATTTGGAGACCAAAGGCTCCAGCAAGACCTATCTCCTCAGGCACTGGAGCAGCAATTTCTCCATCACCCTCTGCTTTTCTTGTCTCTCCAAGAGCTGCGAGCATAAGAGCAGACTCGGTGGTGCAGGGATGGCATGGGGGCCACCGGCCATCACGTCGGTGCCCCCAGATGAGACATCTGTGATTACGCTGGTGCCTTGGCCATCAGGACGTCTCCATCTCCTGCGGCAGAGTGCGGCAGCAGAATAAGTATGTATATAAATAAACCATCAGGGCCCCGATCAGAGGACTTAATCCCAGAAAAGTTATCAAATATTTATTTTAAAGCAGAGAAATAAATAGATGAAAACACCAATGGAGAACATTCTGGCATTATATCAATCTCTTTGCTGGGCACTGCTTGGTGGTTGGGGAAGCCACACTCAGCCAATGTGGCCAACAGCACTGGTGGCCCAGCAAGGACACCAGCCAGGAGCCACCAACTCTCTGAAGGGAGGAGAAATCCTCCTCCTGTCTCCCAGCAGTCTGCCAGACATCCCATGCCTGACTCACCGCTCATCACTGCTCCCTCCTGGAGTCCTCCAGGCTTTGCTAATACTGAGTTGCCCAGGTCTGACAATCCCATCACGATTAGGATCAGGCTATTATGACTCGTGTGATATTTTGATTGAACTCCACTCATTTAGAATGCATATTTGCTGGACAACCCCTTGGCCAGAAGAGTGGGAACACATCGCTCATGGTGGTGGCAGCCCGAGAGACCTTTACCCTACCAGAAAAACCCAGCTGTACATCCACCTTGCTGAGGTCACGTATTTAACTTGGCAAATGGGTAGCTCCTATTTCATGACTCCTGAGGGTCTGTACGAAGCTGGCTGAGGCGCCTGCGATGTGATCTGAGCTGTGATACACCATTCAGTCACACTTCAGCGTGTTGGGAAAATAAATCTCCAAAGAGACACAGAATCAAAGCATCTCTGCCCAGCTTGCAGTGCCTATGCTTATTCAAGAGATCAATCAGAGCTATGAAATGCTGTCTCTCCCAAATCAATGAACTCAACTAAAAGGCACCTATTCATTATTTGAGCTCAAGCTTGGCCTCATTGCACCAGCGGAACAAAAACCTGTCTGATAATGATAACTACAAGACAGTGGCTGGGGAAAAGAATTGTCCCCCCTGCGCGGGGTGTTAAGATGGGAGCCATCAGCTGTGCCGCAGGTCCCAGGGCCTGAACGTATATCAATCACAACCTTATGGTGCTGGAGACAATATTCCAAACCTAAATATCAACATCTTTTCCTTTAGTGCCTCTGCAAATGGCATTAAATATGGACACATTGTGTTTGTTTCATTTAGGCAGAAGGAATTGCGACACGAAACATGACAACCAACCAGGAGCTGCTGCTTCTCTGTTTATTGCTTGTGTGGGAGTGCAACAGCTAACGCCGCAGTTACTACCTTTAAAAATTTCCTGTGAAACAGTGATTCTGGGGGAATATTTTAGTTCTGCAAAGCTGGTACAGGCTTAACAGTAACAGATTTCCTAGGAGTGGCTTTACCTCTAGGTCTTCTCCAGCCAAAAAACTTCTCCAGGTTCTGATGAAACACCACTTCTGTAGCTCTCACAAATTTCTGGTGAGGCATTTGCCGCCCTTCCTCAAACCCTGCACCCGGGTGACAACGTGAATGTGTGAAAATCTTTATTTAGTTTGTAATTATATTTCTGACTGTCACAGAGCAGAAGTTTTGTTTTTTTAAGTGCAGCCAGGACATCCTGACAATATTTTGTCCATAAAGTCCTCCTGTACTCAGCACTGGTGGGGCCACACTTCAAATCCTGGGGTCAGTTTTGGGCCCCTCACTCCAAGAAGGACATGGAGGGGCTGGAGCATGGCCAGAGAAGGGCAATGAAGCTGGGGAAGGGTCTAGAGAACAAGTCTGGTGAGGAACAGCCAAGGGACCTGGGGGTGTTGAGCCTGGAGAAAAGGAGACTCAGGGGAGACCTTCTGGCTCTGCACAACTCCCTGAAAGGAGGTTGGAGCCAGGTGGGGTCGGGCTCTTCTCCTGAGGAACAAGCAAGAGGACAAGAAGAAATGGCCTCAAGGTGCACCAGGGGAGGTTTAGGTTGGACATGAGGAAAATTTTTTTCCCTGAAAAGGTTGTCAAGGGCTGGCCCAGGCTGCCCAGGGCAGTGGTGGAGTCCCCATCCCTGGAGGGGCTTCCAAGCTGTGGAGATGTGGTGCTGAGGGACATGGTTTAGTGGTGACCTGGCAGTGTTGAGGTAATGGTTGGACTTGATTTTGAAGGTTTCTTCCAGCTGAAACAATTCTATGATTCTGCAGATGCCTTGATTGGAAATCTACCTCAGTTTCTCCTCGTAGCAGCTATCCAAGTGACACTGATGGCTGTACAGAACATTTCATGGGTCAGAGAGGAAAGAACCAGAGCTTGCTGGTCCCTTATGGGGACCTTTCTGTGCAGCATGTGATTTTACTGCAGCCTGCAGCATCCTTTGAAGTCTCTTCCCACTTTACACCCGTGATGTTATGTCCGCTTAAGCAGACACTGCTGGTCACCTACACTCAGTTAGTCTGTTGTCTCTTCAAATCCCACATGTCTGCATGCCCAGCATCTCCAGGAAAAAAAAAAAAAAATCAACACCCATCTTCCTAAATTATTTGCAAGCATCCGCATCCATGCCACAACCTGCCCATGTGCCTTGGACACCGAGGATGCAGATGAAATGTCCTCACGCTGGTCCAGGGGTGAGCATCAGTGAAGGCATTCAAGCAGACCACCAGATAAAATAACGTTGCTCTGCATCCACATCCTTTAATGGCTGCAGCAGAGGTGTTGACCCCTCACCAGCTGCTCACCGAGGTTACACAGTGTCACGAAGCTACTTAGACCACACTGGGAGCAATGGCCTGTTTTTGTCAATTTATGTGAAGGCAGATATTTTTGTGTTGGAGAGAGCGCAGTGTAAAGTCATTTAGACAATAAAGGAGTGACAGGATTTTCACAGGAGAAGAGATTAACCAAAGTGGGATTATTTTGTTCTGAGAGAAGATGATTAAGAGGTGGCATGATTGAAGTATTTAAACTGGCTCAGGGTTATTATCAAATTAAGCTGTATTGGAGATTTCTGGGCAGCCGTCACTCAAGGGCAGAGCAGAGGGCTTTGCAGCCCTCTCTCGTAGCAGAGGGCAAGGTCTGGCCTGATCCGGAAGGACACCTATGGATGGAGAAAGTAGATGCGTGCTGCTGTGTGCCACCAGGGAGAGGTTTGGGTGGGCTGCAGAGCTGCCTGTTGCTTATAGATCATCTTAACCTTGACACCATCCTCATTTGAACATCAAGATCCAACATACACGTTTATTATCCTCCATGCTTTCAGTTGGATGGTCTCATCACCTGCAGCAGCGCTGTCCTTTGCTCCTACAAATTGCTGTGAACTCATGTACAGTTGTCACCTCTTCTCTCCAGGCTGACAGGGCTAGGTGCTATCTTCTGGTGCACACAAACATGTGTCAAGTGAGGATATGTGATGAGGTCTTATACCTTTTCTGTATTCCAGGCACGGCCCCAGCTTGCGCATCACCACATGGTGTTTCTGTTGGTCTCCAGTACCAGCTCTACATGTGTTTCTCTCTCACCATTCCTCTTGTGCCACTTTGGCTTTGCTGCCATGCCCACCATGTCAAAGCCATGCTAGTCCTCTGTAACCTTCAGACTAGACCGAGTTCTAATTGTTTCACACCAGCAAGCTCCAATTGCTTTGTAGAGGATTAGCTGAGAGCCTTCCTGTCACTTATCTAAAATTTTTGTTCCAGATCACAATCAGATTTCAATCTCTTACCAAATCTCCAGCACCCATAATTGCAAAATTGGCTCTTCAGACCCTGACAAGCTACGTATTCCTCTGTGGTTTCACCTCGTTTCATGCGCTCCAGTTAAGAAGCTGTCTCTCATATGCTTCATTTCCATGTTGAGTGTAACATTCCTCACATTTCTTCAATAGGACTTCAAAATTATTCTCTTCTTCCCAAGTTAACTGAAGAGCGTTAAAACATCAAGTAATTCAAGCCCCACTATTATCAGTGCAGAGGCTGCTTTTTAGCTGCTTTCGGCCAACCCCTGGTTTTGATCTTCTTCAGCTGTTTATCACATTTCCAGGGAATTTCGGCTTTGACTGCTGAGGGGGCTTTAGACTGCTCCTTCTTCACATCTTCCAACTTACTCTTTGCTTCTGTACCCATTTGGCACACAAAAATCTCATACCACTAAAGCTGTTCCCAAGCTGTCTTCTGTGTCCAAACCCCACAGGCCCTTCATAAGAGGAAACCTGCAGACTGCTGTTGTCCTCTTCTGCATGGAGAGTTCAGGCCTTAGAGGCTGATCCTCTAATATGCTGGCTACAAAGCATCTCACAAATTCACACTTCTTCCCCAGCATGTCTGAAGGAGACTCGACTTCATTCTGTTAGTCATACCAAGGCAGTTTCGAATTTATTTTGGCCTCATCTGCACAGATAGAGCTGCTTCTCCAGGCCAGGTTGCCACCACTCCTTTTTGCCCCTCCATCACTCAGGTGATGCTGCTGCAGGGGATTGCAAAGTGGCCTGGACCCCGCTGCATGTCACCAAAGCAACTGTTGGCTGCTGGTGGATGAGGGATGAAGGTGGGGAGCAGAGGAGAAGCAAATGCTGTGAGTGCTTCCCTCAGTCCTCCTTTGGTGAAGAACATGTTGCAAGCCTGGCCCACAAACCAGGCACGGCTGGGCATAGCACATGGGACAAAGCATTTTTGTCTCTTGCTGTAGTAAGGGCCAGGGTAGGTCAGAAGAATGCCACCCCAGAAGTGATTTTGGCTCACCATTCATTCATAGACTGTCTAGACAACCAGGCTACAGGTGGTGGCCACATCGCCAGCATCAGCAGTGTCATACCAGCTTCAGACTGCAGCAGGTTTGTCCCGTCTTTCCACATACACACCACCCTTGCCTGAGATCACAGGTCCCAAAACACCCTGGGGCTTTGCCCGAGGATGGGAGCAGCCTCAAAAAAAGCTTTCTTCTTGACTGACAGTAGTGTTTTCTTCATGAGAGAACAAGCAAAGGGTATAAACTCAAACAGACTCACCTCCTTGCACAGGAGCGGTCTCCAAGCTGCCTTCTGCCGCGTGAGGAGAGATCAGGCCTGATGCCTGGGAGGATGGGTAAACAGCTCATCAGAGCTCATCAACATCTGCACAGCCTATCAGCGAAACACAGGGTGAATGCCTAAAAAGGGCACCGGAGCACGAAACCTGGTTCTGCCCCATTGGGCTGGTAACAAAAGCAATTAGCTGGCAGAGGTGGGAACAGGGAATTTGGGCTCTGCTTATACAGCTGATTAGGGGATCATCTGTCAGTCTTGGCCTCTCCTCGAAGCAATCCTCCAGCCATGGCTGCAAGCCAGGGAAGAGAACAGCTCTGAAAGGCCAGGACTTGGCATCTCTCTGCAAGACTGGAGGCTTCCCACTGGCTCTCCAGCTCCATGTGAGGGACTGGCCAGCACATTTGCATGCTGGGAGCTGCTAGGAAGGAGCTACCAAGGGTGGAGTTTTTTTGCACTTCTTTCCATAAAATAGTCTTCTTTCCTGCCAGGACACTCATTCCAGTTCTTTCCAATCTCACTTTTATAATTATCCTGCTGAAGCTCCACCTTTCTGGGGCCTTGAGCTCCAGGACCTCTTCTTGCAGAGCGAGGTAGGAAAAGCCATGCCTGGTGTCTGCAGTCATTAGTCTGATGAGTGCACACCACTCACATCCAGCTTGCTCCTCTGCCCCAAGCCCCAGCACAGGCTCCTTCTCACCCCACCAGATGGACACCAAGTCCCTCAATGCCTTTAATATGTCTCTGCCCTTCCCCTGCATCGGGCAGGAGCTGCTGTGAGGGCAGCTGCTTCTAATGGATGTGCATTGAAGCCATCCTCATAGAGGTCACTAATAATTCTGCATTAATGTCCTCCTGTCACTGCCCTGTCTGCCGTTGATGAGCTTGGACACTGATGCGTGTCAACACGATGGCTGAGTCACCCAGGTCTGGCTTCATCAAGGGTGAGGGGCTGGGAAATCTCCAGGACATAAGATGAGGCATAAGATGAGGTGAGGAAGGACCCACTTCAGGGTACCTGGCACAGAGCTGTGCCAGTTGATGCTTTGGGAGCATGTAGACATGCAGGTGGACAGGCAGACGTGTGTGTTGCAGCACACCATGGCCACTTTCCGGACTTTACAGGTGGGAGGGAGGGTGGAAAAAGCCCAGCCTTTTCCAAATATGCACCCAGTGCTGGTGCTCTCATCCGTAGGAAATCCAGCATCATCACCTCGGAGATGTGCAGCATAGCCTCGTCTCTGCACTCTGCCCTGTGCATGCAGATCCTGGTCCACCTGCCAGCCAGTGAAAGCACAGCTCATCTTCTGATTGAATTCCCAGCACCCCAGCCTAGCAAAACCTTCCGGGAAAGGATGCCAACTCAGTCTACCTGCCCTACCCAGGAGCTCCTCTGCATGGTGACCCTCTTCATTGTAATCTCAGTTCTGAGGTCACTCAAGAGGGAGCTGGATATCCTCTTGCATTGGGATTCTCCATGCATCTTGGCGGTGGTCTTTGCCTCTTTCCATGATGGGTGAGACAACTGTGTGCTAAGAAGATGCTGATCTGAAGGTTTGAGTGAAGGTCTTTTACCATTCTTTGCTGGAACTTGGTCTGGATGGTCTCTATGATCCATTTTTAGCCCTTAATTTATCTCACCATCTTCAGGGTGAAAATGTCTGGGGCTTACCAGCAGTTCATTCTTATCAGTCACTCTTATGGGTCATGTGAAGATAGCACAGCTCTCTGAAATCCCAAAGGACATGGGCAATGCTGAGACTCTCTTGTGCCATGTCTTTTCTGCACAAGGAAGGCTTTTGGGAGCCAGGGTGAATTATTTCCAAAGCAAGGAGCCTAGCAGGGAGCCCGAGGACTAGCAGCACCCACTGCCTGGGCAGGGCTGAAGACAGCTTTCCAGAGACCTGGCAAGTAAAAAGCTTCACTCCTTGGATTGTCAGGTTGGCATCACTCCTAACATCACCTTGGTGTTTCTTGGGAGTTGGATTAATATTGAGCTTTATGAGTTTGACAGCACATGGTTTCAGGCAAACACAGAGCCTTGTTCTGGAGCAGCGGGAACATCTAAGAACAGCCTCTACAAACCTCAAAACACAACTGCCTGCTGAGTCTGTGCTGGTATCTCCGGCCACAAGCCCACGGCAGGGCTGGTGTGATGGGAAAGCACCATCTTTACCCAAATAAATTGAAGACAGGACTAAACCACAGAGAAGAAATTGAGAGAGGCTGAAAAAGAAAGACATTATGAGATGAGCACAGGGATGCTGTGACCAAGGAAAACCCAAGGAAGAAATGGGGTAAAGAAACCACTGGAAAGGCCACTGCACCTCAAGGAATCAGGGAAGGCATAATCCACATGAGAAGGACCTTCCTTTTGTCTAGAAGATGGGGAAGAAAACAGTCTCAGCCCTGGGATAACATCACAGCATCCTGCTGAGAGGAAGAGGCTCTGGCAAAGGCATTGGCACAACCATCACAAGGAGATCCAGGCTCTTGGGGGTGCTACCAAGAGGCAGAGAGCCCAGGGATGAGAACAAGGGCTCATCAGGAGTAGGGGGGTACCATGGCAAGGAGTAGAGGGAAGGACTCCAGGGCCTATGGGGGGGGGAAAGCCCCAAGGGAAGGACCACAAGTCACTCAAACCCTCCTGAAGAATGGAGGAAGAAGGGCTGCCCTTGAAGCCACAGACCTTTCTTCTCCCCCCTTCCCCCACTTGACATTTGGAGTGTGAATGTCTCCATGTTTGGTGCTCGTGGATATCATTTCTCTTGGAAGGAGAAGGAGGTGCCGACAGCAGCAGCCTCAGGGACGCAGCTTTCCTCTAATGAACTAGAAAATAGTTTCCCTTTAATACTGATTATCCTGGAAGCCAGCTGAAGTGAATGTGATTTACATAAAGATGAACCCGCTCAGCACAGTCTTCCTCAGCAACATCGGGTGGCTCAGCAGCAGCAGGATGGGCTGGGCCTCAGCTGGGATGCTCCACAGCATCCCGGGATTGGCAGCGCTGCCAGGTACCCCGCTCCAGCAGCTCTGTCTGCCTCTGTGAGCTCTTGTAGCCCACCAGGAGGGATCACTGCAGCCCTCTCGGCTCCCAACCCATCCCACCTCTGCTAGCACCAGAGATAAAATCCATGGCCATGCAAGAAACCAGGCTGAGAGAAAAAAAGGCAAAAACCCAGCTCCCCTGTACAAACACCAATGCCAGCACAGGGGAGGGAGGAGGAGTGAGAAGTTCAGCAGCAGGCTGGTTTGTACCATAAAAGTCTGAGAGTCCTTTCAAGTCACTCACTGGGGACCAAGGTTTGAAAAGGAGTTCCTCAGATATTTTCCTTCCAGCCTCCCCTACGTTATACTCATGGCCCAACTTCTATCAAGGATTGAGATCTTCCCAAACTGTTACCTGTTTGCACTGGAAATCACCTCCCTTGGATGGTAGGTGCACCAAAGAGATGGTTCAGCTTCCTCTCTGCCAGCCCTTCCCCGTACGTTGCTGTTGCTTCTCCCTGGTCCTGTGCAGCTCCACAGCACAAGCACACGCAGGGAATGCACATGCAGCCTCTGTGCCATCCTGCCCATCCAGGCTCTGCTCTCCCAGGCTGCACAGCACTGTCCTTATGCTCTCCTGAGCTCTTCGAGCTTTTGTGCCTGAAGGTATTTGCTCAGGTGCAACAAGTTGTCAAGTGTTAGGGCTGGACCGGCCACTAGATGAATGACAGATGTTCCCTATTAACCCCTCTTGCTTCCCAAAGGGGAAGAGAAAGGGAATAAGGGAGAGACAGTTATGGCTTGGGAAAGAAAACTAAACAGCTTTTATGAAAATAATAACAAGAAAAAGACATACATACAAATATATACAGAACTAATATAAATACAAACTTTCTGATGGCAATTGCATCACCATCACCACAGAGGCTGTGGAGCAGGCACTGGGGAAGTCCCAGACAGGGCTCAGCCACAGATGGGAACCAGATTCAGGAGCTGGATTCTGAAACTGGCTTGAGGAACACACGGATTGGGATTGAAGGTAGAACTGACAAAATCCTCCTTGGGCAATGGCTACTGAAGAAGAGGCTTCACTCTCATGATCCCTCAGCTTTACACTGAACATGCCGTACATGGGATGGAATCCCTCGTCGGTCAGTTTGGGGTCCCCTGTCCTGGCTGCTCCTCCCCACAGGTGCTGCCTCTTATTTACTGCACCCCAACGTGGGGCACAAGGTCTTGCAGTGACTTTGGTCTGCACAGGAGTGAGGATAAGCCAGAGCCTTTTATGGTGGTAACTCTAAACACGGAGCGTTATCACTGCTAGAAGCAGAGACTGGCTGCGAAAACCTGACATTAAATTCAGAAAGTGCAGTTGACTTAGAAAAGACTGAGCCGAAAAGTCAAATCACTGAACAGAACTGGTTCTGTTCCCGCTCAAACGAGGACACAAATGCTGAATTTTACACCCTGCAAAATGCAGGCCAGCAATCCTCCACCCTGCACATGAGCGCTTGCTGGCAGCCAGGTTGCCGGTGGCTGCAGATCTTGGACAGGTTGCACGTGAAGGAGAGGCCTGGGTGCAAGGTTTCTACAGGCCAGCGTTGGTGTTTGTACTCCCTGGTATAGGAACCGCGCTTGTGCATGCCACCAGCATATCTGTGGTTAATGTGTTACTAACCACGGCACTGCTGTGCACCAAGCACGTGCCCCTGCGCCAGGACACATGGCCACACCATGCCCTCACAGTCTGTGACATGCTGGGGGGAAGGGATGTGTACAACAGCCCTTCAAACAAGGTCTGGCTGCCTGGATGTGCAGCATGTGCCCACACTTGGCCACAGGCGAGCAGCATGTGGAAGGGCAAGCCACCGGCTCACCATATGGGTAGTGCCTGCACCGCACTGGGAGATGCTGGGAGGACTGGGCAGGGTGTGGTGGGACTCAGCATTCCCCGCCGCTGCGCTGTGCGCCTCGGTCAGCAGTTCTGACTTCCCCTCAGATAGATGATGTTGTCGACTAATAACCACATAAAATATTCAGGAGCTTACTGCTCTGCCAGAGGCGCTGCAGAGATGAGCGTGCCAGGAGATGGATGGGTTGTGGGCCTGGGATGCCTGCTCTGTGCCGAGAGCTTGTGGGGGGTGGGCTGGGCACGTATGGCCGGGCTCAGCATTTAGAGAGGGGAATTCTTCTCCAAGCAGCAGCCCAGTTCTGCACAGGGAGGTGTTTCTACCTTGTCCCACCAGACAGAGAGCGGGGACCTGCCTCCGGAGGGCATGAAGCAGGGAGAACAACCACTCACAATCCCAGCCCTGCTCCCTGGATCTGTGATGATGTTAAATGCACAAATAGCTCTGTTGCCTGGGAAGACTCTGACCACCCCTGGGAGGTGGTCTCCGGTCTCCAAAATGCTCCATGCATGACAACTTGCTCTGCCGAAGCCCAGGCTTGGGACCCTCTCACCACCTGGGGAGTCACAGGGACCATGCATGGTCTCCAGGGACTTTTCTTTCTGCCAGGAGCAGGAGCACAGATGTCTTGAGGGGCTGGAGCCAGGGACAAGCTGCTACAGAGGCAGATACTGTGACAGCCGCAGCACAGTGCTGGTTGTAACAGCGGGTGGAAACAGCTCCAGAGCAAGGGGTGCAGGCAGGAGCTCAGCGCAGCGCTGGGAGCCATGTGTTCTGCACCAGCATGCTGGCAAGCCCTGCCTTGCTCAGGCAGGAGGAGAAGACCCTGGGGGAAGAGGTGGTAGGACCTGTCACACTCGTGCTGCTTCTCCATAGCCTCCTCCAGAGCTGCGTCCCGTCTTACTGTCCGCAGGCCACCAATTACAAGTGCCATAAAGTCATAAGTGTCATCTGGGAGCAGCAACAGCAGCTGTCACCGCTTTTGTCACAGCTGGGCTCCCTGCCTTGAACCCCAAGCTCTCCACAGCCCAGGACTGTGGCCTTCACCAGCAGCCACTGCCCAGCGAGCGCTCGAGTGGCTCCCGATGGGTGGCTGGCGAGGCAGGACAAGAGCCAGCGTGCTACCTGGCGTGGGCTGACAGGCTCAGCAGATGCTGCCGGCTGCTTTTTGGATCAGAGATCCTTGCATCTCAGCAGCACAAGGTGCCTGGGGGTGGGCAAAGGGGATGAGAGCCCAGTGAAAGAGCCCGCACTGCAGGTTAGTGGTGGGATGGAGGTAAGGGAGGGAGATTAAAAACTGGTCCCCTGCCTGCAAGGAAGAGTTGAATAGACAATGGCTTTAATGCTTACGTTAGTTGTCCTGGAAGGATTTGATTTGGGGCAGGTCCTGGATTTTTTCTTGGGCATAGCAGGAAAAACACATTAGTTTTCACTTTGCAAAAGGCCACGGGGGATGTGCGGGACACAATGTTTGGAAGCGGGGAAGCATGGCTGATGTCCCCACGGTGCTGGGCAATGCCTCCTGCCCAGCCTCGGGATCTCAAAGGAGAGCTGTGGGAAGCTCTCAGCATTTCCCACACTCTGCCTGCATCTCTTAGCTCACTTTTGAGCCTGTCTAGCTGGGGCTTTGCAGTGTCACAGTCATGTGTGGAGCATGTGTGGAGGAGGGTTGGGGGGTCAAGTACATTTTGCATGGTGGAGCCTGCCTGACCCTTTTCTTCTCACCTTCCCTGATGCCAAAATCTCCAAGGGACACTTGATCTCCACCATCCCAGTCCTTTATGGTGGCTCTCAGCCTTGTCCGTACATTGGCAACAAACTGCAGCAGATGCAGCCAAGGAATGAAGTTGACCGGGATCAGCCTTTACCTATACCTTGCATCTCTCTCCCACAGCTCTTCCTCCAAGCAATGGATGCTCTTCAAACCTCCACAAAACCATCCCATCTCATGGGCTGAGCTGTGCCCCTGAGGAGAGGAGTTTTCTCCATGTGACTTTAGAGATCCTTGGGATGCCCTTTGCAGGGGTTGGTCTGTGAGGACGGAGGCTGGGCAAGGAGAGAGCAGCAATGCTGCTGTCTGCACACATCTGGAACCAAACCTTGGGGGACAAGTGGGTAAGAGGCAGGAAAGCCTCCTGGGGATGGTGTTTGCCACCTTCCTGTTTGTCTTGTCAGCACAGGCTGGCATTGTGTAAAGGCAGCAGCTCCAGCCAAGGACCACATCTTCCTCCGAGCAAGCTTAACCAGAGAAACTCTAGAGGTTTACAAAGGCCACGTGGTAGCTGATGGCAAGCACAGCTTCCTGGCTAGCATGTCCCTTTTGGGAGGAAGGGGATTTGTAGTCACCCATGCATGGGTGAGCAACCTGACCCACCACAGAGCTCCCCAGGTTGCCAGCAGCGAGTGGGCACCAGTGGCAACAGGCACCCCGGGGTGCGTGGAGATCCAGGCGAAGGGACATCCCATGGGCTGCGGGACAGCCGAGGGGATGTGGCAGCTTGCTTTTAGCTCCGGGCACGCACAGGCACCTCTCACCTGGAAAAGCGCGGAATGAGGGGCACTGGGATTGTGTAGAACATCACCCAGCTGTGGCACTGCTGGGGGATTTGGGTTTGTGAAAGGATTTATTCATAAAGCTGCAGCAGCAGCAGCAAACCAACCCTTGCCCTGCGGGCCCTGCAACGTGTGCATGAAGTAAATTAGAACAAGGTCTGCATGTGAAGGTTCTGAATGAACACAATACTGGTTAGGAGTGGAGAGGAAGAGAAGGAGCTGGAGGGAGAGAGGAAAAAGAAGAGGAAGAGGGAGGGGAGAGCCCTTTCATAATTCACAGCTCTTGAAATAAAAATAAGGCTGGAATCATGTTTTGGGTAGAAGGGAAAGTGCGTAGGAAGTGTATACTTGCCAATCTGCCAAAAAAAGTTGCTTTTTATTTTCTTAAGAAGGCAATTATGTATTTTTGTCATCCGCTTCCTACTTTGAAGCAGTTGAACCTGCTTTGCTGAAACTTTCTGGAACAATTTGCCCTCAGGCTGCTGCCAGAACTGCAACACTTACACCCCAAAGAAGAAAGCAGGAGAGTGCTACAGCACTGGCTCCACATATGTGGAGCAGAGGCACCTGCAAACTGGTCATGTCTGCACCTTCATCTCATGGGGCTGGGAGCCATCAGCTTCTCTCAACCCCTCCAACTGTGTTTTGCAGAAGAAGGGGAATTTAGAAGCTTCAATTTGTGTTGACTCAGATCAGATGTTCATCACGGGCACACAAAGATGCTAAAATGTCAGAGTGACTCCAAAGAAATAGCTCCTGCTGGTTCTTCTCCTGGAAGCTCCCACCTTGGGAGATAAGGGACTGACAGGCTTTAGATGGAAGACAGAATACAGCTGAATTTGGGTCCAAGCTGGCGCTGAGCAGACCCTGGACAGGGAAAGTACACGGGCTGCTCCAGGTCCAATGCTGAACTCATCAATTAGAGGGAAATCTGAGGCTGCTCAATCCTCTCCAGCCCCATCTCAGTGCCTAACTCTCTTCACCCCAAGCTTCTGACCCTCTCCTGGACTCCGTGCCTCTTTAGGAATCATTGGAGCACTTGAGTATATGCTGGGTGGCTTTGATTTTGGTTAAGGCTTTCATTTGCTGGGTGCCTTGAGGTTGAACAGCATGGGTTGTACCTCAGCTACATGGCTACTTGCAGCCCAGCCAGGATGGGCAGAGTCCCAACGAGATTTGCTCACTGCCGGACTCCTGTGCCTCCAACTTGGCCATGTCAGTGGTCCTCACTCCTGCTTGGGATGTCTTCTATTTCAAAACAGCCACCTGTTCTCTCACCTAGGATTGAGGAAGGCATTTGAGATGGCAGGTTGCCCGGGTTTAATGGTGCCGTTTCACAGCTGGCCTTCAACAGAAAAAGGAAAGGTTTTTGTGGTGAAGTTAGTCTGCAGCTTGAGCAGCAGGTTGTTTTGACTCTGCAGAATTGCTATAACCAATGCAAGAGAGATAAGGCTGCACACAAGTGGAAAATATCATTGTCGTCCTATACGGCGTGAGTTAACCAGCACCCTAAGGCCCCCCTCAGTTAGGTATGCATGTCACCATGCTGACAGCAGTTCCTGCTGCTGCTCGTTGCCCCACCCTGCCTGCACTATCAAATACTGCCTATAAATTACTAATAACAAGGATATGTACCTTGGAAAACAAGCTAGTGCCTGTGGGTGTGATGGGATCAATTTTCTAACTCAATGTAAACACCGCGACACCTTTGATATTCATGATATTCATATCCACAAGGCAGTAGCTGGGCATTAAGGTCACCAGATAGGAGCATTACAA
Organism: Eurystomus gularis; assembly: GCA_013400335.1. Taxonomy (NCBI): domain Eukaryota; kingdom Metazoa; phylum Chordata; class Aves; order Coraciiformes; family Coraciidae; genus Eurystomus; species Eurystomus gularis. The sequence continues at coordinate 130,047 of VZZY01021170.1, read as the reverse complement.
GCGGCACATTACGAAGATGCATGGGCTCGAAACCCCCGAACGCAGATAGGAGTGACCCAGCTATGCCCATGTGCATTCCTGCCTGGTGTGATAACTCTATCTTCCTCTCCCCTGTCCCACAGAGAGCCTTAACACTGCCTTGTACTCATAAATATGACAAATATGGCATTGCCTGGGTCGGCGTGCAAGGAAAAGGTCCTGGGTGCAGAAAGACAGCAGAGCCACAGTGGATGGCACCCGTGAGCGCACGTCTGGGTGTGTGTCCTCCCGTGGGTGTGCTGGATGGCTGTGGTCTGGGCCAGGGAAGGTGCACAAGTGCTGGTGGTGGGTGACGACAGAGGAAAAAGCAAAGGGGAGGAAGTTCTGCCTGGCTCAGCAGCTGTGTTGTGCAAGGATCCACTTGTTCCTCTCTGTATCTGAAAGACAAACTGGCAAAGATATAGAATCATAGAATGGTTTGCTTTGGAGGGAACCTTAAGGATCATCTAGTTCCAACCCCCCTGCCATGAGCAGGGACACCTCCCACTAGACCAGGTTGCTCAAAGCCCCATCCAACCTGATTTTGGACACATCCAGTGATGGAGCATCCACAGCTTCCCTGGGCAATGTGCCAGCATCTCACCACCCTCACAGTGAAGAACTTCTTCCTAATTTGCAATATAAATCTCCCCTCTTCCAGTTTGAAGCCATCATTCACTACAAACCCTCATAAAAAGTCCCTCCCCAGCTTTCTTGTAGGCTCCTTTCAGATACTGGAAGGCTACAAGAAGGTATCCCTGAAGACTTCTTTTCTCCAGACCAAACAAGTCCAACTCTCTCAACCTGTCCTCGTAGGAGAGATGTTCCAGCCCTCAGATCACCTTCACAGCCTCCTCTGGATCTTCTCCAACAGGTCCATGTCCCTCTTGTGGAGGCTCCAGAGCTGGATGCAGTGCTCCAGGTGGAAGTCTCACCTTGGAGACACTTGCAGAACACAGGCAATACAAACCAGTTCTTTATTTCCCAGCCCACATTGCTCTTTTTTTTTTTTCTGGTGCATCAACTCTAAAGAAAAAAGGAAGGCTGTAGAAGGAGCAAAATGGATGAGGAGAAGGGTGTGACCCTTGAGTATCACGATGAGGAAAAGGGAGTTGTGAACAGACTTAATGTTTGCAGTAGTTAAGTAACTGACCAAATTCCTAAATCCTGATTTTGAAATCATTTGCTTGACTTGACGTGCCCGAGTCCCAGAGCTTTTAATTCAAACATAAAGCTTGATTGGCAAATTAATAAAAGGCTATGAATAAAATTAATGAAAGATTAAAGACCAACAGCTCATGCTGATATAAAAATTACCACTCCAAAATAGGTTATGCAATAATTAGAATAAGTTACCACTATGTTAATATTAATTCTGATATACCATTTATTCATCGATTAGATTCACCACGAAGTTCTAAAACCTTATACACATTTGTTGAATCTTTGCAGGCACTGTTAGTCATCTTTATTTTCTGTTCCATAATTTTTAAAATTGCTATAAAGCGAATTTTCATTAATAAATTGTATGGCTGCGCACTTGGGTTCTCAGTTTCACTAAGCGAAATGAGATCTAAAGAGCTATTAGAGCATGGAATGGGTAATTGATTAACTAAAATGACTTGGTCAACGCGCTCTGAATCCTCTAACTAGCACATTGTTTCGGTGTCAGCCTCCACATCCCGTCTCAGCTGGGAAAATTGATAAAAGGGACAAAGCGGAGAGGGTTTTCGGCTGGGTTTCATTAATAAAGCCCTAAGCCCAGCAGCCGGGAGGGTTTTGCATTTAGGCTTTGAGAATTTGAGTCCCCGACGCCTAGTTGGGGGTTCACAGCCTATGTCAGAAAACAAAAAAAAGAAGGGTCTTATTACACTGGGATTGTGGAGAAGGGCCGCAGCCTATTTGCAGAGATTTAGTGTGTCACTTTAATTGGGTTGGAGAAGGTTGTCAGCCGCATCTTCAGAGGGTAGAGTGAAAATGCGGAGTGATCTGACGGCAAAGAAAGGCCTTGGTCCTTCCACTTCCTAAATGTGACCTGGGTAGGATTCCCTGCCAAACCCAGGCTTCCGTTTTTCCTCAGTTATTATTTCAGCCAGCCGACTAAACCATAGATCAGCAACGTTTCTCAACTGAGAATATCCCTGTATTTTAAAATAAATTTTTTCTTTCGTAATTACGTTCAGCTTTATCATCACCTGTTGTCTACTCTGCAGCACTCCTGTTAATACACTGGAAATTTTTATGGACTGCACAATTTATTGCAATGCTTCTCCCTCCGTCTTGTTTTTGCCAGATGATAACTAAATTCTTTTGTTTCTGATGGCTTATTCTTGTTTTATAGGGCAATAAAAGGTAGAAGCACCCCAGTAAAAAGGTGTAAATAGAGTGTATGCAGCAGCGTATAGGTGTTTTTGCTTGCTGAATGAATGCATGTGCACCCCCTTGCCTCCTCAGCCCATGCTGGCTCCCTCCCAGCTCCAGTCCTGCCCTATCTCTGCTGCAGCAGGGGAAGAAAACCACCAGCCACGCTCAACCCTTGAACCTCAGCTCCAGCTTGCCTCATCCCGATGGTCTAAACCCACTTGGGCTGGCTGAGCTCTTCAAAAGCTTATCCACAAAAAAAAAGCAATTTGTTCTGGTTGTGTAGCTCCTCAACCCTTTGACACCCCATGCTCATGGTGTGGAATAGATGAGAAGCAACACATCCTTGGACCCAGCCAGCCCTGCCGCTGAGATGCTATCCAGCTGCTTCTCAACTCTGAAGACATGTTAAAACCTCTGGTCTCCAGTCTCAAGACGTAGCCAAGCTCTGAACCCAAGAACATCAACCACTCTCATGCTCCATTTCTTGGAGGCAGACAGAGACTGGCAATAATGGAGACCTGAAAGCCCTCCTACCTGCTACATCTGCTTGAGCAAGCCCTGGCTCTGAGCTCTCCATCTCCTGCATCAGGACCTGCCTGTTTACACTCAGGGGAAGAGCAGAAACCTGTTGCGTAAGGAGGCACAATCATCTCCCTGCGGCTTACGGCTGCAAATCACATTTCAGCAGAAGATGATTTTCACCTTCCTTGTAACTAATGAAAAACCCTTTAATTCAATGTGTTGACATTAAAGCTCAGGCTGAAGATCTCTTCCCTGGAATACAAATGGCAATGGGACCCACGCTTTCCTCAATAAAGACAGTTTGAAGGGACTGGCTCCTTTTTTTTCTGTGGATTAACCTGCATTGGTTTCTGTAATGATAAGACAGCAGAGCGGATGTGATTTCTCTGACTAAAATCAGGTGTCTGTTTGGGTCAGATCTGTCCCAAACGCTGCCTTGGCAATACAGATGACTAAATCCCAGCCTCCCGAGATGGCAGAGGCTTGGCTGGCACGGTGCAGCTCTCCAGGACTTTAGCAGGACACCTACATGCCTTTCTGCTGAAACATGCTCCCCAGGGCAGGCACAGACCAGTACACTCTCTCCCTCCAACCATCTCCCCTTCCATGCTCCTGCATAAACCTTCTGCCTGCAGAAGGCCCTGCCTACCAAGATGCCATCTGACCTCTTTTCTCAACTCTGATCTGCCAGTAAACCTTCTTTTGGAAGCATCTCTACCCATGTGAAGAAATGAATGATGACATTACCCTGCACCTCTCAATCTCAATTTTATCTTGTGCTCATCAAGCCTAAGGTTCCCGCAGACTCCCTGAGCATCTCTCCTGCTTTCTCCCAATATCCTGCCATCACCCTTGAGATTAAGGCTTGCATTCATGTGGTCAGCACATGTGAAGAAGCTTTGCTGCTCTCCTGGGGTCTTTCTGGAGATGCCTCCCAGAGAAGCCTCCTGGAGATGCTACGCACGAAGGCTACAGAGATGTTGAAGCTGGAAAGTAGTCACTCAGATGCAAAGGGGAGATCCACCATGGAGCTCTGCAGCAGGCATGTGTATAGGGAGGTGACATATTTTCATATTTTACTATCCGAGTGCAGATATTTAGTGCAGATTTATCCGAATCCTCTTGTCTTCGGGTGAGGCACATGGGTATCTGGCAAGCGCTTGACTGCTTCCTCCTTACCTTGTGTGAACAACTCTCACAACCACAGAAAGAAACCTTGCATTTTTGGAAAGGTGCTCGGGAGCAGTTGATATGAATCACTGCCAAGCATAGAGACATTTAAACTGGCTCTAGATACCTGCTAGATTAGTAAGATGAATCACAGTCGTCATGACCTCTACATGTGTCTGGCACATTGTTCTCTTGTTACCTAGTGAACAATCTGTTTTTCATGAACCCAAAATAACAATGTTCAGGAATAATTTTTTTTTTTTTCCTCCTCAAGCTTTGTGTGAGTCACTAACATCGAAGCAAAAGAAGGAGGAATCCTCTATATAGACACGCACATGGCTCGAGAGAGGGGACTTCTGAACAGGGAACAGTCCAGCCTCTGGGTCAAGACTGATGTCCCAGTGACATCCCCACCTTTACTGGGCTGACCAACTTGGCACGAGCTAAGCGTTGTGAGCCTGGAGTGCCCACTGCCAGCCCTGCCTCGTGTGCACCTCTTCATCCCCAGATTATCTCCTGTGCTTCCTCCTGTCATCTCATTTACCTCCCTAAGAAGTGCCTGGCGTGGATCCCATGGTAAACTCATTGGCTGCTGCCAGCCCTCTGCCAAAGCTTTCCTCTCAAATCTGAAACAAGAGCAGGTTGTAGGCTTGACATTTTTCAGCGACTAAGCCAAAAGATACGGGAAATGATATTTTTACCTTTTTCTCTGTGCCCTTTTCTTTCCTCATGTCTATTTGCTCCTGTCTTCGTTTGCCTCACCAATAAAAAGAAAAAAGAGAAGGAAAATAAAAATCAAAATCAAGCATCACCAATTCAACAACTGCCCTGTCAATATGTGCTAGTCCAAACAGGGCTGCAGGGTCAAAGACTTGCCCCTAGAGACCTTCTGAACTCAAACGAGCAAGCTGTAGGGATCTTTTTAACGTTGAAAGCCGCGTTTTTCCTCCCTGCTTTTCATAGGCGTTTACTGACAGTTCAGCTCTTCCATGGATGTTTGTTTGCAGTGGATGTGTGCCAGCTCTAGCTTAGATACAGTTAAATATTTCATGCGAAACCAGGATTGCTTCCCTTCTGTGCCCACCCCACAGCAGCCAGGGGCAGGGTGACTTACAGATGAGCTCCAACCCTCCGACTGCCGGGGCGAGCGCCGGCAGGAGCCCCTTGGGCAGCACGGAGCCAGGAGCTCACATTTCTGGGAAGGCTTTACTTTTTTTTTTTCCAAACTTCTTCACGGCAAGAACCAAAAATAAGCTGGAGCAACCGTAAAGCTGCATTTCTCTGCTTAAAGAAGCATCTGATAGCAGCAGACGTACAAGAGAAAGAGGAGCAGCACTGAAACGGGGCAGAGCAAAGCAACGGTGTGAGGGCCACAACTACGCTCGTGTACCTGCATTTAGAAGGTGGCTGGAGCTTGGGTGGTACTTGGACCTCCAGCCACTAGCCCTGAAGGGCCCAGCCCAGAGCCCAAAAAAGATACTCGGGGGCCACTGCCCCTGCCCAGTCTCATCATACTGGTGTACCCCGCATAGACAGACAGTGCCCTGCTGAATGACAGCAGGGTCCCTTGGGGAAACCTCAGAACCCCTCCAGATCCAAGGGGAAACCTCAGAACCCCTCCAGATCCCTTGTGCATCCTCACTTTCTCCTGCAAAGGGGACCTGGCTTGTCACCCTGAGACCTTCTTCTCCCATCCCAAAGAGGGAAGGGGGCCAGACTCTGACCTGCCACCAGTCATGGCCATGGGGCTGAGCTGTTCCTCTGCTTGTTAATGGAGGACAGAAGATGTTTTCATCAGGACACCCTTGCCAGGGATGTGGCACCAAAGGAGCCTGGCAGCACCTCCTGCCAGATGCCCCGTGCATGCCGGGCCAGGCAAAGCTCACACCATGACAAGCAGCCACAGAGAGGACTAGAAATGCTCCTTATTAATGCAGAAATTTATGCTGCCTATAAAATACATTCGCAGTGACATATTTAGTAACCCAATTAATACTCCGCGACAGACATTTTAGTGTAACTAATTCCAGTCTGTATGCTGACTTTATAGTGATATAAATGGCTTTATGTTGTGCTATTGATCTCTGCGGCCAGAGGATTTCACAGCCCACCCCTCCATCCATCCCAGCTACCCCGGGAAGGTCCATTGGCTTCAAATCCCCCTTGTGAGTTACATGCCCCTTGGGTGGGGCATGGTGGGAAAAGGGGAGCCCCAGTAACAAAGATGATGTCCCCTCCTCTGAAAAGCCAGCATCTTGCCCAGAGTCATGCAATGATGTCGCATAATGTCATGGACACTATGTTGTCTAGAAACCATCACCCAGGCAGGGTCTTCACATATGTCTGCAGTGATGGGGGCCATGGTGCCTGCTTCTAGCTCCATGGCAGCGTTGCCATGGAAACTGATACCGTTGATTTTTTCTGATCTCTAAACCCAGCCTGTGGCATCAATGCTCCCATCCACAGTGCCCGGGGGGGAGTTTCCCCCCGACAGGCAGCTGATGGAGACAGTTACCCCCTGCTCATCCTACGACCCTGTGTCTAGCCACGGCAGAGCCCACCCTTAGCTGAGTGTGAGCACAGCCACACTGCTCTCACTTGCTTGTGGCTCTCCAGGGCTTCCCAGCAGTCCACGTAGGATACCTTGACAGGATGTCACATCACACCTCTACTCATCACCCTTAAAAACGCCCCTTAGCAAATATAGCATAGAATTGCTTTGATTGGAAGAGACCTTCAAAATCATCAAGTCCAGCCATTAACCCAGCACCGCCAGGTCACCACTAAACCATGGCCCTCAGCATCACATCTCCACAGCTTTGAAACCCCTCCGGGGATGGGGACTCCACCACTGCCCTGGGCAACCTGGGATAGGCCTTGACAACCCTTTTGGGGAAGACATTTTTCCTCATGTCCAACCTAAACCTCCCCTAGCACAACCTGAGGCCCTTTCCTCTTGTCCTATCATTGTTCCTTGGGAGAAAAGACCAACCCCACCTTGCTCCAACCTCCTTTCAGGGAGTTGTTGAGAGTAAGAAGGCCTCCCACAAGTCTTCTTTTTCTCCAGGCTGAACAGTCCAGACGTGATATTTCATGGAAGGAGAGGAGGGTGGCTGTGGTGCTGACTTTGGGCAGGGAGGCATCAGGATCTGGCCCTAGGAAGAGCGGGGTGTGGGAAGGAGACATGCGCTACTGCAAGGTGGCTTTAAACAGAGCAGTTACTCTCTGCCTCCCTACTTTCCTACATCCAAAGGCTGCATTTTCATTATTCATCCCCCTTCAGGGGAACTATCTCATAATAATAAAAATGTCAGAAGGAATACACAAATACATACATACACTAAATGAGGAGATGCCACAATGCACAGAGAGACGTGATGATTTATGGGCCCCTGGGCTGCCACCTTGGTTCCCCCTGTAGCCTGGCAGTGGTCCTCTGCCCCAGACATAGGAGGCTGTATGCAGGGAGGTCAGGGGAGAAGCCCATGGTGGTCCTCAGCCTTGAGGCAGCCTCCTGGGTAATTGGTACCTGCGTATGGCAGCTCCCTGCATCTGTTATCTGAAGCTCCTGCTTGGCTGCAGGCTCTGCTGCATCCCCATGCCTCTGCTGTCCCTTCTCCATCGCACTTTGTTCCTGGCCCAAGCCTGGGTTGATTGTCCCAGGCTGTCCAGGATGCAGCAAAGCTCTGCTCTGCAAACCCAGCAGTGATGCATGGAAGTGTCCACCTCAGCAATGGCAGCTTAGGGTGAGCACAGCTTTAGGACCACCAACATTCACTTCAGCGTTGACCCACCAGGCTCTTGCTCTGTAGAAGCATATCCCAATACAGAAAAGCAGAGCAGGTCTCCTTCCCTGGAGACTTCCAAAACCCACCTGGATGTGACCCTGCTTTAGAAGACAGGTTGGACAGCATGATGTCCAGAGGTCCCTTCCAGCCTCCACCATACTGGGATTCTGTGATAAAGGCCAGTGCTTGCTCCATGTCCTCAGCTTTGCTCCCAGCTGCAAGGGATTGGGTTTTCCTATTTCACAAGGCTCAGTGATGCTGAAAGAAGATGGTTGACAGTCAGTCCTACAAGCTGGGTGCAGGCAGACAGATAGGTTGGACACTATGCTCACTGGCCACCCCACCTTGAAGAAGAAAATCACACCCACCAATCCCAGGGACAGTGGTATGAGAAAGGCACCAAGCACACATATACACATGGATCTGTGTTGGGGCTGCTGAGAGCTTGCCGCCATCTCAGTTGGCTTCTCAGGGACCTGGCAAGTAACACAACAAGGACCACGCAATTGGAAAAGCAGCAGGGAAGAGCTGGGCTTACTTTCTTGCCCAGACATCACATGCCTGTCCCAACAAAGCCCATGCTGGGGTCATCATATGGTCAGGCACATGTGTGTGCACCTGCATGAGCAAGGGCAGGAACACGGCAGCTCCTCAGGTGGGATTTGCTGAGGATCTCCCTGTTGCAGGGGTGAATAATAATCTCTTCACTCAGAGTCAGGCACATGTAGAGTTAATGCTGAGCGCACATGTTTCTGATAAAACAGTTGATTTATCAGAAGTGTCACCCACTAATCGCTGGGGGAATTGGAGCACTCGCACTTCCCGTGGAGCTGCAGCCCTCATGTCATGCTCCTAACGCACATTTGAGATGCAACACCATGCCAAGCAAGCCCTGGGATGCACAGGGGCAGGCAGGAGCTGCAGAGAAACACCACAAGCCCACTCATCTGGCCAGCTGCAGCAGCTCCCTCACCTCAGGGGAGAAGGTGGTTCCCATGGGGAAGGGAGCAAGGAGCTCTCACAAGCAGAGGTTAGAGTTTCCTAAGATAGTGCAGTAGCTGTTGGACAGTTGTTTAAGGTGAGGATCTTGAGAGCTCAAAGCCTGGGTTTCCAAGTGGCTTTGGCTGCAAATCTGGTCCTCCCCATCAAGCAGAGCTCACCTTATCTCTGCTCTAATAGTGATGGAGATGGGCATCACTGGTCCTTCATCCCAAGGAGACACTGGCTGCACTCCCTATAAGAAGCTGCACGAGCCTTCCAATGTGGCTGGCACCTCCATGGAGATTGAACCAAGAAGGGACATCACCACCCCTGCATCCAGTTTGTCCTGGTCTGCAGGAGGTCTGCTTGGGCCATGGGGTACCTTCCTGGTCACCGGATCTCCTGTTCAGAGCAAAACCTATATAAATAATGGCACACACATCCTTGCAGTCTCTACATCCTGGTGGAACTCACCATGACCACCAAGGACCCACCACCCACCATGCCAGGGGGGTGCAGCTGCTCACTCCATGAGCTTCCATACCCAGCAGCCCTTGGGAAGAAGGAAACCTCATGTGGCATTTATGATGGGATTTAGCCTTCATGCAATGCTGCGGGCAGAGGTGGATCCCATGGGTATCACAGGATAGCATCTGTTTCCACCGACAAGCCATCAGCTCTGGGTACCAGCAGATACTTGCAAAAATCAGCTTTTGCCAGCATGAGGAGTGGAAGGGAGATGCTAGACCTCTACCTAATGCAGATTGCTTGTATTTGAGTGCATATTATGTCAAAATCAGAGGGGGAAAAAAAAACCAACAAACCTTTGCCAAGCAAACCCTCAAGTGCATCTAAGGTCCTTCCTGCTGAATCAATATTGGCAATGCCTGCTGCACTCCACCTGGGATGGCAAGAGAGAAAAATCAGCAGAGGGGCTGATTTGCCTCAAATGTTGCTTTGGATGTCATCTGTTCCTCAAAACAAATATTTCATAACTTGAGGTTTCTGGGAGATCATCACTTATATCGTGACCAAAACTCCTGCCAGAAAGGCATTTGGTGTTTCCTTTGCCAGGCTCACACTTATTTCTCGAGGAATATTTCACTTTATTTTCAGGCCCTTCAAAAGTAGAAGGCTTCGTTTTTGTCACCGGCTGCAACTTGAGTTGCATCTACCTGCTCCCCGCTTTCCAGGCAAAACATATGGGCTGGCACTTTTCTGCTGAGAAAGCGTGTTTGCTTGGTCTGAGCAGTCTTTGGCAGCTCCTTTCAGTGGGTGCTGGGATGAAGTTTCTTGGTAGCTGCAGCAGCCTCCCGTTCCCAGCTCGGTATTTGCACAGAGACCTGGCCAAAGAATAACTCTCAAGCGAGTATGTTCTAGGACGCAGCTGCTAGTGCAGTCCTGGTGTTGTCTCACTGCATTTTGGGGTAAGTCAATATCCAGGGATCTGCTCAGCCTGCAGGTAGCTTTGTGTGAGAAGCAATGCTTGCGTGGAGGCTTCCAACCACACCTTTCAGGTTCTACTATAAGGGCTCCAGGCCCAAATCTGGTCCCAGCTGACTTTTTTCTCCTGGCGTCTCTCTGCTTTCAGCAAAGTAAACAGCATTAAGACCTCTGAAAACAGCAGAGGGGATATAACCTGGAATTTGATGGGCTGTTTACAATTGTTCAGTCTTTGAGTGACAGCATGGAGCCACACGGTCATGGGAATAGACTTTGTGAGATCTTGTCTAGACTACAAGAGGATTAATGGCAGGGGGAGATTTTCTTTGTCTTAGCCATTTTTGGACAACTTCTGTCAATTCAGTAAGCCTGGATAATTGCAGTGGATGACTCTTCCCCAGATCCTATTAGCAGCAGTAATTTTAGCAGTTTCTAGCAACAAACAAGGCAAGAATGTCCAGTTCTGCTCCTTCTGATGCAGCCGCTGGAGCTTCAGCAGGTGTTTGGGGACCTCACAGCTGCAGGTGGGCTGGATTTGCGTTTATACCATCTCTGCTTCTCCCTCCTGCCCAACATGGACACTGCAGAAGAAACCTCATGCAGAGTCCTGCCCGGTAAACACACGTGTATCTTTGCTGCCAGTGACTCCAGGACTTGTAATAAACTGTCTCCCCAACGTGGTTTTTGTTCAAAGCTTCCTGTTCACAGGCTTTTAGGTACAGAAAGGCAAATATAAATGATTAACAGAAGTTTGAATAAATCCTGATGGAGTCTTTTAGACTGATAGAGCATCAGGGGTTGTTTATGACTCTGTCGTGTGACTCCTGTAACATGCTTTATTACTGCGCTTAGTTATGTATAAAACATCTGCAACACTTACAGAATCACAAACTGATTTGGCTTGGAAGGGACCTTTAAAGCTCATCTGCAACCAGAGCAGGTTGCTCAGAGCCCCGGCCAACCTCACCTGCAATGGTTCCAGGGATGGGGCACCAACCACCTCTCTGGGCAACCTGGGCCAGGCTCTCACCACCCTCCACATCAAAAATTTCTTCCTCCTCTCCTGTCTAAATCTCTCTCTTTTAGTTTAAACCCATCACCCCTTGTCTTGTCCCAACAGGCCCTGCTCAAAAGTCTGTCCCCATCTTTCTGACAGGCCCCTTGAAGTCCTTAAAGGCCACAAGAAGGTCTCTGTGAAGCCTTCTCTCAGAATAAACTCAATCTTCAGGGACTCACTGGTAGACAAAATGAAAGTATCACCCTTAATTTTTTGCAGTGGGGCCAAGCAGAGCATTGGGAAGGGCAGCCCCACACCCACTAAGCAGGAAAGTGGGGGGTTTTGGTGTTCTGTTGGTTTGGTTTTTTTGTTTCATAGCAGACCCCAAGGTCTGCATTGGCCATGCTGTGGTCAGAGCCTTGCTCCTCCCAGCCAAACACCGCGAGCATCCTGCTGGGTCAGCTCTGGATGCTGAGCATCCTGCCAGCTTTTACAGCAAGGTGAGAGGCAGCTTTTCCTTTTTAGTGTGACTAATGTCAGCATTTGGCAAAAATAGCAGCAGCGCCTTGCTGGCTCCCCAGCCCGACGTCTGGAGGCTGCTACGCACGTTGTGCTCAGCCTGTGTCTTGCAGAGAAAAAGAATTGTACGGTGAGACTAAGACATGAATTTAACTTTTTTTTTTTAATGCTGTGGCTCCAGCATGAGACTGCAGCTAAAAACCAAGCCAGGTAATTAATTACCAACGTCTGTTGCCTGGTGCAGGACCAGAATGAGGGAGAAAACAAGGCAGAGAGCACCGCGTTCCCCACAGATAGAAAAAATGGGCTGATGTGTGCTTCAGCTCCAGGATCAGAGACTCTTTGTTCACATGGGCTTAGGAGACAGCTAGGCTTGGCTAGGCAAGAAAAGGGAAAAAGGAAGGCAGGCTCATAAAGGCTCTGCAGGCTCCTCACCTGCCAAGCTCCCCGCGGGAGCAATGCTGGTGCTTCCCAGGGACTGGGGGCCTCGGTGCTGGGAGCATCCGTGCAATGCTGAGGCTCTGCAATGGGATTCATCCCAGGTCATGGCACTCACACTCGTCACGGAGCAAGGAGCAAGGTGATTGCAATCTCCGGTCAGTGCTGCTGGCTGGAGGGATTTTGAGCAAAACACATCAAAACATGTTAAAAACAGAGCCAGAGCCTCCAGGTATGACAGTGAAGATGTTTTTTTCATTTTGCAAATTTGTTTTGTAAACTTTGCAGGCTCCTCTGTTAAAGCACTGAGCTAGCCTGCAATGGTTTGTATACATTTTTCATATTTCTCCGACTACAAACATGGTTTCTGGTGAGCTAGCAATATAAGCCCTCTGTTTCCTCCAGGAGCAGAGCACACCTCTTGTCACAGGCGAGATTACTTCTGGGGTGCCTATGAACTTAGCAGGAGTTACAGCAGCCAATGTGCTTAAGAAACAAAGCTAACAGAAATAAAAATAGTTTTTAAATCCCAGAATTGTGTTTGTTTTACTGCAGTAAACAAAGCACCTTCAAGTGACTGAAGCCAAAGCCCCACACGTCTCCTTTCTCCATCCCTGGATGCCTTCAAAGACCAGGTAGGATGAAGCAACCTGGTCTAGTGGGAGGTGTCCCTGCCGTGGCAGGGGGGTTGGAACAAGATGATCTTGCAGGTCCCTTCCAACCCAAACCATTCTAGGATTCCTTTGAGGTCACCTTGGCTATACAGTGAGTTGAACCAGAATTTTTCTCCTTCTCAAGCTAGTGCCTGGATGGTTGCTGGGCTGGCCTGATCCTCACCGGGGAAAGGAGGAAAGAAAGGAGAAGGAAAGATTAAAGCATGTGATGCTGCCCATACTAACTCTGAGACATCTGACAGCTGTTTCTCAATTCCGCAGTGGTTTCCCAGCCATCCACCCTCTCCAGGCTGGTGTGAGCCCACAAACACAGATGCTCACAGCATTCGCTGCTGACATGTCAAAGGACACATTTTCCTCGAGTTTATTCACTGCATTGACTTCGGAATGGAAAGTCTCGTCGAGTTTTTAAATAATAGCAATTTCGTATGCATTTGACTATTTCTGCCCTGTATGAGCCAATATAAACTCTATCTCATTTATCAATTAGCATTTATAAAGTCCTTATCACCATGGAATCAAAACACTGTAAATGGATTAAAAAATAAAGCAGGCTGCCTGGGGGAGTCAGTAACTTCATCTACGCTGAATTTTGTGAAACTGTGTGATCTCATCGGGGTGACAGGGACATGCACAATTTTTAGACACTTCACAAAAATCCGAGAAAGGAGTCACTGGAAATAATTAGAGTAGTTATTCCAGAATTAAGCAGCTCTTTATTCTGGACCTGAATGTGCATGCGAGGACCTATTCTGGAAGACTTTCTTCTCTGGTAGGTCTCTTCCTAGCTTACACTAAATTTTAACAGCCTCTTCTACATATTGGTTCACCGTTATAGAGCCATTCACATCAACACGAAGTGCCCATAGAGCAATACCAATGCAGGAGGCTGATGTTTCCAGCCACTTTGGAGTAACTGATTGCAGCAAAATGAAGGCAATGGTCCTGCTGTCATCAGGAGAAGCATGAGATGTCCCCAGGTGCTTAGTAACTTCACTTTCAGGCGAGCTATTTGCTCCAGAGCTGACCAACTGTGAGCTCTGTTGCCATTTCAACAGTGGGAAGCAGAAACGGGCATCAGGAAGCTTTGCTGCATGGATTAGTGAATGAGACTAGGAAGGTCTGTCTTAAGCCAAGGTGTGAGTACACCAGTATTATCAGGCATTAGATTAAGGAACAAACGGTCAGCACAAAATGCACAGACAGGACTGGGTTGAATGCTCATCCCCCCTTTCATGCAAGAACAGTAATTCTGATTTTTTTTTTTTGCTATTGCTCAGGGTCAAGCAGAGACCAAGAACTGTACAGCTGAGCTCTGCCCTGGACAAGTGACCCTCCACAATGGGAGGCTCCTTTTCTCTGCTAGCAAAGCACCACACAATGTCACCTCAAACTGTCAACAGAAGAAAAAAGCATAATAAGAATATATACAGGCTGTATTATTATTCTAGAGATGTGCTAAAATAAGAATATTCATGAGAAATCATGTGTTTAGCCAAGTAGCCTTCAGCATTCCTCAGTGAAGGAATGGACTTGTAGTAGCCACGAGTCAGTATTTGTCCAACATTAGTGGGGTGGAAGTAGTCATTTTGGGTATCAAAAGAGTCATTATGCTTTGGTTTCAGAGGAACCTGCATGGTTCCCTGCTGCAGTGTAAAAAAACCCCAACCTTTATAAATACCAAATGTCACCTCAAGGACAGAGGGCCCAGGATCTAAGAGGCTATTCTCATTGTGTTTACACGCTGAGCATTTTCATGCTAAATTGGTTTTGGGATGCAGGTACCAGATGAAAATCACCATGGCCATGTGGTGCTAATTGCTTACGCAGAGTTAAAAATGCACTGCTGGTTTAAACTTACTTTAAAGACGTGGATGGCTTCACTGCATGCTGGGCCAAGTGCTGTCTCCACCCCAGTGCTCTTTAACCTCCCAGTTATCTCATAAGCTTCTTCACTAACCTGTTCTTGCCCACTGGATGCACCACACTTGATGTCTCCATACTCCCCTAGACATAGGCTGGGCACCCTGGGCTTGGGCTTTCTCCTCAGATTCTCACAAGGTCTCTTTTTCCCCCCTCTTTGCAGCAGACTTACATCAGGGCTCTGAGCATGAAGACTTTGTCTTCGATGCTCACCTTGGGATTAAGGTTTTCTGCTTTGCATCACCAGACCCCATCGTTCGCCATCCAAAGCCACAGCAAGACACCCGCAGCAGAGCCAGGCTTCCTTGGAGCAGTTTTTCTTGCCTGAAAAGAACAAGCAGCTATGAGAGCACATCCCTCCAGCTGAGGAGATGGGCACATGTCACCACCAAGAGAATTATTTTGCAGTAGCAAAGGGACACTGAGAAGAGCACAGCAGTAAAGAATAGGTCTTAGGCACACAGCTGTAAAGATCGTACCACAGCTGTTGTACCTCAGTGCTGAGAGGACAGAAGGGCACAAAGAAATAGCTGAGAGTGATGTGAAATTCCTGTTGGGAAGCCTCTCCAGCTGCCAGCACTGCTGCCTCTGCCCTACATCCACACCAAACCCCCCCTGGCACCCACCACCCCTTCTTCCAGGCACCTGGTCCTCATCAGTCAGGCTGCTGACCATGCATTCCACACCACCTCCATCTTCTGCTGATGGGATCACCAGGACCTGAAGACCTTGCAGAGCATCACAGTGTTTCACCCAGCTGCCCCCTTCCTCCTCCTGCAGCCTCAGGCTTGCAGTTCATGTTTTCAGGGTTTGCACTTCATGCCCGAGCAGGACTTTGCTTTCGGGAAACCTTTGCATTAGAAAGCATCACCAGAGAAGAGGCTGCAGGTCAGCCTTCCGAGGCGGAAACACGCAGAACATCTTTACTGCAGCTCCCTCTTAATGCACGATGACAATTTGTATCTAGGTGAAAGATGAAACAAAACAGTGACAGAGCTTCCCTGATACTCACTTTTTTTTTTGGTGAGTGCATGATCTTTGCTTAAACCTCAGGTCACTCAGCTCCTCTTTGAGGTACCTTAACATCCTTCCGCTTCTCCTGCCCAGAGAGAAGAGAGGGTAAGGTGAGAAAACAGGGTCCTGCTGCAAAGCACCTCCATCCACAGTGGGGAAACAGCCCTCCCCACCTTCTCTGCTGTGTGGCAGCAACTTGGGCACATGGCATAGCACCCAAGGGTGCAAATGCCTTCAGGAGCCAGAGCAGTTAGGCTGGGTCTCCTGGTGGAGCCATGGGCTACATCCAGCCATGCTGCCATAACACCAGCCAGCGCTGAAGGCAGAGACATGAAGACACAGCATGAAGCACATGTGGAGTGACCAAGGGGAAGGGCAGGGGATGGGTTGCAGGCTCCAGCTCCGAAAGTTCTGCATGCAGAGCCTCTGAAACCTGCTGGGCATCAAGGTGGAAATGTTGAAGTGAATGACCCTAATTTACTAATTAGCACCAATGGGCTGCTGTGCCAGGGTACAGAGGAGCAAAGAAAGGGGCTACCCAGGTCCTAAACCTGGGGCAGGCCCTGCCTGGTGCTCAGCTGGGCACCTGCTGCACAACACAAAAGGCAAGAGCAGCATGTCCATCCCCTTAGCCCGGGCAAAAAGCAGCAGGCCCACGCATTTCTGAAGCTTTACCGCAATAATTGGCCTTACAGCATCGCTGCAGCGGTCTCACAGCAATCTGTAGCTGGCAACAAATGCTGGGAAAAGAAATAAACCCCAGCAACACACCACTGCTCTCCACTCTTCCACTGTGACCCTACAACCACAGCTTACGTTGACACAAATCCTTTGTGAAAGGTGACCCAGCAATAGCCACCCCGCTGAGGCAGCTCCGTGCGGCCAAGCACATCTCTGGCAGATTGATGGAGAAACTTGAGGAGGCACCGAGACCTGCACAGTCGTGCTGGGGGCTATGGGTAATGGTTTTTCCTCCCCTCTCCCATTCCTGACGGTTTTCATGCTGTTTGAGCGCTTGCTATAGAGTCCATGTTCCAGCCAGCT
This sequence comes from Eurystomus gularis, assembly GCA_013400335.1. Lineage (NCBI taxonomy): Eukaryota > Metazoa > Chordata > Aves > Coraciiformes > Coraciidae > Eurystomus > Eurystomus gularis. The sequence goes on along the minus strand of VZZY01021170.1, from coordinate 113,152 downwards.
CTCATTTTCTTCCCCTCTCTCCCATCACTGGAAAGCAAGCACTGTCAGCTGAGGTGTGTGCGTGGCTGGCGTATGGAAAGAGCTTCCCCGATCCAGGCTGGGAGTGCTGGTTCTTGCTCTCCAGGCTGGCTGCATCTCCCAGCGCTGGGAGCCAGCCGCTCTTTCTTCAGCAGGCTTTTCTTTCTCAGACTGGGCTGGAGGCTTCAATTCTCTCTTATCTGCCACAATTATCCTGGCAGACCTGATTCATCTCCACTGCCTGCAGTTCTGGTTCCTCTGGGAGCAGCGTCAGGGATACCCAGTGACAAACAGCCTCCTTAAGGCAAAGTATGATTTTGAACAAAAAACAGTAGCACTTGGGGAGAAAAAAAAAAAAAAAGAGACCATTAAAAAACACAACCACCCTTCCACTCCCTGAAACCTAAAGCACATTGCTCTGCACCTGTGCTGCTCTGCTTCCTAAGCCACTGCTGGAGCCGGTGTTTGAGGGTCCGTGTCTACATGGGGAGGGTCCTTCCAGCACCAAATCTGGGCTATGTTGGGTGCAGGACCACGGGAAGGGGCCTGCCCTGCAAGCAGGGAGATGCACCCAGCACCGATAAGCATCCTCACCAGCCCCAGGAGGAGGGTGGCACAAGCTGAGAGAGAGATGAAAGTCTGTGTCTTGAAGCATGAAGCCACAAACCAGTCTCCCTTCTGACAGTGCCTCCCTGGCAACTATCAGAGGCAACTACACACATCCAGCATCAGCGAGGCTGACTCCATGCATTTCCTACCCTGATGGAAAGCAAGACCTTCTTCTAATGGGTTGATCGGGCTGCTACTTGGTTACGCATGGAGAAAAGCATGCGTGAAGCCACCAGGCTCTTCTTCAGCAGCAAGCCCGAGGGCCAAATGCACACTGAAGTCAATGGAAACTGTATTTACTTTGCAAACTCTAGATTGAGCCCTGGAGCTTACACCATTTAATGCTCGAGAAACTCTGTCCTTTGCAGGGTCAGTAGTTTCCTTGCTAGGGTTCCTCTTGCTTTGTGCTTCCTTCTGCTTCTCCATCCTAGATTTAGTGTTAGAGAAGCTCTCTGGACCCAGCTGAAGGATAATAATTGAATAATATGCAACATTACAGTCCTCGGTTTCATTCATTTTCACACTTACAGGATCTGTAAAATCTAAAATGAGGTATCATCTTCAAACTGTCATCCTGCCCTGTAACAACAAATTTAAACAAAAAGAGGTAAAATATCTCAAATCAAAACCTGTGAATTACCTCAAACAATCTTACTCAGAATTTCCTCCACGTCCCAGGGTACAGCTCCCCACAGTAAATTAGTAAGACATAAGCTTGCAATACTTTCTGTGGGTTGATACGGCAGCATTTTTCTTTTCAATTAGGAAGAACAGCGCAATTAGATTCCTCAGCCTCGGCTGGAAAGGAAACACGTTATTTCCTCAGGGTGAAGATCTTACCACTATTCATGAGCATTCCCATCTTTGGGATCTTCTGCCAGGTTTGCCCTTCAGCAAAATGGTTGCCAGTGGAAGTTGCTGGCACTTGGGAAAGGATTTATTCATCTAGTCTCCAAACAACCGCCCCACCCCAGAAGGGAGAGGGGAACCAGACCCATCACAGCAATAATATTATTTCTTTCCCAGCTTGCTGGGTGTCCTCCTTACAGCTCTAGTCCAGGAAGGTGGAGAAGCTGCTCAGAGGGCACATGGGTGTACCTCCTCCCTGCATTAAATACCACATTTCTCTTCAAAAGTCTGGATGAGCACATTTGCTCTGGGACCAGGACAAGTTTTTGGCAGCCAAATATCACAGTGGTGCAGTACCTGCAAGGGCAAAAATCAGGGTCAAGAAAACATTGCTTTTTTCTTCCTTAATTGTTTTCCTCAATCCTCACCTGAAGACCTATCCTGAACCTTCCCTTGGTTCTCTTGTCCTTCCCCCACCCTGTGTCATGTGCAGCTGACCCAGTCTGGATTTGGAGAGCAGCAGAGACCTTGAGTGGCCTGTCCCCATTGTCTGTATTTACTTTAGATGAAGTCCCCTTGGCAAGCACAGTGCCAGAAACACGCTGTGGGACAGTAGAAGCATGGGGAGGAATCAGACACAAGATTCTGTAAAGGAAGACAGCCATGGGTGTAAAATGAAGAGCAGCTCAGAGGTTTTTCCCAAGCAAGGGGAGCACCAATGGGGAGGACGGCAAGGGAAGCAGACATCTGGCTACAGCCAGGGCTGCAGATAAGAAAAACCTTCCAGCTTGTTTTCTGTTCTTCTCTAAAATGTCATGGTCTGTCTTTACCTGTATTGCAACTGCATCTTGTAGGACACTTTCAAGCTGGATCCTTTGAACTTTGCTAATCTCAAGCAACATTTGCTCAAGAGACTTCGGACTTCGCTCAGGTCTCAGCTCAGCCAGTTTTGTAAATGGTTTTGGCCATGAACGGTGAAGCAAGAAGCTTATGGAACTTGCAAGTCAGAGAAAAATCACAATTATCAAAAAAATCCCTTCTTCTAGTTCAAGAAGTTTAGCGCCTGGCGGAGTTTGCAAATTTGACATGAAATAAAGCAAAGCTTTAGATTTAAGAAGCTGGGCTAAGCTAGTCTCAAGGCTTACATTATGAAGGTTGGCTGAAGAGAAGCTGCATGTGCAAGTCCTGGCCTTGCACAAAGGTGCTGGGAGAGTAAGGAAAAAAAAATAAATCACGAACTTTCATATAACGTAGCAACCAGGGAATTCCTTATTAAAAACAAAACAAGCACAAAAAGCCAACCTCTACATAGCTGCAGGCTCCGAGACCAACAGCTCCTGTCATGCCATCCAGTTTGCTTGGCCAGGGAAGTCACTCAGTCTCAGGTGCTGCAGGAGAACCTGGCATCATGGAGAATGGGAGGCTCAGCCAGGGCATCCAGCAGAATGTCCAGCCATGTAGAAGAGCCGGCAGGCTGGGTACCAAGGCATGGTAGGGCAGGTATCTGCCCCATACCAGCACAAGGAGAGCATCATGCCAGGGGTCTACAGCATCAGCTATCTTGAGGATAGATGGTTCAGGAGCTGGGGGACAAATTTCACCCAAATCAAGATGAGCCACAGCAAGTGGCACTTGAAGAGACAATAAGGGAAAAAGCTGGGAGGTGGGGAAGAGCAAGATGAAGTTATGGGGCCTCAGCATCATCACCTAGAGGATAGGACAGAAGGTGACAGTAGTTATATGAAAAAGGCAAATATTTAGACTAAACTTTTGTCTTTGAACAGGATGAGGAGACAGAGCTTCTGCACAAACGCTATAAATTTAAGAAACAAGACTTGATAACAAGGAGTATCAAGGGTGGAAAGTTCAGTGCATGCAGGGAGCTGAACTTTCCACCTACCAATGGTCTGTAGGCCACTGGAACGTTACTGGTTCAGGGTTGTGATAGAAGCTCTTTGAAAAAACCTGATGTTCAGCACACAGTCAAGAAAAACATCCAAACAACTCAAGTACTAGGAAGCACCAGGTGAGGAAGTGAGAAGAAAACACAGCAGCTTTATGCTGTGTAAGCTGTGTCTCTGCAGCACTGCTGGGACAACCATCAGCTGATGGTTGTTCCCTGTCACCCTAGGAAAGAGGAACAGGGAACCACAATGAGCAAGGAGAGACCAGCCACACACCTCATACCTGGAGACATTTCACATGACTTTAGCTCTTCAACATCTGATGTGTCCTTCTGTCCCATGCCAGGCACATGTCTGCTTGGGGGAAGCACAACTCTTACAGCATCTCAAGTAATGTGGTACAGCTTGGCATTGGAAGAGGCAACCAGGTGACATACCAGGGTTCCCATTTCAGGACTGCTTTGAGACAGAGATGGTTCAGCCAGATCTTGGCTGAGATTTTTGGCTTATTTACTGTAATTACCCAAACAGGAGCACTTGGACCCAGCGGTGAAGCTGGTGGACTAGGCAATAATGTAAGGTCACAAGACTATGGTCTTGAACTTGGCAATCTCAGAATGTCCTAAAAAAAAAAAACAAACACATTTTCACATGACCAGAGCTCCTGGATTTGAGTTGTTGGATCCTTGCGCTGCAGTTTCGGGCCTGTTAAACTGGCGTCTCAGGCACTGGTACAGGGATTGTTATTGGGTCAAAATGGACCATGGAAAACCATGAGGCTGCTCCTCCATTCGTGCTATGCCAACTAGCAGGCAGGCAACAGTGACCTCACTCTATTTTCCCCATTTACCCACAGAGATACACATGCACATAGATTCGGAAGGCAAAAGCATGCCATTTTACAATCAATTTTGATTCAATCAGGCAAGCCAACAAATTCAAACTAGTTCTCGGACAAAATATGTCAGCCATAATTTCTGCCTCAGATGGCGACCATCAGGAACAAAAAAATCTGCTTTGCAAACAGCGCTGGTCCAGATGCAGTTTCCATTTTCCCATGCCTAAATAATGCTCTGGCAAGCTTTACAGGAGCGGCTCAGCAGCACAGCTAAAGCTTTCTCCAAACATCAAAGAAACAGAACAGTAAAACCCATCAAAATTTTACTAATCAAAACTACATGTAATTGTCAAGCAAAGGCAGATAACAGAACTCGGGCAATCTCTGTGAACCCACGGCTTCACTCAGACTTAGCAATTAAGCATCGGCTGCTGCTGCCAGAGTAGCTGCGAAACTGTGGGGTGAAAGTCACAGCTCACCAGTACCAATTAGCTGCTAATGAACATCAGCAATCCCCCCGGTGAAGGGAGCCGGAGACAAAATTAAGCCCAAAATACCACCCACGCTTTATGCCACCATCCACTGGCACCTCCTCTGCAAGAGGATGCTCTGTGCTCCTGTCCTGCTGCATCCCCTGGCTGGGGAGGGACCGGGGCAAGGGAGCCAGTTGGGTTAAACCCAGCTGGAGGAGAGAAGGTTGGTTTTGAAGTGTTGCTTTTCCCAGGTCAGCCGGCTGCACAAGGGAGGGAGTCAGCCCATAATAATTTAAGCAGTGCTGCCATTACATGTGAAATCACAGCCTTAAAGGAAGTCAGTCAATTTAAACCCGTTCCTGAAGGGGAATAATTAAACACTCCAAAGATGTGGGAGAATTTTAAGCAGTCAGCAAGGATTTGAGACAACATATCATCCCTATTCAGAATAAAATTTAAAAAAAAAAAAAAGTAGGCAGGCAAAGCAGCCTGTTCATCGCTTGGCTGAAGGGAGGTACGTCAAGAGAAGTCAGTCAATCAAAACAGACTCACCCCTCCAGACTGAAAAGAGATTGAAGTTTTGAAGAAAAGCCCGTGGTTGCACGGTCTAGCTCAAGAATGGCAGCATATAACCTGAAAAATGATGATGAAAAGTCTCAGGAACAGGAAAATCTAAGCAGAGCTCCAGAAACTGGTGTAATGATCCTTAGGAAAGGAAAGGAGTAGAAATTCAAAAGGTTTCCAAGGGAGCGCTGCACAGGTGATGCGGAGGTGTCTGGTGGCAGGTCTTGTAGACACAGAGAAACCTGAGGCCTGTGTAGGACCATACCCTGCAAGAACAGCCTGCAGAAAAAGTGCTAATGAGGAAGCCTGTTGTGACAGGACAAGGGGTGATGGCTTTAAACTTAGAGTAGAAAGACTAGATACAAAGAAGAAATGTTTGACACTGAGGGTGGAGAGAGCCTGGCCCAGGTTGCCCCAAGAGGTGGTCGATGCCCCATCCCTGGAACCATTGCAGGAGAGGTTGGCCAGGGCTCTGAGCAACCTGCTCTAGTTGCAGATGTCCCTGCTCAGTGCAGGGGATTGGACTAGATGACCTTGAAAGGTCCCCTCCAACCCAATCTATTCCATGATTCTTTTATGTTTTCCAAGCTGCAATGAGAACTTCAGACCCATCCTGGGCTCAGATGCAAAAAACCATGAGGATGCAAAGCACCACACATCCTCCCATACAAGTTTATCAGGATCCTAATGTTTAGCTTAGATATTTGGAAGAAATTCTTCACTGTGAGGGTGGTGAGACACCGGAACAGGTTGCCCAGAGGAGTTTTGGAAGCCCCATACCTGGAAGTGTTTGAGATCAGGTTGGACAGGGCTTTGAGCAACCTGGTCTAATAGGAAGTGTCCCTACAGAGCGAGTGGAACTAGATGATCTTTAAGGTCCCTTCCAACCCAAACCACTCTATGATTCTATGACCATATGGAAAAGACATCCGAGTACGTAGTGGAGCCACTCTTACCATTTTCCAGGCATCTTTGAAGTACCCCATCTTCCAATTAGAAGTTTTCATTAGAGAGAATTAATCAGCTTAACTTGATCATTAACCTGAGGACAGCCCGCATATGTGGAGCAGAGCCATGTTTGCAGGGAGAGGTGATGAGCCAGTGAGAAGGAGAGTAAAATAGTCAGCACCTTTCAGCACTTCAAATGATACCTGCGTGCAATAAGGATTATGGAAAGGTGCCTCTGTGAGTATTATCCTGTGGCAATAGCTCAATCTTAGTGCTCCCGTGAAGGGTAGATCCAAGACTCCAAAGACAGCTAAGAATTTATCTTCACACAAGGCACTGGAACCACTATGATGCTAAAGAAGAAATCACGGAAAACAAGAAAATCAATACGTTTATGACATCACAACTCTGCGCAAGCTTTTTTAAGGTAATGAATATGTTTTGGCGTCTCGGTCACATCTGGCACAGGAGATCATATGCTGGACTCCAGGAGAACTGAAACGGTTGCATGGGGTGACCAACAAGGCAGCTTACCACGCACTGAGCATTACAATCCAAACAGATACTGACCTAGATAGAAATGACGAAAAGGCTGGAAATACCAAAGGTTGTGTGTTTAGGGAACTTTTGCTCTTTCTGAATCACTCAAAGTACTACAGAACTGTTAAAATTGGTGAATAAGTGAGAATTCTTGGACAAGGCATGAAGGAAAGAAATTCCATCAATCTGCAGATCACTGCAGAAGATAAAAACAAAGGTCTTGCAGCAGGATGCGAAGAAGGAGCGTGAACTCTTTAAGAAAGTCGATGACTTTTCCTTCAAAGGGGTAAAAGCAATCTATTAGAAGATCACACACAAAAAAATAAACACACCAGACATTTCTTGTTGATGGAGGATGAACATCTAGCAAATGTTAAAGAAAATATCTCCAGGCATCACCCGTTTCAGAATGCCTTTAGAAAGAACATGAAGATGAAATGGTAAAAAAAGCACCATTTCTTTACAGGGACTCTAAGGACACAGTCCAAGAGCCATCAGCACTTACAGATTCTCCAAGAACTTTGAAGTTTTCTGTCATATTGCAACGTCTTGACCTCAGTGATCTCAAGCTCACATTCAAAGGTAGTCAAATCAAAGGCAATGACAACACTCAATGAGACTGCGACATGACTAGTAGCAATTATTTGAATCACAGGGTTCAACGATCAAGCCTGCCCAAAGCTCAGTTCAGCTTAGCCCGTGATGCCACGAGGAATGGACGTCCTCAGGAGAGGGTTGAAGAAATTCCTTCACTCTTACCACACCTCCCAGCGCACAGCATGAATTTTTCATGCGAAGGAGAAGAGATGCATGGCTGCATCTTCACCCGTTCAGCAACTGCAGTCCTGCCACTGCTCTGATGCTTCCCTACAGAAGCTTCATTCATCTGCAAGCAGCTTGGCAAGGTCACCATATGACAATATCAGAAACCCAGCGTTAGGGCTCCTGATACTAGCTGGAAAACGCTGCAGCTTTGTGACGCAGACAACTGATCTGACATGAGCTCACTCTGCCCGTCCAAATTCATTCAAGAGTTTTTGATGACTTGACAAAAAGATACTGACAGGTCACAGGCTGGTCCACTCCACGCTGGACATTGATGCTATAACACCAGCAAAAAAAATCCTGAAGCTGGTATAAGGCTTGTGCTACATCTGCTGGCTCCAGCAGCTCATCCAGCAGAAATTTGCACACTGCAGTGTTCCAGCAATGCAGAGCTTTGGTTTGACTGATGACAGAAGATGGTTAGACACCATCACAGATCTGCTTTAAGCTCATCCTGGATTGAGCTAGAACAGAGCTAATTCTGTTCAGCGGTTTCACTTTTCAGCTCAGTCTTTTCTAAGTCACTACTTTCTGAAGCTAAGGGCAGATTTTTCACAGCCAGTCTCTGCTTCTAGCAGTGATCATGCTCCGTGTTCAGAGGCACTACTAAGGACTGGGGTGTGCAGAAAGGCTCTGGCTTAGACGTGCTCCTGTGCAGACCAAGGCCGCTGCTCAATCTTGTGCCCCATGTTGGGGGTACAGTGAGTAAGAGGTGGCACCTGCAGGAGGAACAGACAAGAGAGGGGACTCTCAACTGACCAGCAAGGGATTCCATGTGCAGCATGCTCAGTGTAAAGCTGAAGGATCACAAGGGTCAAGCCTCGTGACAGCATCCAAGGAGGACTGTCAGTTCTGCCTTCAATTCTGATTCACGCATTCCTGAAACCAATTCCAAAATCCAGCTCCTGAATCCAGTCCCCATCTGCCATTGAGTCCATTCTGGGACTTCCCCAGTGCCTGCTCCACAGCTCCAGTGCTGACAGTGATGTAATTGCCAGCAGGGGAGTGGGTTTGATATTATGTTTGTATGTATTTGTAGATATTTCATTTGGTTACTATTATTTTCATTAAACCTGTTCTAGTTTTCTTTTCCAATCCACAAATTCCTCTCCCTTATTCCCTTTCTCTTCCCCTTAGGGAAGTAGAGGAGATGGAGAGCATCCGTAATTTGTCTAGTGGCTGGCCCAGCCCTAACCATGAGCAAAGCTCAGTGCTAATACAAGGCATAAGCTCTGGACAACACGTTCCAGCACAAGTACTAGAGGGCTCACCAGTGCCTTTGGAGACTGTCCCATCCCTTCCCTTCCAAGGGCCACATCTGGCAGTCAAAGGTGCCTTCTTTCTGCAAGCACTGGGGCTCAAAAATTGTAAGGATTGTTGGCAGCATCCATGGTTGCTATTACCATGGACTCCGGTCCAATTTTTGTTACTGTCTCCCACTTCAGTGCAATCCAAATGATTGTGGAAGGGGGTTAATTTCTTAATTTAAGAATCATTAGTGAGAGAAATTGCATTGCGCAGCTGTCTCGGGTCCTTGCTAAAATGTCTCTACCAGCTGCGATTGAAGTTGACCAGCTTTGTTCTCATCTATTTGACACCAATAGCAATAGTCATTTTGGGTCAATTAAACATTTTATTCTTTGTTTATCACCGTAAGTCTTTATCATATATCTGGCAGCACGAGAATAGAAGGACACCACATCCATAATGTATGCAGGCTTGCAAATCACAAACAAGTGGATAACTACCAAAAGGCCTCCCTTTCCCATCTGAATTCTTCATCTCCCCAGTTATTCACTCACCCATCCAAGGGCCTCGCCGCAGCGTTAGGTGCAAGGTTCCTCTTCACCTAATGATTTCAAATACGGTTTTTAATTGCTTCTTCGTGCCCCTGAGAAGCCAGCTCTGTCAGCACAAAATTATTAGGTGTGATTACGCAGCAAAAGCAAACGCTGTTGCTGCTTGTGCTAGCGTGCCCAGCCTCGCTCGGCCAAACTGGCACCGACAACGGGAGCAGCGAAGATGCAGGAGCGTGGACTTCAGCTAGAAAGCAGCATTCCTAAGTGCAGGTCCTCGGGAGCTTTTACTTTGCTTGTTAGCAGGAGCTAATACCCATGTTAATGCTATTGTTACCGTGCCCTAGAGCCAGCCTGGTTACAGCAGCAGACACTGCAATCACTCCTTCATTTGGTTGTGTAGGCATGTCTGCTGTTTCAGTTAATAACCTCAGACTTGGCCTTAATTCAACAGAGCTAGGTTGATCAAGCTTTTGACGCCGTCTAGCTCAGCTTTCTCATTTGGAGGCCGAGGAAGTAGGGGCTGGATGAAAGGGCTATTAGATGGCTTGAAAATTGGCTGGGCCGCTAGGCTCAAAGCGTGGTAATCAATGGCTCAACATCTCGTTGGCAGCCAGTAATAAGCAGAGTGCCTCGGGGGTCAATACTGGGGCTGATATTGTTCAATATCTTCATCAGCTACCTGGGTGATGAGACAGAGCGCACCCTCAGCAAGTTTGTGGACAGTACTAAATTAGAGAGGATGATTGACACAGCAAACAGTAGAGCTCCCATCCAGAGGGACCTTGAGAAACTTGTGAATGGGGCCAACAAACTCCACAGAGTTCAACAAAATGTGCAAAATTATGCATGTGGATCATCATCACTCCTGGCATCAGTCCAGGGTGGGAACCGATGGGCTTTCAGGGCAAGCAAGCCTCCAGAAAACATTCATCCTGAATAATGCAAGCCTCTCCCTGGGCTGCACTATGATGAACAAGGCCAGTAGGCTGCAAGAACTTACCATCCCCTCTACTCAGTGCTGAGGATGCCACACCTCAGTGCCACGGCTGGTTTTGGGGTCTTAAGTTCAAGAGTGACATGGGAAAAGCAGAGATGGGCCAGCAGAGGCTGTCAAGATGGTTAGGATCTGTGGCTATCAGGAAAGGCTGGGGGAAACAGGCCAATCTAGTCTGGCCAACAGTACACTCAGGGATGAGCTAAGTGTAGCCTTCACCTGCCTGAAGGACAGGCAGGAAGATGGAGACACTTCTCAGTGGGGTCAGATGGCATTACGATAGCCACACATAACATCAGCAGAGGCTCAGGCTGGACCTTAGACAAGTCCAGTTGCAAGGAGGGTGGTGAGCTCCAGAGCAGGGTCCTCAGAAGGGCAGTGGGAACTCCCTTCAGAGGTTTCCAAAACTTAGCTGGACAACACCATGGCCTGATCTGGCAAGAACAGTAGTCCTGCTCCAAGCAGGCAGGTTGCTCAGAGACTTCCAAAGACTCCTCACCAACACCTCTGCTACTATTCAGGTAAAGTCTGAGTTTCTACGTTTTGTCAAAAAGGCAGTGTATATTCAGAAGCATTGAGAAGATAATTTTGATGATCTAATTCATTGTCTGTCAAATCTGAGCCCTACAAACTCCTGCCTTATCACAAGAGCTGCTGGCTGCAGGAGAGTGGTAGACATTTTAGAAAGATGCATTTATCTCAAGTTAGAGACAAATAAGGGAGATAAAATACTTCCCAAGCTAAGCTACTCCACTGATTGACTGTGCTGGAAATGTGAATTTAACTCGTAGACTTTTGTTAGCTCCTCATCCAGCCACAGAAATACAGCATGGTTTCATTCTGTGAAGGAAGTTTTCTTGCAGTATTAGCCTGGGGAGATAATCAGAACACCTTTCAGCTTCCTAATCTTGTTATAAAACTTTCTTCAAGTATCAACAATCACAAATCATATGCCCATAGATACACCATATTTTACCACCTGCTCACATTCTGAAGTAATTTAATTAAAGAAAAAAAAAGCCTTAGAACTCCAGGGATATCAAAGTCACATCATTGCTTGCAAAACCTTACTTTATTTCCTTGGACTTCCACAGAACCCAAGGATTCCTTGGCTAAAATACAATACCCCTTCCTAATGGTTATGACACTGGCTACATGGCCATCAGGTCCCCACTCCTTCCTCTTTTATACCTTCAAATTCCATCTCTGTCTTGCCTCTCGTGGTTAAGAGCCACTCATTACACTGCAATCAGAAAAATGTGGATTGTCTTCACCATATGGGCATCAAAAATTAAATGATTTGACAGAAAGAATGCCTTCAACACCCTCCTCGGGGGATTTCATGGCAAGAGCAGAATAACCCACCCCACAGCTTTGCAGGTGCCCAAGGGATTGCCCATGCCAAGCCTGAATGCTTTCCAAAATCCCACCTTGCAGCTACTCTCTGCAGTGATGTTTTGACCTCTGGGAATAAATACTGCAAATTAGTGTTCTAACTTTGCATCTTTCCACAAATTAATTCTGTTGAGACAGTCAATGATATTCCAGTGATAACCCACCTCTCCTACTCTTTCTCCTACAATAAATCACTGACAGGATCTCCTGATGTGCTTTTAAATAGGAGAGATCAAATTATATGTTTGCAAGTAATCATTTAAAAATAATAATATCTTACAAAAATCCACAGCATTGTTACAGAACAATGGGTTTAATTATTGAGAAACAAGCTATTTGCAAGCAATTTCACTCATTGCTTGTGCTGGGCCTGGGCAACTCTGAAGGATAAGGATAGTGAAAAATGTTCTTTGAGGGTAATTTGAGTTCCCACCCACGGAAAAAGTGAACAGAAGAGGTTGTTTCTTAAGAACAATGCACAGTTGGGAAATTCTATCACCAAGGTTCAAGGCCTAGCTGCGTTTACAGCCCCACAGTCTGGAGGCCTGGACTAAGAACCTCAGGAGGACAGAGCTGGCTCTCCCAGTTTGAGAGCCAGGCTACATCAGAAGGAAAATTCCCCACCTTTTGTTGCACATGGGAGAAAAGTTAAGCAGTATGGGCACATGAGCACAGGTCAGTCCAAGGTGCTGATGTTTTTAATGTTTCTCTTAGAAGAGAAGCTAAGCAGGCCCTTTTTCTCCCCCATGCTCCAAAAATGGGGTGCAAATCACGACCACCTCCTGAGAAGGCCATTGCTGGAAGACAACAGAAGATTCCCACTGCAGCAGCTCATGCTTTGTATGGTTACTTCTGCTGTCCCTCTCCCACATTTATGCTTCATTTCTTTCTTAGAGCTTAATCACATCTCCAAAATAAGCTGCCCTTTTTGCACCAGGAAACTGGGGTCTGCTCAAGTTCTTCCCTCCCTGCTCCTCCTGCAGCGTTTGGCATACAGCCTTTGCAAGAGCACACTCCCAGCTTTGCATGAGGAATTCTCCAAATCAAAGTCCACTGTTCTCCACCTTCAGAAGTCCTCCCCTGAAAGCCCTTGCAGCCTCCCTACCCAAAGCAATAACATAAGGATGAAAGGACACCTTCCTATCTGTTGCCTCCTTTATTTTCTGCCTGGTACCACGTTTGCCTTTTGTATTAGACTCATAGAATCACTAAGGTTGGAAAAGACCTCTAAGATCTACAAATCTGTCAACCCAACACTACCATGACCACTAAACTGTGTTGTGAAGTACCATGTCTCCATGTTTTTCGAACACCTCCAGGATTCCAGTATTAACTGCACTACTTTTTGAATTCATCACACCAATGCTTGGGAGAGTCTCATCAGGCTCTAACTCTGACGCAACACATCTCGTTTTGTCAGCTCTGAACTGCTCCAGAGCTGCATTTGGATCATCTCCACCACAGCAGGATACTAGACCACATCAAATCCAGTCACAGCTTTGACACTGCCTTTACACAGTCAGCTCAGCACTGGATTGGGATTCACTTGCCTGCCTACCATGACTTGGGATTCCTGGCTCCTTCCTGCTCCACTATGCCCATAGATGACCCACCTCTGCCCACACATTATTGTGCAGATACACAAGGAAAGAAGGCACATGTGTGAGGACCTTCTCCCTGCAGTTCACCATGCTCAGGCATCATCTTGTCTTCCAGAAGCACAGCCAGCTTTCTGATCACAATCCCCACCTAAGCGTCCTCTAGCTACACTTTCTGCCATAAATTGGGATAGTAATGTGCTGTAATCACATAATTCCTGTCAGTAAAAGTAAACAAGAATGGGTGAGTGATTTCCAAACAACACACTAATGGCCAAAGTAGAAAAAAAAAATCCTCTGCTTCACTTCTCTTTGAATCTTTCTTGAAACAGTCTTTTGCTGTTCATATTTATTGTAGGTTTTTTCCTCATTTTTAGGTTTATTTACCCAGAGCTAATGAATAACACTGTGAACATATGCTATAAACCACCATTAAGATGAAATTTGGAGAAAAGAAAATTACTTTGGTGTGAGAGTTGAGAGGATATATAACTAGTAAATGCCCAGTACAGATATCTGAAGGCTTCTTAGGAGAGGTCTCTTGAGATTTCCTGGTCAACTAAAATGAGGCATTCTGTAGGAATTATCCTTTTTTCAAAGTTGGACTCATTTTTCTAACAGTTTGATACAGATGCCGTTCAGGCAAAAGACTCTGCTATGGACTTTTTCCACATTTAAGTCTTTGTATCTCATTTTTACTGATTACCACAGCTGTTAAAAGCAGCAAGGTAAGCAGTACCAGCAGATGATACCTTGTATACCAATTTTTTGCGTGACTTTTGACCATCTTTCAATAAACTCTTGCAAGCAAATATGTGAAAGAAACATTTGGGAAGAATTTAGTATGACACTAGTGCAAAACTTGCTGGAAACTTGGGTTTGCAGAGGGGCCGTGAATGACTCATTGTCAGAATGAAAGACATCAAGGAGGCTTTTCCAAAGCACATCTGTCTAATATTATTTGATTTTTCATTAGTGACCTGGATGCTGCCCTGTGGAGGATGCTCATTAAACTGGCTGGTAAAAAGGCCAGGAGGAGCTGCATACGTATTGGAAGACGGGATTAGAGCCCAGAATAGGTCTGAAAAGGATTTTGTTATCAAAATGACGCTATCCAATGGGATAAGTGAAGGTTTCTCTACTCTGTTTGCAGAGTATTTGGTTACAGTAGCTCCTAGGCAAATGCTGAATAATGGCAGTACAAGCAGATCTGAAGTCCATTTCAGCAAACCTCTGTTGACTTCCAGCAGACCTTGAGAACCTGGTGGCAGTAAAGGAAAAAGGACACACAGGAAACAGGCAGGGAAAGCTGATCAGCTTGAGACCATTCCTAAGTCCACCAGCATGAGACCGTTCCTAGGTCTGCCAGCTCTTGAGACAGCCACTGAAAATGTTCAAATCCAGGACCAGGCATTTGAAAGAATACAAAAGAGCACTGAGACGCGGGGACTCAGCATGCCAAGAAACAGCTGGAGCTGCAGAGCCATGCACATTAACTTTGGGTTCAAAGGTGAAGCTGCCATAAACCCTTGGAAAGCACCATGAGGAATCAGCCAAGCAACTGCAGCACACATCGCAGAGAAGCCCTAGGACATGAAGATGGAGTGCTTGCTCTGAGAAGTCAATCATCCTGGCAGGTACACAAGCAGGCACAGCTTCTAGAGGACACCTGAGGGCCCCTGGGGCAGAGATCAGTCTTATGTACATGTAACATTTTGATAAAAGACCTGAAGGGACTCTCCAGACAACTCCTTTTCCTCTCTTCAGAGGTGCAGCATGTTTAAGCACACAAAGACCTTTTCTGCTCAAACCAGAGGCATTTATTGGTTTTAGGTGGTGAGGTCCAAGTTGCTCTCAGAATGATTTTTATAAGAGTTATTGCCCACTTCTCCCAGCGGAGATAAGCAGAGAAATCTCCAAGGCTCTGAAAGGACAGGCTGCACTTGCCTGTTGAATTCAGAATGTATTTTGGTATGATCTCAACTATCGATTGCTTTCCTCAGTCTAATACTGCTGCTTGTGATTCTGAAATCACATCAGTCATGGAACAACAAGCACCTTTTAAACAGAACTATATCTTCTGCAGTTTTAACTGAAGCACAAGAGCTGGAAGAGGAGAAACTCCTCAACAACCAGGACACAGTTCAGGTGTTCTTGGGGTTCCAGAGAGCACAGAGTACAGAAAGTTAAAGGTGTGTGACAGCTACAGAGAAGCTAAATGGAGAAATATCTTTCCTGGAGTAACTGATGGTTTCCATGGGTCTAAAGCTTCACCGCAGCCCCTCCACTTGCTGGGTCTGCTGAGGTGACAGGACTTGAGGCTCTCCCTTTGCAGGGAAAACCTGTTCCACCACACAAGCTGTGTGTTGGTCTGCTTTGTGAGCTTTCTCCTTCCCCTGCACCCAGTAGTTAAGATCTGCACTTCCAACCCACCTCTGAGTGCCTGGGGAACATGCACTTGCCCAGCCTTGGTGACCCAGTGTTTCTAATCCTTCCCTGGGCAGCCCAGCTGATTGTGTTTTCCAAAGAATTTTCCCAGGCTAGCTGTGGCTTTGCTTATTGTAGCTGGAGTCAAGTCCAATGGATAGAGCAAGTGACTGTGGACACTGAAAACTCTGGCATCTGTGTAAACGCAAATAGAAAACCCAATTCCAAACATCTCTGCAGTCTCACTTGCTTTATTGTCCAGCTCTGATGACTGTAGCACCAGCTGTTTGTGTTTCAGACTATTTCTGCCAGCATTGTTTTCTTGTATTTTTCCTCAAGCAATACCATAAACATCTCCAGTTTCATTTTCTCCCTTTCATCCTTGCATTAGCTCTGTAAACAGACTCCTTGCTTCCTACTCAAGTAAACCCTTTGTCTAGAAACCTCAGCTGTCTGGGGCCAGCATTTTGTTTTCTCCGGTCGTAGTCGCTGCTTTGTTTGTTCATTAATGACACTCGGCTCTTTCCTGTGATCCTACATCCCTTTCTTCTTTGCCAGGAGGGTCCTAAACTTAATGACTGGGGAGTTTTCTCTGATGGCTGCGCAGCAGACTCATGTTCACAGGGTGAACAGCAGACTCATGAAAAGCACCTGGCTCAAGAGGTGCTTGTACCTGGAGAGGCATTCAGGAGCACAGAGCTGGCTGTGCTGAATGGACAAATGATAAATCATTGCTTTTTGTACTCTCAGTGATGGCCAACTCGGTTTCCTCCAAGTCCCAGCTTGCACTCATACCGCTTTTCAGCTCTACTGAAAAGAAATCTTGTGCTCATCTTGGATGTTCAGTGTTTTTAGCCTCTTGGCATCAAGACTTAAGGGACACCATCAGGTTACATTAGAGGCAAAGAGCATCTGCAACAGTAAGAGGGTGGGAAGCACCCAAAGCAGTTTGCTCCAGTCTGCGGCTCTTCAGTTTGGTTTTCAGGGACCCCAGGTGCCCCCCACCCCATTGAAATGCCTCCCTTCTTAGCTGTTGGCTCTGTGAACACCAGCTCCCCCACTCACATCCTTCACTCTGAAAGTTGGTCTGATCTACCATAGGAGGCTCTCCTTCAGGGAGATGTAGTTGAACTATCCCATGGAGACACCAGCCTCCATCCTGAGTCCTCCACACACACACCCAGACACCTCTGATTAATGGACACAAGAGTGCTTCCACAGAAGGCCTGTTTTCCATACGTATTCCTTCAGCAGCAACTGGTACTCCCTCACTCCTCTATTTTCTACTGCCTAGACCTAACTGTGGCTAAACCCCACCTTGGCAGCTTCCCTTGCTTCAGAGGAGTAACTCCTACCCTTTCCTGGCCTCAGTCACGGAGCTGGTAGCATGGGGTCCCATTTGCATAGGCAGAGGACCATGCCACTGAGAGCAGCCAGAACACCACACTGGGCTCCATGACACTCTCCCTTTCACCCATCACCAGACTGGTGAAGCAGTTTCCATCACACATGTCCACAGTGGGCTCTCAGTTCTAGAGTTAACTACATCAAACACCCTAAAGTAGAACCACTCTATCAACATTACCATGTTTTCCCTGACAATACCAAACAGATAAGACCTCCATTTTTACTTGCACTCAAACACAACTGGTAGATGACATCAAATGTAGATGTTATCCTAGAAGAAGTGATCTGACTTTGCTGCTTCAAAAGCCACTCAGATCTCACCAAGCAGTGACCACTATCAGCTCAGCACAGCCATGGAGGCCACTCATCCTCCAGCTGACAAGCTGGTCTATATAACAAACTGCAGTTTAGGCAGTGGGGGAAAAAGTGTCTCCACCTGTCCTTCCTGCTCTTGAACCTCGAGGCCTCTCTAGGGAGGATTTTTGTGCTTCCTGATTGTAGAGGTCTCCTTTTCATCAGCCTCATTCCCAGCCAAGTTCCCATTTGCTATGCAAGCAACATCTTAAACTCCCTGCTACCCTGAAAGGAAGATAAACATCTGCTAGGTCATTATCAAGCCTTGTGAATGGTCCACCTGGAACAAGAACAGCTAGACTTTCCATGCCACTCTAAACACCTTTGGAGACTACATTGGTCTACATCAGAGCCTAGTTATCATACCAGCCTCTGTTAGAGGAGAACTCATTGCAACTCTTATGTAAGAAGTCCTGTGTCGGAGTCGACAGGAGACAAGCACACCCGATGATGATCAACAAGTCTCGATTTATTGATCAGAAGGCTACAATTATATAGACACAATAATAAGGCTCATACATATTGCAAAAGCTGAGCTCATTATTGGTTCTTTGCTTATCTTCATCCCCGCCCATATTTGCCACATACTTTGGATGCCTGTGGTAGCTCCATCCTGGCTAGCTCCTGTGGGAGACATCCTGTTATCTTACAGTGTCCTTGCCCGGGGCCTTATCTCCTGAGGCTTTGTCTCCTGAGGCCTTATCTCCTAACCAGCTGGATTTCATCATGCCCCTTCTCCTTCAGCCAGGAGTACACAAAACTCTCCACAGTCCTGCCCCTCCAGGTCTTGCCTCAGACAAGCTCTTGAAGAGCCCTGTTGTCACCCTCAATTAAGACAACGTTGTCTCACCCTCAGTGCAGTTTCTCAGTAGTACCTGCAATGGGCTGGGTTTAGGCTGCCTTTGCTTAAACATGAGCCTAACTAGCATTTAGATCAAAGTCTGACTACATCAGAAGCTGTGTCCAACCCTTTGTCACTTGGTAAATAAGTTGAGTTCACTGTGTAATGTTGCTGCAGCCCTGTTTCATCTTTCTGCCTTTGTACAAAGCCATCAAACTAATGGTTTACAGCCAGCTAGTGGGAGGTGCCCTGTTCACTCCTTCATGGCCCTTATACTTTGAAACACGTGGATGCTATGGGCACTCTGAGCAACTCTTTAGCATGGCCCTAGTGCTTAAACACCACTCTGAAAATCACAACCCTGATTAGTATCACAGGGATGTAACATCAGCTGTTGAAATGCCCTTGGCATCCCATTTTCCAAAGCCGTGTTAGAGATCAGGCCCTTATGCTCCTGAGGTCGATACAGTCTAACACGCCAGTGTCCTTCAAGTTCAAATAGATACAAGTTCATCCTTTGTGATACTCCCAGCAGCATTCCTATAAAAAGGTTTCACAGCCTCCAGAAAGGCCAAAAAGCCACCTCACCTATTAATTTGCCATGTACTCCACTCTCCAGAGCAGCTGCAAGCCCTTCTGTACAGCACCATGCCTCCAAGCCCACAACAAGCCATCTCCTACCTTCTGCAAAGAGCCACACCTGGTTTTCTACAGTGGCCTCACAGGAGGGACCTTGGATCCCATCACTCTAGACCATTCACCATCTCCACCTTACAGCTGCTCACCAAATGGCTATTCTACATTTGCCACAGCAGTAGGTCTCTGTCCATAGGCTCCAAGGTCAGTACCACTCTCCTGCAGGGGCTGAGCTCCTCCTTCTTGTACTGATGCCTGTCCACTCCAGACCCAGCATGCACTGGCTTCACCAGTTATCACTGTCAGCCCCAAATCTGATCTCCTACCTTCCCCCATCCAGGCCCTTGAAGTAGCTCTCAATTCCATAACCACCCACCAATCTTTCAACAGTAGCTCTGCCTGGTTTTGTGGCTTTCCATGAGCAGTGCCACTCAAGTGTTAAAGTGATTCATCCAACTCACTGTGTTCTCAAGGTTCCTTCCCTCTCCCTGGTTAAAGGCAAACTCTTTCTCCACGTTCTTACCTTGTTTTGCTGCAGCATCCTCCCAGTCCAGCAGGAAAAGTACCTATATGATCAAACAGCATCTTCCTGGGGCCCTATAAGCCCACCAGCTGTACAATCTTTCTCCACAGCCTAAGCCCTTCAAGATTCCACAGCGATGGGACAGGGTCTCTTCACCTGGCATACAGGTAACAAGAAAACTCCAGTTTCTCTCCTACCACTGCAGAGACTCTCTAAAGACTTTTAACCCCATCCTTTTCCTTGTAGGTCCTCCCTCACCCCTTATTCCTTCCTCCAGGCCAAAAGCCTGAGAGAAACCCAATGAAGAGACCCTGCTAAGACACTACCTCCTCCCACCCAAGGTTTACCCTCTGCTTTAGGCTTAGGGTAAGAGACACACCCTGGCCAACAATTCCCAGAAGCACCCCAGACCACAACACCCCCCCACCCTTCCAAAGACCAGACCCTCCTTGTGCCATCAGCTTTTATAGAGCTCAATCAGCCGCTCATTAGTAGGGCCTGGGCATTATTAGCCTCCACCTCCAGCTTTCCTCTCTCTAGCAGGCACCTCTTATGGGTCACAATGGCAAGGTTGCTGTCACCTGCAGATGGTTTCCTACCCTGCCCCAAGCCCCCCCAGGAGTGGGGAAGCAGCAGCGAAGCTCCCACCTCGTTTGCAAAACAAGTGGGAGTTGGTGGCTGTTCTCCTCTCCTCCGAATATGTGCTACTGGAATTTTAAACAGATTATATAAGTGGCTCTCATTTAATCCATCTGAACTACCCTCCTTTAATCACATATGAGATCAAAGCTGCTGACTGTGAAATGAGTAGGGAGCAGCAGAGGCTCTCCCCTGCGCGAGCTGGTCCGCACTGGGTGAGGAGGGGACAGGTTGTGGGAACACATCCCAGGGCATGACGCTTCTTCAGTTGTTGGCTTGCTGGTTTGGCTTTTTGTTTTTTCACACTCAACAGCAATATGGGCAACACAAGCGCTGCTGTCACCTCTCACGTATTTCTTGTGGCCCTTCCTTTGTGCCTCTGCATCCCAGAGATGCAGCAGGACATGCCTGTGCCACGGATGTGGGGGCACGGTAGCTTGGCTGGGAAGCCGCTCCTCAAAGAGAGAGCAGCTCTCTCTCCCGGAGATTTATATAGTTTACCTTTTTCATTTCTTCTCCTAAAGTCTGACATTTAAAAATGTGTAATTGTGTTTATCCCTGGCAAGCTGTGAATGGCTCCCCGGGCTGCCCGTGCCTCCTGCACTGCTGTATAAATTACACTGACAACCCCTTATTACAAAGGGAAAAATAAGTTAATGGAAAAGCGAAGCAGAAATAGATGCATAAAAATCCCAAAGTGCCCAAGTCAGCAGAATCGGCCCCACGTGACAGTCATTGCCAGTATTTAATTAAACAGAGATCGATCGTGTGGGTGAGTGTGAGTTGGTGTGTGTGCACGTGCAGGGGAGGAATGGGTGCATTTATACTGTATTTATTTTTTTGGTAGTGAAGATTTATTGGTATTACGCTGAAGGCTGCCCTGGCAGGGTGATGAGTTCGGGGAGGGAGGGGTGCACACAGCCTGCCTCGGGTGGGTTCCCCATCTCTCCGCTCATCCGAGGGAGCATCTTCTGGCTGGCGAGGAGCCGAGAGCCCTGGCTGCCCCTTGGGAAGAGGGCTTGGGTGCTGCAGAAATGCCAGGACCATCCTGGCTGTGTTTCTCCACACAGGCAGGGCTCTGTGAATGGCAGCACAGGCGAGGCTTGAAATCTGCCTGCCCCGAGGCGAGAGCAGCAGATCTGCACAGCAGCGCTGAGAAAGAAAAATCACGTTGCCTCCCAGAGCAACCCGTGATGCTTTTGGGGAATGGCACATTTAGATGGAGGCTCGGGGAGAAGCGTGAGGAGCCAAGAGGGTCAACAACCCCGAGTCGCTCCAGCAGGATGGTCAATGGGTAGAAAATTGGAGAGAAACATTGAGCAACACAAGCGGAGGTGTGTAACCTCCAGGGCTGGACTTGAAGAGCTTCAGAGGGCTTGGACATCCTGAGGATGCTGTGAACAAAGGGGAACAGCAGCAGTAAAGCTGCTGTGGCTGCCCAGCAGTATGTGCAGCCCATCCCTTCCAGTAGCCTCCATGGCATGTTCAAGCCAACCCAGGTGCCACAGGGAGCAGCCACAGAGCTGGATCAGGGCTGGGGAGCTCTGGAGGGACCCTGAAACCCTTCATGAAGGCTATGAGGGGAGAGGGTTGAAGGCAGGGGAAAGCCGCCTGGCTCTGCTAAGCTTCCTAATTCCGATTATAAGGAAATGCTGAGATCTCAAAAGCTGCTGGCTAATGGGATTGCAAATTTCCTGTTACTCGTGGCCAATTTGGGTCTCTCCTGAAGACCAGGGACCTCTGACAAGGCTCTGCACCCCTGCGTTTCCTCGATTAGTCACACAAACATATCCTCTGGGATAAAATGCCAGCGACGCGTCAGTACGCGAGCAGGCTGCTGGTGGGAATCAGAAATAGATTTTGAAAAAGTGGTAGGTTTCAAGCAAAATGACTGGCCAGAGGTGGAAATGCTTGGTTGGAAGCTCTCACCTCAGCCAACAGGAGCTGGAGCGTTTCCTCCTGGGACACTTGCCCAGGAACTGCCACTGCTGAGTCCTGACCTCCCTCCTCTGACCCTGAGAGTCCTCTCCTCCATCACTCACATGGGCAGTGGTCCTTGGCCTTTGGGGTTATGGCCAAAAAAATGTGTAAAGCGTTAACACGAAGATGTGCAGACTTTAGCGTGGGCTCCACAGCCAGATCGATTCAAATTCAACCATCTTGGGAGCAGAGCAAAGACGTTAACAGCTGCTGGAAATTGCACACAGCTCCTTTCATTTCCACACATTTTTCTTGCCTAATTGGAGCGAGGCGAGCGGTCGGGTGGGAGCTGTGAGAAGCTGGACACAAGTTCTCTGTGACTCATTCCTGCGGGAGGGAGGAAGGGAGGGATCGCTTGCTCCCTGGGGTACCAGTTGCACCAGTCTGCTCTTACTGGGTCTAGGGACAGAAGAAGAAAGCCTTCATCTCATTGCACACACACATGTCATTTGGACCACATGGGATAAAAAATAAGTCGTGAACTTCCTGCTCCCCAGCCCTTTCTCTGGCCATGTGCTCTTGATGTAGTGCTGCTGCTCTGGCTTTTCGTACCTCCCCCTCTGCAGCAGCATCCGCGTTTGACTCCTGTAAATGTTAACCAAGAATTGAACGTAAAGGAAATAAAACCCCCCCAAATGAAACAAGAGGAATAATTTCTAGTCTTGTTCAGGTTTAAGATCAGTCTCATGGCCCTGACATCTTCCAGATAATGACTGAAAATCCCTTCCCCCTGCAGTGTGGACACCAATCAATACCCCACAAGCAATTTCCAGTGCTCGGCTTGCTTGTTAAAGACCTAACATTCCCTTTCCTTGAGAAGTGGGTGGCACAGTGAGTCACAGAAAGCTCAGCAGGATGCCACTTCTACCTGATGGAATGCTGAAGCCATGCTGGAAAACAGAAATCATCCAGAAAATCTGTTTTCTCAGCCTAGGACCGAATCTCCATGCTAGCTTGGAGAGGCTTGTGGAGACTTGCTGGGCAACAGGTCTCAGAGGTCCTGATGGTGCCACCCTTCCTGACCCAGCAGCAGAGACAGGATCACGAGTGATGGGGAGCCCATCCTGGTCTCCAGGGGGTTTGGAATGTGCTTGTGACGTGTGTCCATCACAAGTGTCCCTTTCAGCAGAGCAATGTTGCACAGTTGCTCCATGCAGAGGCAAATTATGGATCTATGCAAGACTCAGCAGAGCTGGGCTCCAGCAGCATCTGTCCATCAATCTGACAGCCCTGCATGATTCCCAGCCCCCTTCCTCACCCCCACGATGCCGTGGTGGCTGGAGAGATGTGATAAGGCCCTTTGTCAGAGGGGGCACCAAGCTGCTGGAGGAGCCAAACTCTCCCATCAAGGATGGTGGGTTCATCGGCTGCTGAAGGGCCTTTTCCAGGACCTGCAGCCTGGCCCTGGCAGATGGTGTTGCAGCTTGGACATGGCTGCGACGAGGAGCTTGTAAAACGCCCGTCTTCCTGCTGTAATCAAGCTAACCTTCTCCACAGCAAGGAAGCTCCCAAGGGAGCTCCTCAGACTGACAAAATGCCTTTCTTTTAAAGTTGCTTTGCTTAATTACTCTGGGACACGTTTAAAAATATGATGTGCCACGAGCCTTTGAAGTTCAGAGAGACTTTAGCAGGTGCAGTAATCCCCTTATTCTAATCCTGATGACCAAGATATGTTGGCTGCCCTTTCTCATGGTCTAGCGGGACTCAGGCAGTTTAAAAGCTGGAGTCTTTGTCTGCTTTCCTCGGATGAGACTTTCAGAATCACGCTGGCTTGTCTTCACCTTAAGTGGACCAAACACGTTGCTAATGTGTTTATGCGTAGCTGTGGCTTATTGATATCTTCCTAAAAAACTCGCAGGAGGACCCAGGAGGACGGTGGTTGTGCACGTTGTTCTTCCAGCTGTGCTTGCATCAGGCTGATTTTTCTGAAGGAGGAGAAAGGCTGGATCCATCCCTGCAAGCAGCCGGACCCACGCAGCTGGGAGCAGGTTGGAGGCTGCAGGTGCAGAGGCAGGAGGACCTTCTTGCTCCGTGAACGGTCACGGAGAACACTGCAAAAGCTGGGCGTTGCTGCCATCCTTCAGTCAGAGAGTGCAGGGAAAGAATTAATTTCTCTTATGCAACCAACCCGAGCTATTGCCCAAAGCACGGGCCATGTGTAAGACTAATTAAGAGCTGAGCTGTGTGCATGGAAGAGCTAAATGGATGTTACTTTGTTAGAGAGGTCTATGGGCCTGCCTGGCTGAGGGTGGGGAAGCACAACAGAAATAATCAGAAGCAATCATCAGAAAGCCAGGGGTGGCCAAAGCAACACTTAAGGTTCAGAGAAAGCAAAGACCAAGAGTTTGGGTGGCCTGTTGGCTGGGGAAGGAGGGCCGGGAAGTCTGGTGGCATCAGTATCTCTTGCTGCACCAGCACTCATCTCAAGCGTCCTTTACAACAATGATTTTTGCATATAAAATGAATCCCAGCAGAAATACCTGGCTCTCTTGCAATTTCCCTCCATACTGGAAATAGGTGCCAAAAGTCAAGTCTGAATATTAGCTAACTACTTCAATCAAATTACATAACTACATGATGTTGAATAAGCTGAGAAATAAAGTCAATTGTAGAGTAACAAATGATGTATTTACTGCAATAGAGGTGCTTGAGCTTTCAAAGCTTACAGAATGTCTTCTCTTTTTTTCAAAATTAAATTTCCTTGAAATCAATCTATTCCCATGGAAATTCTTTATTACAACAAAATGCCATTTAAATGCCATTTTCTGGTAGAAATGTTCTGTTGGTATGTTATTGACACGGTGCAATTGCTGCACTCGCAGCAGCAACGTGCCAGACAAAGAGCACCCAGGGCACATTCCACTCTTCCTCCACACAGGCTTTTGTGTCCTCATAGAGGCAATGGCTGGACTCTGGGTCAGGCTGGGAGAATTCATCTAGCATGTCTTGACACATCTCGGGTGCAGAAGTCCCTCTCTGGGGAAGCTCTCAAGATTCTATACCCTCTTGTGTTCATCCAGGACCATTCACATCAGGAGGTCAGGACACCTCCCAAGGCTGGCTCTGCCCATGTTGGACCCGATGAGAGATAGAAGGGCTCAACCCAACCATTGTGTGTGCCGAGCCTTGCTTAAGAAGAGGCACCCAGGCCCGTTGAGTTTCTTCTCCAGGCACAGGAGTCATTCATTTGACTCTCATCTCATGCTCCTCTGGCAACGGATTTGCATCTTCTACCTTTGCATTTCAGCCGTGTGATTTCTCATGCTCTGGGGATCCCACATGCCCAGTAAGGTTGTCACCAGACTGGTTTATACCCAGACTATCTGGTTTTGTCCAGATGGACCTGTTGGAATCACAGCCCTTACACATGCCAGGCTGCCCAATGCTCAGCAGCATCAACTCTGGCATTGCAATGCGTGGTCTGCAAACCACCACCAAGCTGCCCCGGCTCCTCGGGCTGCCCCGAACCCAACGAGATGCCAGCCCAGCTCCTCCTGCCCTTCCTCCCTCCTGCAGAAACCTGCCCAGCCTCCCCTCTGCAAACAGCCTCCGAGACCTGAATCCAGCCCTGCAGCCAGGAGCCAGGGCAGAAACAGAAGGGATTCTTTTCACCCACTTCGAGAATTGGGTTGAAACAGCCAAAACTCTTTTTTTCATCTGTTTGCTGTGTTTCACCCTGATTCTCTGCTGCGGCATCTCTTTTTCTTGGCCAGCTTGGAGAGCAAGGGTCTTGACATTTATTCTCACAAATAAACCCTGTAACCTGTAGACCTATGGCAAATTAAAAGAAGCTCTGTAGCCATGCAGATACACTCGGCTCCATTTTTATTTTTTTTTTTCTGGGTTTGGCACTTCATTAATAACAGCCCACTGGTACAGAGGAAAATATCACACCAAGCAATCAGCAACACCCAGCCAGGATCCTCAGGGTGCTGAAGGCCTCACTGACAGGAAAATGGAACAAAAAAAAGGCACAGAAATGCAGCCTTCCCATTACAGGCAGCCGAGCAAGTCACAGCAAACACTTTACTCGATCCATTTAGCCCTTCTTCTCTTCTGATGAAATATTTGCCAGCTTCATTCTGATCCACATGTATTTGTTGATGAGGCGGCTCTGTTAATCACGTGTGTCAAACAGCTTCAGCCGGTGCGTTCTTAGCCCACTGTTTGCTCTGGTGCCTCAAGAATTGGAAATGCAGCTTCGCAGGCTGCGGGTGACTTACAGCTCCCTTTGTACGCCCGTGCGCAGAGAAATGGTCTTGAATCATTACTTGCAGGATCGAAATGAAAAGGAGTCAAAAGAAAAGATTACAGCAGAAAGACTACGGGATGAAATGACTGATTTTTATTTAACACATTAGCCAATATACTTTTTCAAATATAGGCTCAAGCCTACTTAAGGCAAAGTTCAAGTTAATATTGATATTTGAAGGAAGAAGCACTTTCATATTAATCACCTCACTATTAAATGTCTGTTATGAGACAGAGCTTATGGGCTACGTCTCCAGACACATTTTCAAATGGTTCAGGCTAACTTTGATCCTTCTTAATGACGGAGAGCAGTTATATAATGGGTCCAGAAACACTTTCAGCGCTCAGAGGTTTTTTTTTTCTTGCAGTGTTGTCAGATAATATCTCAATAACATTTCTGGGAAGCCGAAGTGACCATCCTCAGCTCACCCTGCATTTTTGCTTTAGAGCCTCAGATTTGCTGCTTAATTTGCAGCAGGCCAGAGTCTGAATGTGAAACAGCCGAGTGACAAAGGTGTGAGATGCTGCAGTGGCACAAAAGCCTGCGGGCTTTTCCTTCGGCCAGGGAGGTACAGAGTTGTCCATCTCAGGTGGAGAAGGAGCTGGGGAGTGTTATCCTCTGCAAGGTGGCTGCCAGGTGGTCCAGACCCTCGGCTCACTCATTGCCATGACAACTGCATCCTTGGGACAGTGGAGATGGTGAGAAAACCCAGCGCTGGGCTGGCAGCGAAGGAAAACCAGGCTCACACCAAAACTGGCACAAGCTGGGCGTGCAGTGGGGCCTGACACCTTGGCCAGGGTGGGAAGGGTGTCCCGGAGGCACCCGTGCTGGGTGGAGGGAGGTGAATTTCCTCCCAGAGGAGTCTGGGAGGGATCATGCACTCGGGAACTGGCTGCCCAAGGCAGTGGTGGAGTCCCCATCCCTGGAGGGGTTTCCAAGCCGTGGAGATGTGGTGCTGAGGGACATGGTTTAGCGGTGCCCTGGCAGTGCTGGGTTAATGGCTGGACTCCATGATCTGAAAGATCTCTTCCAACCTGAACAATGCTGTAATTCTGTGATTCTATGTTCGTGCATGTGTGCAAGGGCACATGCACACACAGACCCGTGCATGCAGGGGCTCAGCTGGGCATCTCCACGGGTGTGCCCTCCCACATTCCTGCATGCCCTGCAGTGTGCGTGGCCGTACACCTCCATACAGCTGTGGGGAGGGCCGGGGATGCTGTAGTCATGCCTGTGCTCCGTCTAGCCAGAGGGTGCTCCAGCCCGTGCGTTTATGTAAATAAGAAAAGGTAATAGATATTCCTTTCAGCATTGGTGGGGAAAGGCTGCCAATACCGCAAGCATAGCACAGGGCACCGTCGGAGAGAGATGGGCTTGCACGCGGCTTTTTCACACTTCATCATTTCTGCATTTTCTCGCTGAACGCTGACCTGTGTCTGAGAGTGGGGCGGTGGGTGCCAGCGCCTGCAGGGATATGGAGAAGCCTCACACCCACAGCCAAGGCATGAAAACCTCCATCTGAGAGTTAGTGCATATCTGAGAAGCCAAAGCACACAGAGCGGCAGCATCCCCCACCTGCCCTCCTCAGGTTAGCAGAGCTAAATACCTAAAGCTACTGCTCGCCTGTGAGGTAGGGCTGGACCACGCATCATGGGTCTAGGAGACAGCTGAGGTCCAAGGTGTACATCCTGGATATATGTCATCCCCATACTGGACCAATATGCTGGGCTGCATCAGCTCTCCCTGTCCTTGGGTTTCCAAAGGGATGAACCCAATGGTAGGGGCTGGGGGGAGCAGAGACATGGGAGAACCAAGGCTACCGAGTGTTCCCCACTGCATCTTCAATACCCACCTAACCAGGCGGCTCCTCCTTCTGCAAGCCCTTTTCTTCATCTGCGTCTCTTTGCCGCAATAGCTGCTCTGCGCTGATCAGGTCCCCATCAGAAAAGACATCCACCCAGGAGGGTCTGTGCTGCATTTGGCCGCAGCTGCCTGGCCACATCCTGCACCCCTGTGCTCCTCAGCGTGATTTTTCAGCTCTGCAGGCAGGAGCAACACAAAGCCTCGGCACCACAGAGCAAGCAGGGACGGGTTCAAACAGAGTTTTATGGCTCTTGACCCTGCCTGTCCTCACGCTGAATGCTGAGTGAAGGGAGGTTGTGCAGTGAACACAGAAAATCACCTCCCGCCGGGTCAGAGAGAGTCTAGGAGGTGAAGTATGGCTGCATGGGTCCTCTCTGCTGAGGGTGGGGCTGAACTGCAGTCAGTGGCTAAGGCATCATTAGCGTGGCTGTGCATCCCAGCAGCATCCTCTTCCTCTGACAAGGTCTCTCTTGTCCAGCACACAAGGTCACGGGAAGCCTGTGACTATAAACACAGAGGTGACGGTTGGGTAGAGGGATGAGAAATTGAAAAGCTTTGGGACAAAGCTTCTTGCAAGCAGGAAGACGGCAGAGCTTCCCACAGCCGCTGCTGGACTTTGTTTCCAGCTAGCAGCAGGCATAGTGAGCAGGGCAACACAGCTTTCACCTGAAAAATGTTGTAGCACGTTCACATGGATCATCTCTGAGGAAGAGGATATGGAAGCTGGGGATGCGCCTCTGGAGGCAGACACTGAATGCTGGGATGCCCAGCAGAGAGATCTCCCTCAGAGACATGAATTCTGTATTTACACGTGTCTCTGTGTGTTTCTGCCTCTACAACTGCAGAGGTAAAGCTTTCCAGTTAGGAAACTCATCTTGGTGAACCCCCCATGCAGAGCAGGTCTCTGGTTCTGGGTGGGATTCATGAGAGGGGAAAGAAAGGTGAGGCTGGATCAGGGCTGGATCAAGAAGGAAGCAAACTGGGGGAAAGATCCAGCAAAGTCTCTAGTATGGTGCTGTGGCTGTGAGGAAAACCCTAGAGATATCCCAGGGCTGAATCCTCCTGCAAGAACCTCAAGCTCCTGTTGGTCCCTAAAGGTAGCTCTGTGCAGCAAGCAGTGTCTGGGGTGAAACAGCTGCAGAAAAGGCCAGACACCTGGAGAAGCGTCTCACCAGGATTATTGTGGCTTAGTGGAGACCCCATGCAAAACTGTCCATCTTGCTCTCAGAGCGCTTCTGTGCACCAGATTTGGGTCCCAGCTAGCTCTCCTCTGGCAGTTACATCATGGAAATGACATAAACCAGGCTGGAAGTGCCCTGGGAAGGCACAGCATCAAAGCTACCCC
Organism: Eurystomus gularis; assembly: GCA_013400335.1. NCBI lineage: Eukaryota > Metazoa > Chordata > Aves > Coraciiformes > Coraciidae > Eurystomus > Eurystomus gularis. The sequence continues at coordinate 83,531 of VZZY01021170.1, read as the reverse complement.
CTACTCCTATCCCAGACCTCCAGGTCCACGTCTTCTGCTTGGCAAAGGAGGGAGAAGCTGGGCTCATGGCAGCTCTTGATGAGACGCAATGTACAGGGTTGGTCACCATGGTGTCAAAGACATCATGGCGTCCCACCAAGGAAGTTTTCAGAGGTGCAAATGGTACATAGGTGGCCAAATCCTGCTGAGAAACACCATGGAAAGCAGGCTCCTCTCCTGAAAAATCCATCGAGTGTAGCTACACCTGCTAAAGGTACAAGAACTAAAATCCCAGGAGCCCAAACTCCATCCTAACTAAGGCACTGGACTGAGCAATCTGGTTTGCAGGAATTTTGAGTGAGCCAGAGGCTTCCAATGTTCCTGTGAAGCTTCTGCCGCTGCTCAAGCCACACAAGCTGCTCATTTCAACTGGTAAAATTTGCAGAGTGAAGGGAAAATAATGGTTATTAGATTTTTTTTTTTTTTTTTCCTAACCTGAAATGCAGCCTTTTATTTAGAGAGCGAAAAATGTTTTGTATTATGAGCACTTTCCAGTGTAGCTACTTGGATAGTGACATCAACAGTGGAATGTCAGGATGGAAAATGCAAAATATATGAGTCGATAGGAGTATGAGGTCCTCCACGTACCTCAGGCATGCACCTCACCGCTCAATTAATTTAAAGCCAGCTCTACCCAATCTACACCTGACTCAGCTCTCCCTTGCAGGGCTGTGTGATAACACAGCTGGGCTGCCTGGCCGAGAGCTTCGTGCTCAAATGCCGTACGCAGGATAAATAGAAGTGAAGGAAAAATCGGACGTGGCATTTGTCAGAGGCGTCCGCTCACTTCAGCTGCTGTACCAGCAAACAACACTTCTGCCAGGTGCGAATTTGCAAGCCCCAGTTTCTGTGATCTCATCTGAAAAAGATGGGGCTTGGGAATGCATTTTAAGCAATTTTGTTTTCCAGCTGCTCTGTTCTTATACCTTGGTGGCTTCTCTTTTGGTTGGAAGGACACGGGAATGCAAAATGAACAAATTCACCCACTGTCTTTGGAAAAAAAAAGGAAGATCAGAATTTATAAAAATTTACACCTTCTATAGGGTTTGGAACTGTCCAAAATGAAAGCAAGCAAGAAAGTAACATCCAGGCTGTGCAACAGCTAATCCACGCTCAGACGGGCACCGCAGACTTACATGGGCACATTTACCAGTGGAGTTTCCCCTCTCAGAGCTGTCCAGGCTGCAATGTCCCATGCCCGCATCCCGAAGAGCTGGTTGCAGTGTTTGCAGCCCTTTAAGTCCAACATCACTGTCTGACAGGACAAGGGGAAATGGCCTCAGGTTGCACCAGGAGGGGTTTAGGTTGGACACAAGGAACATGACAAGGGTTGTGAAGGGCTGTGCCAGGCTGCCCAGGGTAATGGTGGTGTCCCCATCCCTGGATGGCCTTCAAAGCTGTGGAGATGTGGTGCTGAGGGACATGGTTTAGCGGTGCCCTGGCAGTGCTGAGTTAACGGTTTGACTCAATGAGCTTAAAGGTCTCTTCCAACCAAACAGTTCTGTGTGTGGTTACAATGCAGGGAGCTCTCTTCACTTGCAGCCCCAAATCCTCCCTACAGTGACTGGCAAGTGGGGCCTCGAATGTCATTAACTCTCTGAAAGCATTGGATAGACTCGGGTACACTGGGAAGGCCACAAAATGGACAGGGCATGTCTGATGGTGTCCCAGCATGTGGTTACTCCTCCAGGCTCCTACTGCATTGCCATGTATGGTGTAAACATCAGCTTCTGGAGCAAGCATGATTCTGAGCAAGTCCAAGAGAGTGGAGCAACAGTAACAGCCCTGTCTGCTGTAACCTAACCACAGCTTATGCATGAGTCCTGGGGGTGCGTGGTCCAGACCAGGGGAGCAAGGCACGATTGCTGCAAGGGCCTGGGCACAGAGACATGTGGGAGCACTGGCAGCCCGTTCAGCCGAGCTTGCCAAACTGGCCTGGGTGGAATCTGTGCGAGACACCAGTGAACTAGGGCCAAGCACACGACAGCTACAGGCTCAAGTCTGTTATAAAAACAGACTTGCCACTTTGTGTACTTTGCTGAAGGGATGTGAGGTGGAAACCGGGGAGGCTCTCTGATGGATACCACCAGATTTTGGATCCAGACTTATCAAGCAGTCAATTTGCATCTTGGTCTGAACTTCCCATCTGACTTTTTAAGGGAGGAGGAACCAATCCCATCAGTAATCCTCATGCCATCAGCCTTACAAGATGCTGCATCCTGAAACAGCCTCCTATCATTGATGCAGCTCCTTAGGAGGGTCTGGAGAGGGCTGTGCATCAATGAAAGAAAAATTGCAGCAGACATCAAGGAGTGCAAGAAGTCCCTGAGCTGCAGGTAGATCAGCCAGCCTGGCCACTGACGCCCTTAGCTTGTGGCCTGGCCTAGGAGATGTGCTTCCTCCCAAGCTTGTGCAGCAGGGATCAGTTCACCAGCCTCTGTATCGAAGCTGACACCTGTCACCTCTGATGTCCAGCAAGACAGTGCAGAGCCCTGAACATGACATTGGCTCCCAGCTTGGCTTTGGAGCTTGCTCTGCTCATGCATCCTCACTGATGGAGCCAGCACCTGCTCCTGTTGTGACCTGAACCTGGGTAGAACCCCCGCAACACTGGTTTTCTAGAGTCACAGCTGATTTCTGGCAGAGGGTGGTTTGGTTTTTGACAGACAAGGATGTGGAGCAACGGTATGGTCGTGGGAGTGAGACCCCAAACGTCCACGGGACCCTCCTGGGTGGCACTGCTGGAGCAAAGCCCTTGCTGTGTGGACAATGTGCTGCCAGCCCTTTGACTCGTGCCACAACTCCTGTGTCCCCTACAAAAGGTGAGGGAGCTTTTAAGCCACTTTGAAAGCTGGGTAAGACCTTAAACCCTCAGTGTCACATAAGGACTTAAATGCCTTAAGACTGTAGCATGTCATAAGACAGAGTTAAAGCAGCATAAGCCTCCTTTAGCTGCTGTGGTCCTTGAAGGGCAGTCAAGATGCAGCTTGGCCTGATGTCTTACAGCATCCCAAGGGCTCCTGTTTTAAAGGCCACACAGAACCAAACTTTCAGAGAGTTGCCCCTTCTCCTAGGCTGCTCTGAAGGCTCCCACTTGACCTTGGCTGCACCAGGCTGTGGGTATGCAGATCTTCCTTCCTTTGCCAGGTTTGGATGCCTCATGACGACAAAGGGCTGGGGCTTCTAGAGCTTCTCAAACCGAGCTGTTTTTTCCCCTTTCCTTGGTTGAGTGTTTGAAGCAGCAAGTCCTTCTGGTGCATCTGGTATGTCTGGGAGAGGAAGCGGATACTGCAAGGTAAAGCAAGAGCGTTCTCCAGCTGGCACAGACACAGCGGTCCAAGCGAAGAGGCAGGAACACGCATCAGAGCAGCAGTGTGCAAGGTCAGAGAGAACCGCCTGCGAGGCAGGCAGATGATCATGCCCTATGCAAACACACATACCCTGATCCGTGGGGCTTATCACAGGCTATAAAGACACATTTTGTGGAAAACCCTGTTAAGATACTGTCTGCACATCACTGCTTTAAGCCCCTACAGCAACTTAAACTGGCTGTAATGTTAAGCCTTTAGAGTATTTTAAACTGCTTAGATTGCTCGAAAGACCAGCTTAATCTTAAACTGCAGTGCAGCTGCTTAAACAGTTTAAGCTGATCTAAAAGCTTGCAGGAACACAGAGTGCTTGAACTATGCTTAGCCCTGTTTGTTGACTGAAGCACTGTGCTGGCCCTGTCACACCCAACGTGACACGGGGGCTGACACATAAGCTATTTTCCTAAATAGACCTTGCAGAGTCGAAGGAAGAAAAAAGACCTTCTGTTATCCCTTCCCAGCACCAGGCACAGCTCCAGGTGTGCTCATCCTTCCCCCCAGCACCACGAGCATCACCAGCTCCCCAGGGAGAGGAAGGTCTCCAGGCACGACATCCTCAGCTGGGGAGGGCACTGATGCTGCACAGCACGGCGGGAGTCGTCACCTTTGGGTTTTTTTTGGTCAGACGCTATTAGGCTTTGCAAGCAGAATTTGGGAGGGAAAGGTACTGACGAGTTGGATTATTAATGGTGCTTCCTCGCATGGCCCAGCAGGAGTGAATGTTGGTTATCATCTCTCTCTAAAATAAGTAATTACTGGAATCTCCAGCTATGAGGACAGAGGACAATGCTCCATCCCCGAGCAGGATGAAGCCACATCTCAACCAACATCTTGCTCACCGAGTCAGCCCAGTCCTGTGAATCTCCCCCCCAACAGGGCCACTCTTCCCCATTCCCGCAGAGAAAGCCAAGGGCTTTTTATCATTAAACTTTGTTGCATTTTCCAATTTCTTTGGTTTTTTCTCTTTTTTAACACCCATGAATGCAGCCAGGGACTTGTGCAATGTGTGTGTTGGCTTGGAAAAAAGGGGTAAATCTCCAATGTGCCTGAAGTCTGGCTGGAAAAACCTGCCCAGCTCTAAAAAAATGGGTAAATGTGGTGCCCAAAGTACAAATTACATCAGGCTCAGCAGAATCATTGCCTAGTGGATGAACTCCTTGATAAGAGACATGTTGGTGATGACTTTGGTCTGCCACATGAAATTCTCAGTTTTCATATCATCACGATGTTCAGAAAAAAAAACGGAACAAAGCCTGACCTGCCCAGTTGTACCAAGCACCCGTGGAAAACTCTGGAAACCTTCTGTTGCCACTTTTGCCCTCTGGAATATTTAATATTCATATTTGAGTGTCGACATTGAGAGTAAAGGGGTAAGGTGTGAAGGAATTTGCACCTTTTTCTCCATGTGAAACTTCTACAAAATGCAAACACACGATTTATAACCATTTTGACATATTTATCACTCACAATTAGAATCGAACGCACCTGTTATATTGTTTTCCTAATGCAAGTTGTGCCAAGACCCGTGCAGTCCTGGCCCTCCTACTGGTGCTATCTAACTGGTTTGAATGGTCTTCTAGTGCTTTTGTTACCTGTTTCCTAATAACTGGCTAAAATATGCTCAGCAGCACCATGGTATGGTGCTTGCACCTCATGTGTTGCCAAACACACACATGGAGAGGGGTCATCACTACTAAGAACAATTCTCCAACACAGCAAAGGTTGTGAGATGCTTCAGGGCTCTGAGAATATGTCGCATTGTCCATGTGCCTATGCAGCTCTTGCAATGGGCTGGAAGTCCAGGCCCATCTCTGGTTAACATCTGAAGCTGTTTCATAGAGCCTGGTTGAGACATGAAAATCTAAAAATAGGACTCATGATCTGCAGAGAGGCCTGAAGGTACTAGAGAAAAGGCCAGGAGTGTCCCCGGTCCTGCTAACGAGCTCACCACGGATTATATCTCAACACAGCGTCCTCCTGCCTTCCTGGCAGAATTCAGTGCTCACATCAAACATCTCTGTGTGCACAGAGGGAGGTCATGCCTTGTAGGAAACACCTTTTCCCCCTCGCTTTCATGACCTCCAACACACCAGCTGCCAGAGCCTGAGCTGAGCACCGGAGCTGCAGTGCTCAGCACGGACGGATCCTTCCCCTGCGTGTCTCCTAGGAGCTCTCCCTCGTGTCCTGGGAGCATCTGGGACTCATGAACTTGCTAGTTGGCTTTCTCACTCAGGAATCGCTATCATTTATTGATAGGATGCCTTTTGCAAGCCTCAGGGCACTCTTGCAGACTTCCAGGCTGTGCACATACGAATTCAGTTCACCCATCACAGAGAAGCGGTTGCTGCATGCAGAGATGTTACAAAACTGTCTTGGCCAGGAAGCAAAAAGCAGTTTCTCAGTGTGTCTGTAGCAACTGCAGCAAAATTACTGGCTCACCAGCCCGACCAACGTGTGCAGGAACAACATGGTCTTCTGGGGCCGGGAGCAGGGCTCTGGGGAAACTCTCCTTGCTCCTCTCCGCACAGTGTGCACCATGCAGAGGGTTATTCCAACAGCATCATTCCAACCTCATCAACCCCAGCCCACCCACACTTACCATGTGCCTTGACCACCAGTCCTATCCCACACTCACCACACAACCCCAAGTGTCCCTAATGGAGCATGTCCACCAGCTTTGTCAGTCTTCTTTCTACACTCGAGAAAAGGGCAGAGTGAGAGAAACTGATTTTATAATCCAGACTCCTCAGGTCCCTACCCCAAGAGAGGACTGTGGGCTGTGGTGTGTTTTGAGCAGGTTTTCTGGGCAGTTTGTGGCTCTACTATTAAGGTGGCATGGTCTCCACATTTGGTGGTTACAGCAGAAACACAACAACCCATCTCAACTTGCCTTGAGTTTTCCTACAAGAAGATATTGCAGTAGTCAGTGATCAGAAATGGAGTGACTCAGAGAAATGCAACATTTCCAATAAATGGGCAATGAAACAAGCTTGAGGTCAAGAGAAGCTGCCAACTCTTTCTAATGGGCTGCTTCAAAGTGCAGATTCATCCTTAGGACTGAAGTTTTAAGGTCATTTCTGCCCACTGAAGACTCCAGGGTGGAGGTGCCAAAGCTCTTGAGGCTTCTAAGATGCCTGATAGAGGCATTTGGACAGATGCCAATGCTGCCTTCATGGCACTGAGGTGGGTCATGTGCAGATGGAGATGATACCACCAGGTCAGTATGGAACAACAAGGACATAGAGGTGACCTGAAGGTAAGTCAGTACTAAAGGCTGAGGAAAGATGTTCTCCTGAAGGACACCAACAAGTTGGCCTCAAGTAGCTGGTTTAACCAGCGCTTCAGGGAGAGTCTCCTTGAAGAGATGGGGACAGCAGCAGGCTTATATTTATTGCAGCCAACACACGCTCCTCTCACCCCTGAGAAACGTGTGGCTAACCTGACACCAGCACTTCCCCTCCCAGGGCCCCAGCTCCTGAGTCTGAGCAGCACAGAGACAATGTCCTCCCCTAACTGGGTTAGAGGAGATTGGATTAGCAATTTGTGAGTTAGTAAAAGTCTAAGAATGGAAGATAAAACAATGTGTGACAGGCTAAGCAGCCCTTGTCACCGGGGATTGATCACAGTGCTAATAGCCAGCGACAGCCGCACATTAATAACACAATAACCCAGCTTTGGATATTGGCACTATCACAACCCTTTAACCTGGTAATAACTCATCGGGAAAATGCTAACAATGTCATAGCCAACATGTCTCTGCTGCTTCCATCCCCCTCTACCTGTTGGCCTGGCAGCAGGACCACCGCGAGGTCATCGGCTCTACCAGGCGTGCAGGGGTCAGGTCCCACCAGCTGCCCCACCACGGTGCCTTGTGCCTGGTCGGGGACATCGTGCCCTTTGGGGCTGTGGGCACTGTTGTGGTGGGGCAGGGACAGGAGATACGCAGGGGTGAGCCCACAGTGGTGGCACACAGCTGGGGATGGGGAAGAGCTGAGCTGTGGGGTGCTGGTGGAGCCAGGGAAGGTGGGACTGAGCTCAAGCTCAGAGCGATCAGCAGGGACATCCAAGATATGACTTGATAATTTGGGGATTATTTTTATTGTTTTCAAATATTCTGGATTTTAGTGTCATGAACCATTCCGAATTTGCCTAGGAAGACTCCTGTTGCTACTTCTGACTGTGGTAGGAGAAGACTCCTCAGGGTTCTTTAGAAAATAGGAAATGAAGTTAGAGACCAAGCTTTTTGAAAAATGTAGATCAAAATTTGCAAGAAAAAAAAATAAACCCTGTCTTAGGGCAGACAGCATCGCCTTGTTTACAAAGGCTTTTCTGAGCGCTGCTCAGTGTCATGGAGCACAGAGGGGGAGGAGAGATGGAGAAATATCACTGCTTGTTTCTCCACCTCCGAGGATGAGCAGCAAGAGGCATTTCCCTACCTCGGCTGGAGCCCAGGTTCCGCTTTGGCACCCACCCAGCAGCTGCATCTCTTGGCTGCGCTGAGAGCAACCAATACAAGGGATTCAAAGGTCAGCAAATCCTAAGTGCCAGCTGCAGGAGAGCAGGGCTGCAGCACCAGTGAGACATCTGCAGAGGAGCTCCTCCTCTCACAGCAGGGACCAGCTTAGTGTCACCGCTCGTGCCCAAAACCCAAGAGCTCTCCAGGCCAGGTGGTGGATGTATTCAAGGCTGTGTCTACCAAGAAAAGCCCCAGAACGAATGGAGTTCAACCTACGAAGTCCTGTTGCTGGCCCAGTTTGGACAGGTCAGCGATCCCAGATTGCTTAAGGCTGATGACAGCCATGGGCTGCATAGAACATCCTCCATGTCATCCTTTCCAGCAGACCCAACTCTCCTCATCACTGGCTCAGACCATCCTGGGAATGTCCATGTGTGCCAGTGCATCCCAGACATGGGGGAGGAGGTGCCAGTGAAGGAGTTGTGTCCCGTGCCAGAGTACAAGGACCTGTGTCCCTCTGTTACTCAGGGGGCTGCCTGTGCTCTGTGCAACCCATCGAGCAGACAGATTCACCCATTCATTCTGAGTCAAGCCATGCAAATTTAAGGGCAGAGAAACCCCCAGCCGTTATAAAATGCATTGTCTATCAGCATGGCATGCTCTGCTCCACCTCCCCATTGATGGCTCAAAGCCTCCTTTGGAGGCCCAGACCATCAAGTCACTACCAGCCAGCAAGAGGGCTGTGGGAGGCAAACCAAAATCAGGGGTTTGGGGGATTACCTGGGGATACAAGGGCATGGCTGTGCCCCAGGAGAGAGCAAACCCCTCCTAACCACAGCTTCCTTCAGCACACTGGGAGAGAGGTGACTTTCCTTCCTTCCCGATGGGCTCCTCTTTGGGACAGAAGGTGGACTTAAAAACAAAATTAAAAAAAGTGGAAATGCAATCTAGCTTTGAAGGATCCCCTGACTAATTAGTTTTGGAGGCCAGGCTGGCTGAGATCAGCCAGCCTTGCCTGCAATTACTCTGACAAGAAAGGACCCTTTGAGACTTGCTGCCAAATGGGGGCATTTCCCACCTGCTGCCCAGCTCGGGGAGCGAGGACAGGAGAAGTGGTGGGGAGAGAAGACATCCTGATGCTGCCCAGCTGCTTTTTTCCCCCCCAAAAAAGTGCCCCGACGAGGGGGTTTTGCTGCAGCATGGCTCTGCTGCATGCAAAGGACATGCATCAACAGGGAAAAAAGGGAGGGCTCAGCTTGTTTGGCTTAATTAGAATAATGAAGCTGTGAGCCTAATAGGAGGAGGTTGGGAGTGCTGAGGCTGTAATTGGCAGAGATTGGGAAGCGTGAGGCTGTCGGCTGGCAGCCATATGGAAGCAGCAAAGTGAGGGTAGTGAGTGACAGCCTGAACCTGTGGCGCTCTCATTAATTCCAACAGCAGAGCCGTGATTGATGTGTCAGCTCCCTGCTGCTCCGTGATTCGGGCGGCTGATTCCACTTCACTTCTGCCGCTACTGCTGCAGCCCGGGCATGGGAAGGGAAGCAGGGAGAGGGCAGGAAAGGTGGAAAACACGTCAAGGAGAGGAAGAGAAGCAGGAGAAAGGCTGTGGGGTGAAATGGCTGGACAACAATTTCAGGGAAGGAATGGTTCCTCATGTCCAACCTAAACCTCCCCTGGTGCAACTTGAGGCCCTTTCCTCTTGTCCTGTCACCTGTTCCTTAGGAGAAAAGCCTGAGCCCCACCATTGTGCTGGTTCAGCCACCATCATTTTAAGCTGCCACCAATTACCTGATCACACAGGCCAACGCTGAACTCAGCAACATCCTCTCAGAAGTCTTCTTTCAGACAGTCCTGCCATAGGTTCCTGGGGGCCCAGCTCCTCCACCACCCACTATGGTGCCAGCATCACCTGCTGGACACAACAGACAGAGATGGCTCCTCAGTGGCCCTTCACATGGAAGGACACCACCAAGAGAGCTCAGCAAGATGCAACCAGCCCCAACAGGAAGCTCCTCTAACTGCTCAGCTCCTGGTTAATATAGTCCTGGCCTTGCCCACCACCCCAACCACGACCACCTGGGTGAGGGCAGAACCACAAAGACACAGGTGGGCCAGGTTCTGCCTCTGGAACATGAAGCCAATAAGAAAAACAAAACATTCTGCTAGGTTGTGACTCTTTCACAGGTCAACTCCAACTTGGGGCCCACAACTCAGGCCCCAGCACTTCACCCACCTGGCTCCAATCTCCTTTCAGGGAGCTGTCAAGAGTGAAAAGGTCTCCCCTGACCTCTCCATGCTCAACAACCCCAGGTCCCTCAGCTGCTCCTCACAAGACTTGTGCTCTAGACCCTTTCCCAGCTTCATTTCTCTTCTTTCCCATTGTAACAAAGGCAAGAGCAGCCCTTACAAAATGCTCACGGAGAAGTGACGTGCTGTTCAGACCTCCTTTCTTTCATTATCCTAAATCTTCTGCCATGATCCTGGCAGAGGTGCAATGTTGCCAGCCCTCAGTGAATAACCAGCTAACCAGATTGAGCTGCTTAATCTTTCTGCAATGCTCCCACTTTCCCTTCAACTCCACCGTATCTGAATGAGGAAAGCCCATGTAGGATGTAAACTGGAGTCTTTGCTCCAGCACCAGCTCCCTCGTGCCACTAAGTTGTGGATAAAGGGCAGTGTCTATCTGTGCATCCCACGTGCCATGCTCCTCAAGAGAGCATGCCAGTCCCTGGAGAGGGAGCAGATCTGCTCAGGGAAAGACATTTGCAGGATATAGCCTGTGGATGGATGCTGTGAGAATGGGAAGCATGGCTGGAAAGTGTTGGGATCAGCCTAGAGACGCGTTTCTGGTCTGTGAACACCAGGCACAGAGAAGGGACTGGGCGGTGTTAGCTGGAGCAACTACCCATTTATGGGCAGGGGGTGGTTATACGCAAACCCTACTTCATTTCTATTCTGTCTAGCCCAGCCATTTTGAATCTTTTCCATTGAAACAGCTAATCATTGCAGTTCTCCAAAAGCCAGGTTTAGTCGCTTAAAGTTCTTTTACCTCTCTTTAGAGAAGGGAAAACACCTGGGCAGATCTACCCCAGTGCTGTGACTCAATGGGTGTCTTGACATGGCTTCCAAGCAGTTTTCCCTCATGAAGCAAGTCATGGCTGTGGGAGGTTGTGGGACAGAAGGCCGAGAGACTCTTGTCTGTGTCACCATGATCTGATGTTTCATCTAGCATTGCCTGCCTGCATGAATCAAGACTTCTCATCCCTCCCTCTGAGGGAAGCAGCTACCCATGAAGGGGAACGGGGGATAAACTGCCAAGATGATAACTCATTTGGGTAAGGCTATCAAGGCTCATTTGTTTTGCCCTGTTGCCTTCATGAAGGAGCATGCAAAATGAAGTATTAGTGTGTGGAGAACAAAACTTCAGCTTCCTTCTGTCTATCCATTCCCCTAGTACCAGCTGGGGGGTAAGCTGAGGTGATACCTCACTCCAGGGCTGGCTCCTATACACTACAAAGCTAACAGGGAAAAGTGGGTTGCCTTTTTCTCTGGGAAACGCCCTTGAAAGCACACAGCCGCTTCACTAATTTGGAGAAGCGAGAGAAGCAGGATGGGGAAGGAAAAATTGGTTTTGATTGCAGAGCTCCAGCCATGGAGTTCCTCTAGCAGGAAAAGAAGTAACAGTCAGGGTAGCCAGATGCTTTGTATCCAGTACAGTCATTTTTTCTAGTAGGTATTCACTTGTACGGTAAAGACCATTAGGTAAAGTATCTCAGAATAACTCATTTGCAGACTACATGGTGAGGAGGAGGTTTCTCAGCAACTGGTACCTCCTACACAGCGACTGCAACTGTTCCTGGGGTAGGATGAAGCTTTTGCTCATGATGATGCTGAAAGATGCTTCATGCAGCTCCGCTCCGGTCTGGGTGGGTTCCTCAATGTCTCCATCATATCTGGACATGCAGAAGTCCGAATGGTACAGCTGAACTGAAGGAAAGGTCTTCTGCCTGCTCCATCCACACAGAAACCATGCCAGACTGACATTGCTGTCCTAAAGCAGGGTCTGGGAGTGACAGAACCACGGTGAGGCAGTAAGCTTCTATGTGAGTTTGGGTCAAGCAAGCTGTTCTGCAATCAGTTTGTTTCTCAGTAAGTGGGTTTCCTAACAGCTAGCTACCACTTCACCTCCAGGCTGGGGAAAACGGACTGTTGCAAGATGTTCTCACACCCGCTCTCACAACCGTGCCTGTGCGTTTGCTATCGGGAACAGCGCTGACCCTGTTCCCTCTTGGTCTGATCATTGGTGCAAAAGATGCGCAGTCTCCAGTCCTACCTCAGATGACTCCTGTGGGGGCTGGCATCTGAGCTGGACCATCAGCCCACAGCTGGCTCTGCTCTCGCCTGCGAGGGGCCAGGCTGTCCTACAGCCTTTGCAGGTTCTCCCCCAGATGGTTTGGCCCAGAACACAGCATGCAGGCTTGGCCCATACCAGTGCAGAGCTGGGCATACCTTCAGATCCCCACTGGGAGCTCCAGGCCAGTGACGGAGGAGTCACTGGGGTCCTGAGACCGAGCAAAAGCATGGCATGCATCCCAGGGCTGAGCGGTTTCAGCAGAAAGCAGCACCGATCCTGGACAGGAGCTTTGCTTTGGAAGAGCAGTGAAGAAATTAATTAGAAATATGTGCCAGCAGCAAAACACAGCAACTCTGTCAGATTTTTTCCCAGACATTTCCCTTCCTATAGGTATTTCCAAGGGCTGAAATGCAGAATTAAGCTGGCTGAGAATCTGCGATGCTGTTTCCAAGACAGCTCTGCATACAGTCAACCTGTCTTCTAGCTACTGTAGCTGAGCAGATGAGATGAGCGCTGATGCTGAGGTCTCTGGAGCTTCACAGGTCCTGCATGGGTGGTAGACAACAGAAGGCAGCATTTGTTGAGTAGTCAAGAGAAGAGAAATAACTACACATCGGCCCATAATTTGTCCTCTGTGTCTATCTCAGCATTTCTAAACCTCATGAGCGAGCAGCAGAGTGATGTGGAGAGGGGATGTGCATGAAGAGATGGCTGGTTTGCATTGGCCAAGGCTCAGCTGGCTCAACAACTGCAGCAGCCCTAACATGGCTGGGATGCTCTGAGTCCCTTCTGTGGTGGATCTGGGGCTGGAGAGGATATAAGGACTCATGGGCAGGGTCTAAAGAGCCCATCATTCATTGTGGCCAACATAGGAATAGTGAGGCAGACAACTATGAAGATGGCCCGAGAATCCCAGGTGCTGACTCGGTACCAAGCCCCATGTGCCTGGTGATGTCTCCCAGCAGGCTTGGCATGCTCTGAGGGTGGTTAGATATCATGGCCAAGATAGGACCCCTCTGCTCCATGCCAGGGAGATGCAGTCTGGAGGCGGCAGGTCCTCAAAACCATTGCTACGGCTTCTGAGAGCCAGTGCTGAGCCGAGTCAGGGATCCAGCTGTGAGAGAGCTCATGCTTCACCATTTTCCACTGGCACCTTGCAGGGAAGCGGGGCGGAGAAGCAACACCTGTACAGCAGCTGTGTCTCAGCCGGGAGCTGCGATCTGTGACAAGCAAAATGGAGCAGCTTCCCAAGCTGCTGCTCACTGGTAGGAGTCCAGATTAATCCCTTGCTCCTGTCCCCATGCATCCATGCAGGGAGAACAGAGGCTCAGCACCGACACGCTTCCCCTGGCAATCCATCACCCTCTCTCCTGCTCCAAAGCATCCTGTGCCAGAGCTGTCACCGACCTGCAAGCACTGCACAGCAGCAGACAGTACCCACGCCCTGCAGACACCTCAAGAGCAGAGAAAACAGGACCTGAGACAATTCAACCCACCCAGAGTTTGGACACCAGGCACTGGAACAGGGGTTAGCATTGCTGAAGCACCCAGGGATCCTATCCTGGCTCTGGTCCAGGGTACCAGAAAGCTGTAGATTCCTGGGAACTACGGCTCGGTTGTAACCTGGATACACTGGGAGACTTGGAGATCATTCCAGCCTCACTGACCGGGAGTTTCCCAAACACCTCCAATGGCTTTAGCTGACGTCAAGGTCCTGCCATGCTTAGTTTCCCCATTTTAAGTTACAGACACAAAGGTACTGGCCTGATCTCCCTGGTCACTATTTCGCTTGGATCATTTTCTGCAGGATTTGTAAGAACCACCATGTGTTCTCTTGGCAGAGCTCACTGGAAAAACCACAGAGCAAATCCCTGCAGGGCCATCACAGGAGGTTGTGTGGCTGCATGCGCTGCCTGGTGAAGGGCACCAGCTACTGAAGAGCTCCTTAGTCCTCTTGGTTGACCCTTCTGGAGATATCAGCTGGGTGTTGTATTCTTCACAAGGACACCTTTGTCTGCTGCAATGCCTAGATGTTGCCAGCTGATCGAAGTGGCCAGGAGAGAGACTACACATCCTTTCCCACCTGAACACTGCGGACACAGTGGGGTCATTTTCCGTGTTGGTACAACCGGCATCGTGCTGCTGAGCATTGCTTCTCTTCCTCTCCACCATTTATTCAGAGCACTGTGGAGTTTTTTTCCACTTTGAGGGCTTCCACACCCAGATGCTCAGAGATAACGATGCCTTTGCTATAGCATAGATGAGGCACACTGAGAACAGTTCTGAGGAGGATCACCCTGGGGTCCGGGGGCCGGTCAGAGAGCACGGGTGAGAGCTGCCAGGTTGGGCTATGACAAGAAATCTCCATCCAACTTTTAAACCTGAGCGTGATTATGGGCAACCATCACCACCTCATCAGGCTTTTCCCAGCGCTTCCTCCAGGCACAGCATCCCACAGTGCTGTGATCGTCTCTTCTGCAGGCAGAGACTTTAAAGCTCTCCACTCCTCAGCCTGGGGTTTTGTTACCCTCACCTCACTGTGCTGAACATCTTTCTGCTCCGTGCATGGCGCTGCCTGCTTGGCCAGCCCTGGCTGGTGAACGGATTCATGCCGAGGTGAAGCTGGGTACGGGGACACACGCCTCTGCCAGGAGTTGCTGACCGACCACGCTTGGGCTCAATGGTTTCCATAATTCAGCAATGGAACTCTTTGGACTGCAAACAAGCCGCGTGAGGTGGATCTGCTTCTTAATCACATCAGACTCCTCAGGTTTCCAGAGTGAATACTCATAAGTTCAAAATTCATGTCTGAAACACATGCTGCTGCAGCTTTGTGTGGAAAACATTCCTGTTGGCAAGCTCTGCAGGAGTGCTTATAAAGAACAAATATCAAAGTGTGACAACCACGGCTGATTACAAATAGCAGGAACATTTGCAGAGCATGGCTCTGCAGAGCTGGCCCCACGCAAGAGGCTTCTCTGTCTGCTGTCAAAGCAGAGCTCAGGTGCTCCCCGGGGCCAGTCCGGCTCTCGGCACTGCTACCTGCGAGCCATGGAGCTGCTCTGACTCACCAAAACCAGGAAAAATAACTCAGAGGTGGAAGCAGGGTGGCAGAAATGGACGAGGGAGAAATAAGTGCCAGAAAATGGATTCTGAAAGCAGAAGCGAGATTAGCAGACAAGCAGAAGAATGTGGTTCCTGCTGTAGCCTGCACAAAGGCAGAATGATGGACGTGCAGAGCTTATTCTTGTGCTGCCTTTTTAAAGGTGGAAGGAGGAACAGGTTAAACAACCTCTTCACGTCAGTGCTGCGGAACACGCTGTCCTGCCCCAGGACGCCAAACCCCACTTCAAAATACCAGAACAAGTTCCTACAACAAAACAAAACACCTTGTTGTGGTGTTGGTGGACACGTTTGCATGCAAACCTTTCCTATCTTTGCCAAGCACATTGCCTTAGGTATTCTATTTGCATTTGCGTCAGTATATCCGCGATGGACTTGATCTTCCTTGCATCAGACTGCAGGATAGTCTGTGGGTTTTAGGGGAATCACAAGGCAACCCAGAGAATTTCTTCCTGGATGTCACCCATAAAGTGATCTAGCAACGAGCACCACAGCCTGCTGGCAGTTAGTGCTCTCAGACATTGAATAAACGTTCATGGACCATTTTCAGGGTACGTATTGTACCATCTGTCATAGCAGCACTGGTAGGTTTTAATTATGGTTTATGCTCTGTCTTCAAGCACCTGGATTCATTTTTTCATGCTGTCTATCATTCATGACGATCTGCTAAACAGCGCCTTGCTTCTGCTTTCTGCTACTCCCTTCCAACAGCTGGGCTGGTGATATAAATGGGAAGGTGTTGAGGGTGTGAAGTGTGTGAGGACACCTCTTGCTCAGGCACTTCCCGGCGTGGGGGCCAATTCCATGACCATTTTCAGAATAATTTGCCTAGGGACTTACTTGGATAAATGATTTGCAGAGAGAAGATGGATCACAGCAGCTTCCCAAAGAGAAAGGAGATGTCGATGTGGAAGGAACTTAGCCCGGCTCAGGTAATCCTACACGCAGCCAGGCAGCCCCCGCTAGGAACAAAGCCTCCTGCTTTCTGTCTCCCTACAACCTGGATATTTCAGACCAATTTGCTCTTGTCAACTCAGCCATGAGACAGCTCGTGGTGGAGGTTTGCAGCTCCGTTATTAAAGTTACTGCCTGTGGGTTGTGAGCATCAAGGGATGGCTCTAAAATAATCGCTACGTTACAGTGAATAATGTCTTCAAGCCGTGCTAAAGCCACTGGTGCAGCGAAGCTGTGCTCAGTGGAGTAGCTGTAATGCTGCTATGGAAAGCAGAGCAGGGGTATGGAGCAGGTTGGAGAGGACCTGCTGTTTGCATGTTGGGGCCAGGTGGGATGGCATCGCCTTCCGATGACTTCTCCAGCAACAAAGCGCACCTCTGAATTTGGGTAGACCGTGCCCATCATTCTCCACAGCCCACGGAACAAAGGTGTGCTCTCACAGTATCCACAGAAAATTCAGATATATCTTTAGCATGGGATAAAATAGATGCTCGGTCAATTTGCCCGCTGAGAAAGTGTCCATGAAACAATGAAGGCACGGACCCAAAAGAGGTGGGGAAAACCCAGGCTGCCAGATATACTTGCATCCATGATATGGCACTTTCGATGAGTAATCACTTGCCAATACATATGGTGTTTTTGTAGATGTGAAATGTCACGGAACATAACGTACTGATATGTTTAAAAATAAATTGCTGGGATAGCTTAAAAAAATAAATGACTGAAGTGGAGGGGCTTATGCTGCATCTTGCTGTGGATTAAATTTGTCATTTGATTTGGGTAAAGCTTGAATCAGGTGTCAAACTAAGCATTGACTTAATAAACTGGGTTTTTTTCGCTTGCTCTCTGAGGAGTACTGGGTAACAAGGTCAGCCTCTTAATTAATTTATGCAAATTGCTGTTTTCTTCTACTGCGTTTAAACGTTAGTGATACCTGTCTTATCTCCTTATAGCTAATTGAACAGCAACAAACACATAACCACAGGCAGGACTCTAAGAAAGTCCCAAACAGGTACGACGAAACTCTTAAAATCGGCCCAGAACAGCGGCAAAGTGACCATAATAATTCTATGTATGCACACACTTTTTAAAGCATTGATCAAAGCGTGAGCCACCGAAGTCCCAAGCCCATCTTGAGTTGTTCAGCAGCAGGAGGCGTTATCTAAAGGCATTGAGACAGCAGCCTGGGCTCCCACCACAGACCTCGCACTGTGCATGGAGCACAGATACCCAGGGGCTGTTTGTGGGAGCATCGGGCACAAGCTCCTGGTGACAGTCACACTGATCTGTGCTTGGCAAATCCACCCCCACATCCCCTTTCTCGGCTTCCCCCATGTTTGTCCCACCTCTTCCTCCCACAACCATATGATCCCACCAAACCTAGAGCTTCCCTTCCAAGTGCACCTTTGCAGAGTGATTCCTCCATCCGTAGAGCCATGCTATAAACTGAGAGATTAATACAGAACAAGGAGCTGTCAGATACTGTCTCCCATAACTTCCAAACATGCCTGGATGTGATCCTGGGCCCCCTGCTCTGGGTGACCTGCTGGAGCAGGGGGGTTGGATGAGATGATCTCCAGAGGTCCTTTCCAACCCCCACCATGCTGGGATTCTGTGAAGATTCCATCCAGCCCCTGGAAATATCTGTTGAGAGTGAGGTGTAGAGAAGAACAGGGTGTTGTGGGGATGGGCAGGGCGGCACTGCTGGCAGTGGTTCTGTGGTCACTGAAATAATAGTGCAAACAGTGCAAATCCCTGCCCCACAGGGCGTGGGGTTAGGGAAGTGGGCTAGGACAAGGAGCACCTACCACCTCCAGTTATTGCAACACGAAGGATGTAGCCCACAGCCTTGGGTTAATTCATCTCCCCTCTCCTCCCTATGGGTTATTTGTGGAAAAGGAAGTCTTCAAGATACCCCCCCAAACCATGCCTGCCTTCATTTTGCTATTAAACACCCCAGGTAGCTTTTGGGCTTTGTTTTTTTGGAAAACAATTTCAGAAGTTTTCGATGAAGGTGCAAGCAAGAAAACGAAGCTGTGACTGTAGGAAAAAATCCAGCGAAGGGGAGGGAGCTGAGGTGATGTTAGTGCAGCTCCACAGAGCGCCCTTGGTCTGAATGTACATTTAGGGGGCTTCCTAATGATTTCATCCCCCACAGACAAGACAGCTTGGATCAGCTGCAATCAGATGTCCCAGGAAAATCTGCCTGTTTTCCTGGTGGAAGGTACTACAGAACAAACTCAGCAAAAGGCAAACAGTTATTTCCAGGAATTTTAAAGGATGATTTGTCCCAATTTCCTTTGGATCTTTTGTTTCTTTGGTGAGGGGAAAAAAAAAACCAACAACTTACAGGTTTTATTTTCAAAACCAAAAATGATTTGGGCACAAAATTACAGGGTTCAGCAAGAAACCGTGTACCAATTTATAACCAATTTCTAGGCTGCTTCTTTGTTTTGTGGGTTTTTTTTGAAGAAAAGCTGTTTTGTGCAAAGCAGCAAAGCCTCCAGCACTATTTCTAAGAGGTTTTCATGTTTTGTTCCCTTCTTTTTTTTTTTTTTTTTGTGCAAGAGAACTATTTGAGAATTTGAAAATTACTTTTACTGGCAAAATCAAGCCCAGATATGATGTCAGCAACGTACCCTTGGCTGTGCAGAAGGGAAGCAGCCTCAGCCCAGCGGGAGAGCTGGAGGTAGGGACTAGAGACTGGCCCATTACCACTTCTATGGCACAGCAGGTTTCCTACATCTCTGTTGCTTACAGGCACGTCAATGTTGGTGTCTCCACCATGAGCTGAGGGTCTGGGCTCTCCTGATGACCAGCAGTTGTCCAGTGCTGCACGCATGTGCTCTCACAAGTGGGTCTGGAGCTGTTGGAGATGCTCTGGTCTCCAGCTACAGCTTCAGGAGGCACGGTCTCTTGTTTGAGGCTCTTTCATCAGGCTCTAGACCCCTCCATTTCAGTCACGTCAGCCTGCAGAGTCAGGGCACAGCCCACCTGAAAGCAGACGCCTGGCTCGGAGGTTGCCAGCACACCGGGCTGCCTACGGCTGGGCTACACAACGCGAGTGGCTTCATCCTGAGCAGCATCCCAACCCCAGCAGCTGCCTGCCCAAGAGCTTCTCATCTGCTCCAGAGCAAAATCAAATGGGTTGGCTTAAAATACCTCCCAGCGCTGCCGCTGAGCCGCTCGCGGATGCATCTCCTCTCAGATGCGCTAAGCACCTAAACGGGTACCTCAAACACGGAGGCAAATTTGGTGTTTCGAGCGAAGTGTGAGACTGTGGGAAGCGTCTGGACCCGTCGAGGCTCCACTGTGACTGGCGGCAAAGCGCTCCGTGCCAGCCTGGCAGCCAGCTGCCACCATCCTTATGGCTCTGCCTACATGCATCCCCTCTGCAACGATTTCTAAATGTGCAATATCAACATTGCAGTAGCATAGGATTTTTGCATGTAATTATCCTAAGGTTTATTTGAATAAAAAGATGGTGGGGGGGGGGGGGGGGAGGAAGAGCCCATCTAGATCTTGCAGATCATGCAAAGTCTAGCAGCTCTGCTAGCAGAGCTCGGAAATGCCGATAGACGGTTAAGAGCACAGACACACAGCCATGTCTGTATTTGCTTTGAAGCGTGCTGCTAAAGCATGTTGCCATTGAGATTCCTAAGCCCCACACTTTAAAATATTCATTGCCACAGCCCAGATTCTCTCCCAAGGAGCAGAAATCCAGGCAGAGACGAGAATCTATCTGGCATCCCCTTGTGGCTTTGCTTCTCCCTGCTGCGATGGGAGAACAAGTCATGAAACCAAAGGAAGTCCCAGAGCTTTGCATATCACGATATGCACGATATGCCAGACCTTGTGGCAGAGAAGAAGAGTGTCCTCCTGTAGTTCTCTCTTCAATAGCTGTGACTTTTGGGATGAGGAACCAATAATAAGGGATCTGTAAGGAATATCCATACTCCTCTCAAGAGCTGCCACAAGGAGCAAGAGCCAGGCAGGGTGGGTGGACTCCTCTAGTGGCACCCTCAGTCACCTTGAGAGACATCCGAGCCAGATGTGCTGTGTCCAGGGGCAGGATGGATGCACAGGCATGACCCTCCATCGTGGACCATCAGACCTGCTCTTCCTGCGGTCAGGAGTCTTGCTCCGATTCCCTGCGTGCTCTGCTTGTCTTGCGGAATCTCATTTGCTGCCTATACTTGCTGCTGCTCGCAGAGACGTCACGAGTGGCTTTAAGTAAGAAAAACACACGCATTGTCTCATGACCTACAGCAGTACTAGTCAAGTTTGATTCTCCCTGAGATTTCCCTAAGGCCTTGGTCACAAAGCCCACACTTGGGAAGGACTCAGTGTGTAGAGCATGGCTCCAAGGCTACCACAGCTGCTTCAAAATGACCTTGTCTGGAGACAGGGGCCCTGTTCCAAAGAGTCCAGACACTTTGTCCTATGCACAGGGACCAATTCAGCAGCAGCCCCGGGAAAAGGCTGCGTCTACAAACCGTCAAGTGCAGATGTTCTTCCCACACGCCATCCTCCCAGCAATCTGCAGACCAAACCATCATTCTCCATGGGTCAAATTTCGTTAAGGAAGGCCAAGTGCTTCTAAGACATTGAACATTTGTCTCTGGTTATTGTCCCGGTGATTTACATAATGGATTAGTACAGATTAGCCCGGCATTCGGAGAGTCACTGGGTTGCTTTGCATGCACCATAGGCAAAGGATTCATGCTGTAAATGGGATGATCTAATAACAAGCGTAATTGCTGTTTTATAGACTCTAAGTACTGCCATGTCAGTCGCTTGTCTCACTCTACAGCGAGGCCATTGTACAAATATAAATCCCCCGGTCGCCGAACAGCTCTTCAGAGGCTCCTCCGTGCAACTGCTACAGCGAGTGTCCTCACACTGATTCAGAACACACGCAGGAAGCTGAACACCTCTGGTGTGAGCCACCAGCAGCAAATGAACTGGTCCAGCCCTTTAAAGCTGCTAGGCTGAGCATCAGAAGACACAGGGATCCTTTGGTGCAAGCATTTCTGGTCATTAGGAAAAAGTTCTTTAATATGAGGGTGGTTGAGCACTGGAACAGGTTGCCCAGAGAGGTGGTGGAGGCCCCATCCTTGGAGTCATTCAAGGTCAGGCTTGGTGGGGCTCTCAGCAACCTGACCTAGTCAGAGATGTCCCTGATTATTGTAGGAGGCTTGGACTAGATGACCTTTAGAGGTCCCTTCCAACCCAATGCATTCTATGATTTCTGCTTTCCCAAGCCCCACGGTGATGCTGGGGGGGAAACTGAGGCAGGAGCATGGGACAACCCTTCGGAAGCAGAGAACGAGGTTATAAGGAGGCTTTTCCTTATCACTTCCCAAGCTTTTCCCTGGAGGTAAATTCAGGATTCAACAATTAATTTCTCTCAGGTGTTTTGCACCACTCGGGAGCAAAACAACCCCTCACCATTAATATTACAAAGCTTTTTAGAAGAGACGAGGCTGGCGATTGCGACAGCACTTTTGAATCATTCATAACTTTGCATGGGGGCAACTTCCATAGGTGTCTCGTTTCCTCTTTGTTTGCAATGTTTTAGGACTAAAAATAACAAGGAATTGCTGTTCGAAATGTAAGCGAGGAATTAGAGTTGTGGAGAAACCTGAGAGTGAAACTGTAGCGGAGGACATCAGAGCTTTCCCACAGCCGCGACTGCAAACCCAATTAATCCTGGGTTAGGCAGGAGGAAAACGTGCAGCTGGAGAGATTCACAGTGAATGCTCTGCAGCAGCTTTAACTTTCCATGCAAGCAACATGCAGATAGCCATGAGAAATTCTTTTGAAAATCGGTTTGACCTCGTTTGTGTTCACAAACGCTGTGGTCCTAATGCCATGGGCACTTGTGGTGCTTCTCTGTGGCTTTTACCTGTGCGTTGCTCGGTAGAAAAGTGATGCTTTGGGGCATCGGAGCTGCTCTCCTGCTCCTGCCTCGTGCTTCCCACGGGGGGCTGTCCCCATCGCTTGGGCCAAAATACTGAAGTGGTTTTAAACAGCTACCGCACTTCTCAGATCCCTTCAAGTGGGCTTTGGTCTCCTTGCTGAAACTGCCTGGGCTCATTCAGTGTGGAGCTGTGCAGCTGGGCTTGGGGATGGGACCCAAGGCTGCGTGGGGAGCACGGTCATTGCATGCGTGGGGGCACCAAAGCTTCAGGAACTCATAAGCAAGGCAGTCTGGAGAGATGGAAGTGGGGCAGACCGTTGTGGTGGCACAGGAACAAGGTGTGGAGCTGACCACCCTGCTCTAAGGATGCTTCCAAATTCCTACAAGCAGGGCAGAGGGTGGTCATCAGCATCTTGGGGGCAAGGACAGAGCATCTGCAGGGGAGCATCAACGTTTTCCCGTGCAACCCTGCCCAGGGTCCTGAGAGCAGAAAGACCAGTCGATCCATCCAACTGGTAGAGCTGTTGACCTAAAGCAAAGGCCACCCTTCAGCCACCTTGGCGTTGGCACAAGCTCAGCTTTCTCCACAACAGGTCACTGCCTATATTCTTCTCTATGCTCTAGCACATTGCCATGCCGAGCCCTCCTCCATTTTAGGGGTCTGCTTAAACTCAGTGCCTAATGATTTCCATGCTGAGCTCTCCTCTGAGCCAAGGGGATGAGAAGAATTCACGTCCTGGAGTTTCAGCCTCTTACTTTGGAATTAATTTTGCAAGCTCCTCCTTGGACCGAGCTCTCTGCGGGCTCAGGCATAACAGGGCCAGTGAGAGGGGAAAGTCATGTTGCTGGTTAAATCTCCAAAGCAAAAATAATCCATTTTAATGAAGGTTCACAATCTGCAATGAATGTGAAACAATGTTGTCAGCTAAGCTGTTGCATTATTCACTTTTATTTGTACAAGGTCCTTCCATTAATATTTGACTACAAGAGAATGCAATTAAAAATTTTCTACTTGAATAAACCTCTCACCACTGTGTTAGTTAAAGGATAAAAACCTCTTATGTTGCTGTAGAAGAGAATTTAGCACACTGGCCCTGTGCACGTGGGTCGCACACCGACTCTTCCAGCTTCCCGCACCCCATATTTTGTTCTCCGCTCCCATTTCTTCATGAAGTCTTCCCCTCAACCCTCACTTCGTATCAGCTCCTCTGTGCTTCCCTTCTCCTCCTCCCTGTCACTTTGAGTATCCCAAAGCAATCGTTTCCTTCTGCTCAGAGCCAAAACAAGCAGGGGCACGGAGGGGTTTTTTGCAGGCAGATGGGAAGCACCCTCCATCCACAACTCCCAGTAATTCCACAAAAATAACAGCGAGGCTGTCTCAGACGGAGCCCCACTTGGCAGAAAGAAGTGGGGCTTTGCATTTGTGTGCATGGGTGTTTGTTGGCAGGGAGAGACGATTTATTATTTAAATTTTTGCATGCATGGATGGGCACTGAATTAGTTGTAATCTCCCAGGGAAGGAGGAAAAAAACCCTTCTAGGATCCTGGAAGACAGTTCAGAGACGACACGAGTTCAGCTCGCAGACTAGTCACAGAAGGGGAGATGTTAGGAACAAGGGAATGAAGGATGATATGCAAAGCATGGAGTTACATCTATAAACATTAAGCACTATTTCCCCTTCCAGAGCATCCAAGAACAAAGGGCCTTTGGTGAAAATAAACAAGTAGGGCTTAGGTGGGCACGGAAGTCAATACGGTTGGTTGGTAGAGCACGATACGACAAGGCACTGATGGAGAAGTAGGTCCGTGTGTGTATAGATTGGTTGCAGAGAAGAAGGCAAACCATGTGGGTTTTGATGTACAATGAGGAGACGAGCATTTTATCCTGCTCTAATTCATCCCCTGGAGTCTCTGACACCACTTGCCTGGGACAGTAGCTCTTGGGAGAAGCAGCTGGTGGCAAAAGGAAAGGTCACCTGTGGTTTGGGAGACTGAAAGCTAGAACTGGATGGGACAGAAAGAGAAAGCATGTGTCCATATGGAGAAAAGGAGCCTCTGGCCTTAGAAAGCCAAGGCTAGTGGTTTGAAGCCAGGGCTTTTGGAGTAGAAATCTGGGGGCAAAGAGGGCCAACCTTGGGGACAGGGCAAGCAAGGCACAGGTGACCAATGCATTGGGTCAGATGCGGGATCAGATGAATATCAGGACCTTGGTAAGTGGCTTTTAGGGGAAAAGGGCCCCCAGGAAAGTTTTGACCACCCCAAAGACCTCCAGATAAGCAGAGGAGCAAACAGAGCCAGTTGTGGAGGACACATGCTCTGGTTCAGCAGGTCCAGCATGCTGCAGATCACCACTGTTTTACTGGAAAAAGTTCTGCTGAGGCACACAGTGAACAGCCAGTTCTCAGAGGTGGTGTATAACCCCACCACATGCCAAAGCTTCACTAGTACCTGTGGCGAATCCATATGCTGACCAGTAAACACCACTCAGAAACATTTGTAGATCTACATCTGCCTCCTTTCAGGACCAAGCGGGCACTTTACCTCTGTGCCACAAAATCCATGCCACGGGGTAAGAAGCTACCAGCACTGAACTCATCCTGTGATGAACACTTTCCCATTTCTGTGACAGTCACAGCACCACAGCTCCATCTCCTTCACCGAGAGACTGAGATCCGTTGCTGAGGTTGGAGCAGCCCATGTATGTGGATCCTGGGGCAGAGGGACACAACAACCAACCAGTAGCAATTGCAGTTGAGTATTCTGCTCTTCTCTCCTCTCCTGATCTCAGAGGTGGGCTCTTTCCTGGCCGTTTCTGGGGAAGGTGGCAGTGATGTCCAGAGCTCACAGAGAAGCCCGCACCATCTGCAGGGTCTCCTGAGATGCTCTAAAAGCACTCCTGGAGATCGCACATCCTGCAGTTGCTACAAGTGGGAAAATTAGCTCACCTAATGCTAAGTAATCCATCCATCGAATACTAAGCACCACCTAAAGCAGGTTCTTGGAGTTTCAGATTGCACAACCCAATGTAGAGGAATCTTTGGACCTTAAATGCTTCTATGCTTCAAGTCTTCACTGATAAAATGAGGATTAAGAAGCCCATTCATCTCAGAGAGTGTTGTGAAAAATCAGTCCATTACTTTGCGTCCCATTAATGTTATCTAGGCCAAGGAGATGAATAATTCTGTCCCCAGAAGAAGATTTGTATAGCGAGCAGCATAGAAGACAAGGGACCATACCAAACAATAAAGCTGAAGCAAGATATGGAGAAATGGTTCGTTAAGTGGATACCATTCATCCCAGCGCAGGGTCAGGCTGTGTCTTACAGAAGCAGAGCGTGTTTGTAAGCAGAGGCTGCGGAGTGGTGCTCGCATACAGGGCTGCGATAAAGCTTTGCAAAACACCCTAAAACCGGGATGTGTCCCACCTTGCTGGCCATCGATTTGCAACCTGCCTGTTGTGCTGGTTTGTTGGGTTGGTTTTTTTTTTAAATGCTCTGGTTTTCTGCGTAATAACTTCAGGAGCTCTAATCCTTGTTAAGCTGCAGCTGTTCGCCAGGGAGCACAGGAACAAGCTGGCGGGGACCAGCCATCCTTGCCAGAGATCGGCTGCTCCTGGAAGAGCTGAGGCAGCGCAGAGCCGTGGTGGGGGTGAGTGCAGCTGCACACCAATTCCACCAGAGCCATCGGCTTCTGGTGCTCAGAGATCTCACCATTAGCACCCACCTTGGTCCTCTGAAGTGCGGTTAGTGTGCCTCACAGAATCACAGAATCCCAGCATGGTAGGGGTCCAAAGGGACCTCTGGAGATCATCTCATCCAACCCTCCTAGTCCAGCTGAGCTCACCCCCCTGCTCACCCAGAGCAGGGTGCCCAGGATCGCATCCAGGCATGTTTGGAATCTCTCCAGAGAAGGAGACTCCACAACCTCTCTGGGCAGCCTGGGCCAGGCTCAGACACCCTCACACCAAAGCTTTTCTTCCTGTTCAGATGGAACCTCCTGGGTTCCAGTTGGTGCCCGTTGCCCCTTGTCCTGTCGCTGGCCACAACTGACAGGAGTCTGGCCCCATTCTCTTGCTCCCTGCCCTTTAGCTATTGATCAGCATTGATCAGATCCCTCTGAGGCTTCTCTTCTCCAGCTCAGCAGCGCCAGAGCTCTCAGCATCCAGTCCCCTCAGCATCTTCACAGCCTCCGCTGGGCTTTCTCCAATAGCTCCTTGTCTCTCTTGAACTGGAGAGCTCAGAAATGAGCACAATACTCCAGAGGTGGCCTCACTAAGGTGGAGTAGAGGGGGAGGAGAACCTCCCTCAACCTGCTGGTCACACTCTTTTGAATGCACCCTAGGACTCCTTCTTACCAAGGCTACATCTGGAGGACACATAATGAATGTTCTTGGAGCTGCATCTCTCCTCAAACACACAAATCTCTGCTTGAGTAAAGGTGGATGCTGCCAGCTGACTGCAGAAGATCCTGCCTTTGACCCCTGTGGCCTCAGACATGTCCATCTCAGGCACCCAGGCAGCTCATCACAGTAGCAGTCCTCTAGCCATTGTGAGCAGCTGAGCCTGGAGCCCTCTGCTCCTCAAGGTCCTTGAGAACGGGACCCTTTGAGCATCCAGGCAGGTGGCAGGAGCATCTGCTTCATGGTCAGCATTCACTTTCCAACACAAATGCAGAGCAGGGGATTTGAAAGAGGACAAAGTTCATTCAGTGAAGGGGATGGGTTTTTGGATGCTTCTCCTGGCTCCTTTGGTTGCTTTACACGGCTCCTTGCACGCTCCCATCAGTACAACCAAACACCAACAAATCCATGGCTTCAAGACTTGTTTTTAGAGAAATGCCCAGATTTCTTCTTCTCTGTCCTGCCTTAGTCTGTACTTAGGAAGGATTTGGTTAAAATGTCCCATTTTCTTTCCTTTCCCTGCTCAGCTCTGGGCAGAGCTGGGGTAAATGTAAGCTGCAACAGCCGGGCTTAGGCACTGAGCCACAGCCAGATTTCAAATCCTCTGCAGAGCATCTAAACTCTTTGGGCTTGCAGCCGTAGTTACCAGAGCTTTTCTTCAATCCCAGCTAGCTGAAGTGCAGCTTCTGGATGTCCATACATGTCTTTCCGTGTTGCTTTGGGCACATTGTACACGGTAAATGTGGCGTGGAATGCCTGCTTCTGGCAGCCTCCAAGGTGTTCACGGGTAAGACTTCTGATGATATAAAGAAATATTTTCCTTTCATTCAAAATACCTCTACTAGTTACCAGCTCTCACCCTTTTAGCGGAGACTGATGGGGGGAAAGCTCAGTGTCAGAGAGGCAGGCTGGAAAAATTAAAAGTAAATGGAAAAGGCCGTGGCTGAACAGGAGCTGGCAACTAATCTTATCTTCAGTGAGCCCTTGTACCAGGTACGGAGCTGCCTGGGAAGGACTAAAGGTGCTAAAATACGATGTTTATTGAATGATCAAGGAGTGTTGCACTGGCTGTTGAGGAAGATTTATTCTCCATCTGTGCTTGTTTTTATTCTACTGGCATGCCTAATAAATATCAACTCTTAAACAAAAACACCTCCATTTGCAAACTCTTGGCATTTCCCAGTGATTTGGCCTCAACCCCTCTCTCACCTGGAAGCCTCCACGTTTATCCCAGGGACTTGCTGGGATTTCTCAGGCTGGACATCCCTCCGGTTCACTCCTCTGCTTGTTACCTGAAAAAAAAAACAATCAAAGACCTCTTTCTTTTTTTTTTTTTTTTCCCAGCACGTACACTTCCAGATGCACACACTGGTGACTCCCAATAATCCAGGGAATTTGAGAAAGCAATTACTAAGTGAAAGCTCCATATTACACAGGGACGCCAAAGCTCAGAAACCTCTGCTGTGCAACCGGAGGAAAAAAAAAAAAAAAAAAAGAAAATAAATATATAAATTGTTTAAAAAATCACCAAATCCACGGGCCCTCCAAGGCAGTAAGTAAAGTTTGGCAACTTCCAAATGCACAACCCGTTGTTACAAGCTGTTCCACGCGGCTCCCCAGAGGGCTGGTCCATAAAGGATAACAACCTTTGCCTGCTGGGAGCTATTAGCTTCAATCGTAGCGGGCTGCTGCAGCATTTAAGCCTGATTATAATAGTGTCATTGGATTTGTATGCGCTGGGATCCATGCAGATGGATTTCAAAAAAATTCGAAGAAATTACATCCAGGAAAGGGAGTTAAAGGGATGTGTCTCTGCGCGGCAAGCGCTGGCTGACTGAAATTGCAAACAGAGGATGGCCAGGAAAGGGGGGAAAAAAAAAAAAAAAAGAAAACCTTGAGTATGTTAAATGAGGTTCAGCGTTGTAATGGGGAGTTAGGAGCAGAAATGTTTTCCGGGCTCTGGAATCTGCTGGAACAGGCAGATATGTTACTGATCAAAATGCCTACATCTCTCTGCTTCATTTTTATATTAAATCTATATTATTTTATCAAGACAGCCTATGGGTACCTGCGCATTCTTTAGGTACGTGAGCACATTAAATAGCTCGCTGTGTTACTCAGGGCATTGCAGGAAATTTGGCAGGTATCGTAGCCCTCCACGCAGGTGCTATCTGTAGATTAGCACTTGTCCCTCCCCGTCACTTCCAGGGATTCTGAGGCCAGACTTCAAGCTGGGAAATCTCATCAGATCACAGAGCAAAACCTGAATTTCCCCAGCCTGGAAACAAGCCGGCCATTTATACCCGGCTAAAGCTCAGGAGCCAGAAAACCTCGATCTTGTACAATTCACTTGTCTATCGTTGACTCACAGACATCGGGGCATTTGCTCGTTGCCATCATCCCACCTCTCAGTCTCCACATTGAGAAGGTAAAGGACAATGCTCTTGCAGCATCTTCTGCTTGAGGAGGGGGTTTTGTGCCTGTTTTCTTTTGCACGCTGAGCTATTTAGTGGATCTTTTTGGTTTTCTCACCCACAGAGCTGCCACGGCATCCTCGCTGTTCCCCAGCTTGCTGGCCGGCCATCCTAGAGCCGCTGAGACGACAACGGACCACCACGGAGGTGGCAGGCAATGCTGCAGACGGTCATCTCAGCAAACCCAAAAAGCGCCTGGCACGGCGCAGCTGGGAGGCAGTGAGCTTTCCAGCAGCTTCGTTGTTTACAGAGCCATTTATAAGCTTCCACTTAATTAAAATAATCACCAATAAGCCTGGCAGCTTAGCAGAAGCAGCCTGCATTCTTCATGCAGCCGCAGAGGACTGCCTGCTCCCAGTGGCCTGGCTCGGTCCTGTTTCGCCAGGGATGCTGGAATGAAGGAAAGGACAAGGAAGAGGCAGGACTTTAGGCTGCCTGAAACAACCTGATGGCAATGTCCATTTTCAGAGCCAAGCTTCAGCATCCCAGAAGGTGCCCACGCTTGTAAAGAGCCAGCCGAAGCAGGTACAGAGAGGCACAGTGCCCACCACCTGTGCCCATACACAAGCGGGCAGCCCTCTAATGTCACCTCTGCTACCCGGGCAACAATCCTTGGCTTTACACCCTCAGCCAGGGTCATCTACCCAGCTTCCATAGGTTTAACCCTTCATCACCTCTCCAAACCTCCACCCCTTGGACAGACGGTGCCTCGTTGCCCAGTTGCCCAGTAATCCCTTTTTAACATTTCACAAAATCTTTCTCTCCTTCTTAAGGCTTAAGGAGAACAGCAAAAAAAAATGCACATTCCCTATTTAGAAACATTCTTGTAATGTTTATTGGAACGGGCTGAAAGAGCTGAGGTTTGAAAATTAGTATCTGGCAAGGAAACAGTGTCCTCGGGGGCCAGAGAACAAGCCGCTCTGGGAGGAAAGTGATGGGACCAGCCTTTAAAGGCTGGAAAATTGCAAACCAAGTGTGCTCAGCAGTATTTTCTTTTATGCGGTTCTTTTATTCCTAAGACGAAAATTGCTCAGGACAAAAGCATCGCCCTGATACCTGGGACAGTCTGCTTCTTACTCTCTTTTTTCCTGTGACAATAGGTGGTTCTTTGAAGAGAAGAAATGTTCAGCAAGAAGCAAATGCCAACGTGACCATTTTTAATGCAAATTCTCCAAGATGTCTCTCCGGCTCCTCTAATACTGCCTGGGAAATGTGTGACAGTGGCTCGGCAGTGCTGTCAGTCTGCACAGCCTTGCACTGCCAAGCAGAGGAGCAAGGGCTTGCGCTGCTTGGTGAGGCATGGTCAGAATCTGCCTTCTTCATTTTCCAGCCTCTGATCACACCTCAACGCGATAGCGAGGGCCTCTTTCACCCCTCTCTGGGACTTGCCATCCGATTGCACAGAGGTTTTAATGAATGGACTGGTGGTATCGCTGCGAGGATGCTCCTGTGGGCAAGCGTGTCCACGGTGTCCCTTGCATGGACAGGCACCAAGGCACGTCCTGCACCATCCATCCCAGCCTCACACAGCATGCACAGAGTTAAACCCTGCTCTAGTATTCCCGGCAGGCTCATGTTTTAGCTGCTCCTGGCTCCGAGGGGACCAGACTGTGACTTTCCCAGCAGTTCTTCCCACACTCACCCTCCATTGGGATTTGGCAGGGCCCCGAGCATCGCTCCGTGGAGTATTGGACTGACCTGCGACCCCACGCATGGGGCCCGAGCTGCCGCTGCTCACTACCCCCACGGATGGACGGACAGACAGAGAGGGAGGCCGGCAGTTCCCACAGCCCACGCAGGGGAGGAGGAGGTGCAGCCCTCCAAACGCAGCCCCTGGGAGCCATAAATCACGTCAACCCCCTGCTGCTGCTTTCCTCTGGCCCCAGCACAGATGCGAGCTCCGGTGGCGGATGCTGAGCCAGCAGCCGTGCCCATGAGCCAAGCCTGTGGCTCTCTTGAGGTGTCACCAGGATTAGATGACTGCTTTCCAGCGAGAGCATCCACCCTCTAGAACCCACCCTCCCCAGAACAGTCCCATGCCGACGGAACTCTGCCCACTCGCTTTATTATCACCTCGACACCAGTGTGCACCAGTACTCAGCACACACAGCACTGCATCACCCGTGCCACCTCATGTACCACCATGCTATCCACTCATAGAGATGCTGGAGGAGCACCAGAGCTCCTGCCCCACCATTTGAGGGTCCAGATCAGTTTCTGCAAGCCCTTCTCCAGACTTCCACCCTCATGCTAACTGGGGGTGACTCCTCTGCCCTAGAAATGTCCATCCTGACTACAGCTGCAGAGGGACTACTGGGTGTAAGAGTTCAGCAAGTGATGATTCATAGTTTCCAAGTGCTTTAGTAGTAACAACTAATTCATACTCATCAATTAGCCCCATCTGGCCAGCGTGAGACTGAGTGCTATAGTGTGCGTGCAGGAAAGGCCATTTCCACCTTTGTCCATCCCGTGGAGACAACACTTCCAAAGCAGGGAAGTGATGGGAGGGAGAGAAAAGAGCCTGTGAAGAGGGTCCACTGGTTAACCCAACCAGAAGAGAGCCTTTCCTAAGAGATGAGATGATGTTAGATTGGATATTAGGAAGAAATTCTTTACTGAAGGAGTGGTGAGGCATTGGAACAGGCTGCCTGGGGAAGTGGTGGAGTCACCATCTCTGGAGGTGTTCAACAAATGGGACATGGTCTAGGGGTCAGGGAGATGTTGAGATGAAGGTTGGACTTGATGATCTTAGAGGTCTTTTCCCACCTAAATGGTTCTATGAGGTGACTCCATTGAAGGCCAGCAACACCCAAGCTGATTCTCCCACGTGAGCTGCACAAGAGGTGTGAGAGAAGATGGGAGGAGAGCCTCAAGTTCCCAGGCTGCCCACTCCAAGCTGATGGGAAGGCAATGGAAACCTGCTGGAAGACCACAGCAGGCGGGGAGCTGCCAAGCTGTAATCCAGCACACTTGGCGATTTAATGCTGCTTATTGCAGCCCTCAATTCTTCCTCTCCCTGCAAGACAAATGTGATCACCGCTCCGTATGCTTCACTAGCCTTCCCCAGCAACATTCAATTCACCACCGAGTTTTGCTGGGGGGCAGGATAAGATTGTGCAGATATAATAACTCCATTCATCACCGCCGAGCAGGGGTGGGCAAACAGCGCTTTGTAAATGACTCGGGAAGTTTGGCAGCTCAGATCTCACCAATCTCCCTGACAGGCAATACCAGTGTGCCCTCAAGCCCTGGAGCTGCACAGCCGCAGGAGCCAGACCTGCTGTCTCTGTGCCAATGTGGACCTTGCCACCCCATGGTGCACCAGCCAGGATGCTGATGGAGGAGAAGGCTCCCACCGCCTGGTCTCTCCTCGGAGCAGCAGGAGCACTAAGTCTGGGGGTGCTGGTAACCCAGCAGTGGTACCCCAGCCATGAGTGATGGTCTGAGGACACCAACAGCTCCTGAGGAGACACTTCTGCAGCTTCCCGTAGGCTTTGGGAGCTTTGCACTTGGAAGCCACCAGGTTCCTGTGTCTTGCTGTGGGTGGGCTAGTCTTGATGAACCTTAGTAGCCGAA
This sequence comes from Eurystomus gularis, assembly GCA_013400335.1. Classification (NCBI taxonomy): domain Eukaryota; kingdom Metazoa; phylum Chordata; class Aves; order Coraciiformes; family Coraciidae; genus Eurystomus; species Eurystomus gularis. The sequence goes on along the minus strand of VZZY01021170.1, from coordinate 50,866 downwards.
GGCTTCTGGTGCTTTCCCAGCACATTCACACACCAAGGAGCACACCACATGCACACACACAGCCTGGCGCTGCTGGCCAGTGCAACCCCTCCTGTTCTATTCCTGCCTTAAAGGAATCACTTTCACTAGCCAAAATATAAGCGAATTAACCATATTTTTAAAACAACAGGTGCAAACACACACAGCAGCTCCAGCTGCTGCCCACACTGCCACCCTGTTGCCTCACCACCTGGGAAATGCAATCCTGCTGCTGACGTGGCTCTGATTCCGAAGCTGGATTAGCCCCAATTCCCTGTACCAATATCCTCTGCTGATCCAGGATCCGTGGGCAGGGAAGCCAATACTGCTAATTTCCATAGCTACAGCCTCTCCTGGAAATGGCTTTGCAGGCTGGAGCTGTTGGGAATTGCTCCCCATGTGCTGAGCTTGCGTGGTCTGCAGAGAAATCACTGCAGGGACGCAGCTCACTGACCTCATAGAATGGTTTGGGTTGGAAGGGACCTTTAAAGGGCATCTAGTCCCACCTCCCTGCAGGGAGCAGGGACATCTGCAACTAGAGCAGGTTGCTCAGAGCCCCGGCCAACCTCATCTGCAATGGTTCCAGGGATGAGGCATCAACCACCTCTCTGGGCAGCCTGGGCCAGGCTCTCAACAACCTGAGTGTCAACAATTTCTTCCTTCTTTCTAGTCTAAGTCTCTCCTCTTTTAGTTTAAAACCATCACCCCTTGTCCTGTTGCAACAGATCCTGCTAAAAAAGTCCGTCCCCAGCTTTCTTCTAGGCCCCCTTCAGATACTGGAAGGCCACAAGAAGGTCTCCCTGGAGCCTTCTCTTCTCCAGGCTGAACAAGCCCACCTCTCCCAGCCTGGCCTCCCAGCAGACGGGTTCCAGCCTGGGGCCTCCTCTGGCCCCACTCTAAACACCCACGGGCTGCAGAGATTGTCTATTTTCAGCTAATTTTTGGGCCTACATCTGGTTTTAGGTTTTGGGGGTGGTTGGGTTTTTTTCCAAATTCTTAATTACCAAATCCATACAGAAGGAATCCTTTGAGAACCACAAGTGAGGGTTTGCTGCTATCTGGGCTTTTCATTAGAAGGGCAGCATCTGTCAAAGAACATCCAAGGGGTTGACTTTTTCTTTCCTGACACAAAACAGCCTTTCCAGAGCTTCACAGAAATTTGAGGAAGGCGCTTTCTGCCAAGGATGCAAGAAAAAAAAAATTGATTTAGTGTGCTCAGGTTCATTCATTATTTTTTGCAAGATATTTTTGAGGGTGAAATTTCCTGTGTTTGTTTTCAGCAGAGTTTGCAGGAGTGGGCTAAGATGCTTCTCAGTAGAACAGTGATCATCAAATGTTCCTTTTCAGCATTAAAAAAAAGACCAGGTTCTTATGACTATTTTCATTTCACAATTAGAAGACCGTTGCAGCTTCCTACACAAATACCGTATAGTGAGTATCACTCGACAAAATGCACATCACACCTCATCTTGCTTAAAGTGAAAATAAATAAATGGCACAAATAATTATCAAAATGCCTTCGAGCAGTATATATTCTGACAGAGTAATCAAGTCAAGTGCACACTGTACTCTGTCAAGCCAAACAGCCCACTTTCAGTATTCCTCCAGTGCTTTCTTCCAAGCATGCACTATATTTATTTATATTTTACTATATAGGCACTATATTTAATCGTGTATTTCCTCTGCTTCTCATATTTCAAGGAAATGGTGCTACAAAGGGATGGAGAAGTGTTATCCAGAGCGTACAAGTCACCTAACGATCAGATCTGCTCTGTGGTGCCCGATCCCATCATCCTGGCAGCACACGGTGAGAGTCTCCTGCCCAAGTGTGGTCCTTTGGGCTGAGAACCTCGGGCATGCAGCTGGGCACAGCCAAGCTAGGGACAGCCTTGGTGTCTAGATCAGCTTCCCTACTTCAACACAAGTAGAAGTGAGTGGAGAGGAGAGGACACAGGGCACAGGAAGAGGAATTGGCAAGCTCTTCTTACAAACCACTGCAAAGTCAATTTATTGTTGTTGTTCTGCTTCTTCCTTGCACTGGAATGGGATGGAATTACTCATAAAGAGAGTAGAAGAGGATGAGAGGTGCCATGCTCCTTCTGAGTGAGACCTTCCATGCCAGAAAGCACTGAAAGTTCTCACCCTTCAGCTCAGTGATGGGTTAGGGGTGCAAATGGCTTGGACAAAGCAAAGAGACCTCATGAGCTTGAGCTAAAGGGTGACCAGCATGGCTAAGAGGGGAGCATAAGGATACAGCTGGTCTGGACTGGGCAGACTGGGAGGAACAGGTCAACAGCAGGCAGGGCAGGAGCAGAGCTCTAGGAAACCCACACAGAAAGTGGCAGTGGCCACAGGACGTGTGCAGAAGCACCCCGTAACAGCAGGTCCATCAGCAGTGATCAACTGGGAAAGCCACATAAGGATCCACATCCTGTGAGCAGCACCCTTGGAAAACAGCAATACACATCCGGATACAAGGGTCGTTAGACCGAAACTCAAGGGATTTTGGCAGAGCAGCTTAATTTTTAAGAAAACTTTAATTTTGTATTGCTACGTGGAGCTTACCATGTTTATACTGTGTAGGTTCAAAGTAGAGGAACACTTTCCCAGGAGCTGAAGTCTGTCCTGAGCAGACCGATAGATGCTGGGAACATCATTGTCATCCTTGCACCGTTGAGTCCTGGAGCAACCTGCAAGCAGAGCCCAGAAGAAGAAGTGATCTGGGACCACCATGGGGAGAAAAATAAGGGTCTGAAGATGGCATGATACCTAGGACCAACCTGAAGTTGAGTCCATTCAGTCTTTGCAACCCTTCTGCCTCTCTTCTCTTCCAGATGTAGCTTCACTGGAGGTGTGGGTGGCTCATGGACTACTGGGATGGACACAGAGCAGCCTGGTAAGTACCTAGATGTGGAGATCTGGGCCATCAGTGGGGTCCTCTGAGTAGCAAGGAGAAAGACCAGTCTTCTAAAAACTACAGAACTGCAACCAGACGTAAAATGGAAAACAAACGTGTCTCTCTGATGGAAAGGATGTAAATCTCCGAGGCTGCAATGACGTTTTATGCCAATGTCCTAATGAAGCACAAGAAAAACACGTTTCTGACTATGGCTGTTGTTGGGGGTTAGATTTGTTTTCAGTTGGTTCCTTTTCACCGGTAGAATTTTGTCCCATAAGTTACTAGGATACAAATGGCTGGACACTTAAGAAAGAACAAAGGCCTGGGGAGGGGGGTGTCGGAGTTTCTCGTGGTGGGGGGACAGAGATACCGTGAGGTTTGGGCAGATAAAAGGGGGGGCGGAGTCGGCTGCGCTCTCTCTTTTGCTCTGGGCTTCGTAGGAGGACAGTCGCCGTTTTCGCTACTGTCGCCGGCCTTCTTTTCCCCCCGCCACCTTCGCCCGGACCTGTCCTCTCCTGCCGCGAGGTGAGCCATTGACTGGGACCGCATTAACACCTGCCTTACTCAGAGAGGTGCCTGGGATTCCGCTCCCTGCCCTGTCGGGAGCCGGGCTGCCGCAGCCCTGCCCCTGCCGCTCGTTCGGCACTGCTCTGGGCTTTTGCCTCGCACCCCCCGCCTGCCGAGGCGTCCTGCCGCCCCAGCTCGCTGCTCCCGAGAGCCCCGCCGGACCGCCGGGACCGACCGCCCCGGGGAACCGGTGAAGCCGAGCCTCGCTTTGTGCCCGTCTCGCCGCCATTGCCACGTGTCTGCCGGAGCTCGCGGCCACAGCGTCTCCTGCAGCCGCGGGGGCATCACCGCGCCTGCCCTGCCCGCCGGGAACCACCAGCCGCTTCTCCCCCCCCGACCGTGACCGTCACTGCACCGAAGGAAAAGGGCCCTCAGGCCAGAGGGTTGGGACCGGGTTCTTTCTGACTTTGTTCTGCCATTAATGTTTATATTTAGTTATTTGCTCACCTGCTTTAATATATATATATTAGTAAAGAACTGTTATTCCTACTCCCATATCCTTGCCTGAGAGCCCCTTGATTTCAAATTTGCAATAATTTGGAGGGAGGGGGTTCACATTTCCTATTCCAAGGGAGGTTCCTGCCTTCCCTGGGAGACACCTGTCCTTCAAACCAGGACAGCTGTAAAAGAGACATTTGCATAATGTTTGTCTGCAGATTGCGGTGTTACGCTATGATGGCTTTAGAGGAAGGACAGGCTGTCCTCTTGAAAGTGTCACTGAAAAATGTGCTTCCCTCAGAAACCGAAGGACAGCTTTTGTATTCTTCATCCGCTGGGAAATAAGCAGCCCAGAGACTTTCGCCAGGTCACCGTGTGCCTTGACGCAGCAGCGAGGGTGCCCACCACCATCCCAAGCACATTCCAGTCTGGAAGGAGCTGGGACCACCATGCCAGTCAGGTCCCAGGAGAAGTGGGAGAAGTCATGGGGCACACGGTGAGATGCACAGCTGAGGACAGGAGCCACCAGCCCCAGGAAGACAACACTGGTCTTGAGGAACCCTAATGCCTAGCACCATGAAATGTGCGTTTCTGAATGAGACTGGGTACGGCAGGAAAGTTGTTTGGCAGCCAGATATTGGGAAGCAGGAAGACAGCTGTGGGATGTCAGGAAAAGACCAGGACAGCTGAAAAAGGTTGCACAGGTCACCAAGGTGGACATCCATCCATAGGATGAGAACGTTGGTTTTGTAGGAAACCATCTTCTGGTCGAAGTTCACTTAATAAAACTGGATAGAAGTGGACGGGCTTTACGTGGTTGATTGAGGAGTGTAACAGACAGAGAGCTAATTACTTATTGCAACCTGGGGCTTAAAAAACAGCCGGGAAGATGGTATTTGAAATGCTGCTTTCACTGACAGAGCATGGAAAAAGCCATGGCAACACCACCCAACCCATCCTTCCCCATGCTCGGGAAAGGGGACGTGTCCATCCTGGAGCTCAGTGATACTGGGGCCATACCCAGCTCCCAGCTAAACCTGCAGGAGGGTTCTTATTTATAAAACTTGAGCTTCCTCATAGATTCTAGCAACAGAAACGCAGGCGCTGATAGCAGACACCGAAATTGACTTTAAAAAAATATTTTGGAAAGATTTCTATACTTGGAAGTCTCCTGTTGGGCCTCAAAGTGGACTTGTTACTCTCTGCTTTTTAGATGATTTATTAATTACAAGCAGCTTTACGGCAGAACCGCACTTCCCTCAGTCCTGGTGATTTGTGCGAGACTGGAAAAAACTTTACCCTTTGCAGGAATAAACCCCGTGTGCATAGCCCAGAAAAGGGAACGTAGTCCTTAAAGGACTACAGACCCACACACAAACACGCACAAATATCTATTCATACATATATATTTATATATATATAGCGCTTTTGGTGATGCGCCTCATGCTTCGGGACTGAATCTATTTTTATGCTTTCATAAATGACCATGGAAGAGCATTTCAAAGAATCGCATCCTTTTGTTCACAGGTGCAGAGACACGCAGAATGGACTTGGCTGAAAGAGAAAATAAGACTTTGAAAGAAGGAGAAAGAAGAAAGTCACCGGCATAACTACAGCCTTGGAGCTTCTCATCCTGTTGTCACAGCATGAGTTATTTCTCTAGTTTGGAGGAAGAGCTCTGGCTTCCCATCTTAGGAAGGATGCAAAGAACAAGATCAAATCGCCTTCAAATTCTGAATTGAAAGAGGTGTTTGGTACCATTTTGGAAGCAGGGAAATGCTGTGAATGCTCATAGAGATGTGTTAATTATGGAGTAGCCGCTTCTGGCCGGCTGGATGCTCAGCCATGGAAGATATTTCAGTGCCTTCAGGGAAACAGAGAGAGCTGACACACCAAAAATCAAATCAAGAGGTCGACTTGACTGTCAATAGGTGGATTCTCCAGAAAATGAGCAAAAAGCTGATATTGTTTCTTGCTGACCAAATCAAGGAGTAGATCCCAGCTTTACTTCTCCAGGAGAGCAGGTAGCTGGTGGTATGAACATAGCAGCAGGTATCGTGTTCCAGACAAATATTTAGGACGCTTGTGGTGTGACATGAACATCAAACAGCTGGAAGCGAAAGGTCGGGTTAGAGAATTTTGGGGGTGGTTGTCTTGAATAATTAACCACCAGTGTGGTCTGTACCCCATGATACACCCAACCTATGTGTTGGGTGCAGGCTGGGAAACGCCAAGGCTAAGACAGCCTCAGGGCACCTCTGCACATCACTGTGCTCCGTTCCTGCTGCTTCCTGCTTCATCTGAAGAAACCACGCCAGATAATGCATCTTTATTTGTTTGAGATGAATTAAATTTAAATTCCGAAAGAAATTCAATGAAACGACACAATGGACAGCACAAAGCCCACGAGCCCAAGCTCCGCGTGCCTTCAGACCAGAGCAAAATCCATCTTTTCAAAACTCAGGTATTACAAAATGAGAGAAAAGTTTTTGTGAGAGAGCTGCCTGGGCTAGAGCCAAGCAGGAGGCAGCCTGACCTGTTGTTCCTAAAGAAGGATTTAGAAAATACCGTTTCTAACCAAGAAAGCTGCGAGACCCTGAACATTCGTGTGTGAGATCCAAAGTTAGGATCTTGAATTCCTTTTCAAGAACATCAGCAGGAGGAGGACCAAATAAAAACTGTCACTGTTACTTTTCTTGTTGTCATTCTATGGTTACAAGTGAAAGCAGAATGGGCCTTTTTGCATCAGAGGATATAACACAGTCTGTAGGTGTTGTAGGAAGAAAGAGAAAAGAATAAGCAGAAGGGGAGGCGGGGAGGATGAGTGGAAAGTTACATAAAACTGCAAAGTTGAAGCCATCTTGGGCAATACAGTTATTAGAAAACTGAAAACTCATGAAGTGTAGAAAAGCTGGGCTCGAGCTGCTCTACTTGGTGGCATCCATGTGGTCCACCTGGTAACGCGGAAAGAGCCTGCCCATGGGGCTGTCCTGGAGTAGGCATCTTCATAGAGCCTGGCCAGGCACTGTGAGTGGGTTGGGTTGAAATTTGGACCTCCAAGAGGGGATGACTAAGAGGACGGGAGGCCCTGGCAGGTGCCTTCAGCCTGTCAGAGCTCCAGGAGCTTCAGAGCAAACAGATCTAGCACATGGTTTCCAAGGCAGCAACAAAGCCAAGGGGAAAGGTGAGAGCTCCCTTCCCTCTGGGGGAAAATTTCTTGAACCTAGAGGTGCAGCTGTGAGGTGGGACAAATCCTGCTGCCCTGGTGACACCAGACAAATGGACAAGCATTGTCAGAGCCCTACCAGCAACCGCTGCATCTTGTCCCTCAGGCAGGACAGGGTCCTGGGTGCTCACCTACGCAGTCGGCGTTAGGGCAGCAGCAGAGATAAAAGCCAGAGTAAAACCACAGAAGTGCAGAGTGTGGCTGAGCCGCGGGGCAGAAGGGAAAAGCACCACGCCAGAAATTGATTCCATTAAAAAGTAATCTCAAATTTAATAAAAGTTATGATTTGATTATAGCTGTAGAACCGGAGGGCAGGGGAGGGAGTGCAGAGAGAGAGCTGGGGGGAGGCACCGGAGAGGGAGAGAGCAGCCCTCAGGTCTGGCCAAGCCTCCAGAGCAGCTCTCACAGCCTGCCCTGGGCTCACAGCCTGCCTGGCCTGTCCCCAGACATCCCTGCTCCTGCCTCCATCCCCCTCCAACCAGCAGCATGGTTCCCTGCGCTGAGCTCCTCTGTCCCTCCTCCTCCTGAGTCCCCTCTCTGCGGGACTCAGGCACCAGAGGGTAGGACGGAGAGCATCCTGGGCTAGCATGTCCAAATAAAGCCAGCGTTTATGAAATCAATGCCTCACTGTGCTTGAACGAACGCAGAGAAGCCCTTCCGCATCCCAGAAGATGCACTTGCTTTTCTGAAGCCTGCTGGCAGAGCTTCTCTGTGCAAATCCCCCTTGCTCCCCTCCAACCTGGCTTCACCAACATGGCAGCAACAATCTCAACCTTCCCCTGCCGATGAGTCCTATCTTCCCTCCGTGTGCTGGCACTGCCATGGGGACAGGGAGACTCGGTAGCTTGGAGCAGGACAGATGCCACAGGGATCTTACCTCCAAAAGGACCAGCCGATGCAGGGCTGAAGCAGGTGGCTGTTGTTAGAGCCTAAATACCAGGGAGGAGCTGATGTGGCTGATACCTTGAGTGCCTTAAGCTGTGAGACATCTGCAGCCCTTAAAAGGTGGCCTTGCTCCTAAGAACTCTTTGGTCTAGGAGTATTCCTTTCTTCTGGTGGAGAGGTGGTTCCTGGTCACAGTATGTTCTCTCTGGGTAAGCTGAAGTCACCCCTGGGGACATGGTTGGGAGGGACATGTCAGGGAAGCACCAGCAGAAGGCTGTTGTGGGCTATGGGGATAGGTGGGTACCACCCTGATGTTGATCCAGACCCCTCGTTGCCCCAGGGGACACAAATGGTTCCCCCCGTTTTTGCTGAGGGAAGAATAGGCATGGCCTTTAAGAGGGGGACCAGGATGGGGAGATGCTGTGTGGCTTTGTCACGACAATATTAGCACTGAGCAAAGCCGGTGGTGAAGGAAAGCGCAGAGGAACTTGCTTGTTCCCAGCGAGGCTTTTCTTACATGTTCAATTAGACACCACACCCCCACGATTCTGCTGCGCAAAATAAATAAGCACCGAGTGGTTTGCATGTTAGAGCGATACAAAAATCCCAGCCTCCCCTTCCTGTCAAGGAGGATTAGTAACTTGGTCTGCGAGTCCACATCTCCCCTGAAGTCAGGGGCTGCCCCCTCTCCAGTTTATCTGCTCCCATTGAGAAGGTTGGCAGCTGGGTGGCTGCCAGCGTCCTGACAGTAAATGTGTGTGATACATGTACATATATACTGGTGTTACCTGCTACAGGTAAAGATGTTTCCTTAAGTGCAGGTGACAGGCAGGGGCTGTTAGCGCAGATGTTTATGCATGCGCATGTATAAAGAAGGCAGGAGAGGAAAATTAAGAGAATGCCAATATTCTGGGGTTTGCCTTTTAAGTTGTGCTATTATAGTGTTTGAAAGCATGTGGTTAGGGAAGGGAAGGAAAAAAAACACGAAAGAAGAAAATAAAGATGTGTTAGGTCTGAAAGAAATCTGAAATTAGGAATTAAAAGGAATCTAATGCTATAAGGCCCGCTACTTAAGTAGGCATGATCAAATTGATGGTAGTGTTACTGAAAAGTCAAATACGCTCCCAAAATATTTCTGCTTGGTAATTAAAAAGAGAAAACAACCCACACCAAAAAAAAAAAAACCAGGACTGTATATTGCAAGTTTACAGAGCTAATGAGATATTTTTCATTCTAAACTGTAGCTATGGTGGTTATTAAATTGTATTACGGAGTCAAATGCATTCAAATTAGAGATGCTGTGCAATGGGCTTCCAAGTGTTTTGGAGAAACTCCTGGGGAACTTGTGGCTTAATAATAGGTACTGTGACAATGTGAAATACCGAGAAAGCTTCAGAGGATGGGGAGAAGGGAGCGCTGGGCCAAAACAAAGAGCAGAATGATATTGCTAAAGTTATTTGGCTGAGCACTGATCCTCCATAAAATAGCAGGACAGCTGGTAAAAGATAGAGCTCGTAATTAATTGAGAATAAAACATTATTATAATAGTATATTATGGCCACTCAGCAGGCTTTTTGGAGTGTTCCTGGTAAATGAGTGTAAATCAGTAAGGATAACCATGGGGGTGATGTTCTTGGGTACTTTTCTCAGCTGCCTGTGGTCTAATGTAGCTGGTGAAACAGGAGGCTGGAGGACTGGGTAGGACTGGATGACAGGACAAGGAGTAATAGTTTTAGATTAGGTGTAAGGAAGAAGTTCTTCGCTCTGAGGGTGTGAGACACTGGCACAGGTTGCCCAGGGAAGTTCTAGATGCCCCAACACTGTAAGTATTCAAGACCAGGTTGGATGAGGCTTTGAGAAACCTGGTCTGGTGGGAGGTTTCTCTGCCATGGCAAGGGGGTTAGACCTTGATGATCTTTAAGGTCCCTTCCAACCCAACCCATTCTATGACTGCATGGGGCCACCATGAGCTCAGGCAACTCTGAAGCAGAAATTCAATGCAGGGGTTCAAAGGAACATCTTGGAGCTTCAAAAGACACAGATAATCCTCCAGCATACTTTAATGCACAGGGTCTAGGGTGAAGCTGGCGTGGGTTTGGGTGCTGCCTGTCCTCCAGAAGTGCTGGGCAGGTGGGAGCAACCACTGCAGAGGAGGCTGGGGCAGCTCTCACTGGTGGGAGCTGTGCTGATGTCCCAACCTGCAGTCACAGTGTCCTCAGAGGGAGGCAGGATGACTCAACCTCGAGTCATGGTTGGCTTTACCAAGAAAGCAGCGAGACGGACTTGAAAAGTGTTTTGGGAGAGGAGCAGCTGGTCGCTGCCTGTTCATCATCCCATTTTCTTTCCCTTCTTGATCTTCAGCACAGTGCTGCTCTGCAAAGCTGTGACTCACCGCTTGTGAGTGGGGAAAGTGAAGCTCCCTGTGAACTCAGGCAGCTCAATTTTCAGATTTTTTTGGTTTATCAGGAAGGCTAGAAGCCAAAGCTGGCCTGTGGGTGCCAGCTAGGGGGGTAGATGATGGGCATGTGGCCTTCTCGCAAGTCCTCTGCACCAGCTCTGCCACAGGCTGCGAGAGCCATCGGGAGCACTGCTAAAGCAGCACAGCTCCTTTTGAAGTTGTGGGATTTGGGGAACTGTCTCAAGAATAGTTGACACGATGCCAATTATACTCCTGTTCTTTGTGGTTTGGGGGTTTCTTTTGAATGTGTTTTCCTCAGATCGTTGGTGCACAAGTGTTTTCAGATATGTGAGACGGGCTCTTACGAGGCTTTTAAGTAAATACTTGTCTGGATGCATTTGCACTTTTCCTCTGCTTGTAGCTGAGTCACTGAGACTCTAAACTGTGGTCACAAAAGTGGGCTTCTGTGATTTTGTTTTTATCTGTGAAGATGTCTGGTTTAGAGCTGGACGTGGCACTACTTACATTAAGTGATAGCCCATAATAACCATGAAGCCTGTGGGTTCTTGAGCCCTGGCAGCATGAGAGGGGTCAGCGGCGAGGATATCAAGGTCTCAGCTCATGTGTGCCTCATCCAGGAATTGAGCTCAACTGGTCCATATTAGGGTGGTTTGCCTAAGCAAGATCTGAGATTATCAAAGGGCTCCTTTTAGAGAAGAAGCAGGTCAGGTCCTGCAGGATAGCTCTGCCTTAATGTCTCCAGAGAAGCACGGGAATCTCTGTGGACCTCCTGATAGTTTAGGTATAGGCTATTCAGATGCGAACTGAAGCAGCTCCTCTCCCTGATACAAACTTCTCATCCATTAGGAGTGCTTTACTGAACCTTTTTGAAGTGCCATTTCTTACCACACCTATTCTCCTTAGCTCTTCCAAGGAGTAAGTGTTGTCAGTCGCTGTAATTGGGACCTCTAAAGACAAGTGGAAGAGTTGAAATTCAGTTGTGCACAAGCTGCAAGTTGAAAATGCCTTTAGCAATTGACAACTAAATGTTGGCGTGTCCCCAGAATGCAGCCAGCAGGATGGGTTGCATGTCAGAAGGTGGTTGAGATGGTGCAGGACCAGGGTACTGGGCCATCCCTTCTCTAATTTCACACCCAGGTGCTGCGCTCAGTGATAAATAGTCCCACATTTTGCTAATACTCAGCCAACTGAGGCTGCTGCCAGAGACACGTGTGATTACTGGGGAGCTTTCTCATGAAGCTGCATGAAAAAAGCACATCATCCTTATCTCAGTAGCCTTTGTGCACAGGTGAAGCTGCCCTGGTCCTCGGTGCAAGCAGCTTACTCCACTCAGCCCAGTGCCCATGTGCTAATGGGATGCTGGGTCTCACCTTGGAGCCCAGGAGAGAGCTTTTAATTCAAAACCTGACCTGTCTTTGGGCTGTGCTGCAGGGCCCTTCTTGGGGGTGTTGAGTTCTTCCTATTTTGCAGAACCTTTGGAGTCTTAGAGAAAGGCGATGTTTTATCAGGCACCGATTTCTGCGACTGAAGCAAAATCCTTGCTGTCACTCACTTGCGTGTCATGCTGTCACAACACTACTTTGGACCTGACTCTCTTTTTTTTATTCATTATTGATCACGGGGAAATTGTTTCTAGAAGTGGGATGTAATTTATTTATTACTGAGTCTTCCAGTGGAACGTGATTTGTGCTCAAGTCCTTTTCCCTGAATTGTGCTTCAGCAAATACGATAAGGCTCAGGAACTAGGACAGCTTTGATGCTGCAGAATCACTCTTAACATCCCAAATACTCTGTTGGAAATGTGGCTGTACCCTCCCTTCTGCGCTCGGCTTCTGCTGGTGCCAGAGGCTCTTCTCTCTTCCTTTTAAAATCTAAGCTGTCTCCTTCTGCTATTGGTGGCAATAGGTAGGGCCTAAAGCAGGTTAGACCCACTCATATCACATCACATCAATGTTATTACCCTTGATAAACTCCTGGGAAGTATTTTAGGCAGAATAAACTTTTTATGGAAGTGAGCAAGTGAAATTTTATGGGTATATATACACACCTACTCGGGTATATATACACACCTACTCGGGTATATATACACACCTACTCGTGCATATATTGTAAAGGCTCTTTGCTAGCCAATAAATAGATATTTTTAAGTACAGAGTCCGGTATGTTCTGTTTGGCAGAACTATCCCCGATTTCAGGGTTCAAAACATTTTCCTGCGTCTGTGCCTTTATCTGCCCTGCAAAGTGAGGGACACTGGGATGAGGGGAAAAATGGGATTTGCATTCTCCTGGTTGTTGTGGTTTAACCCCAGCCAGCCACTAAGCCACTCTCACTCCCCCCAACTCATGGTGGACCAAACAAAACTCGGGGGTTGGGATAAGAACGGTTTAAGAACTAAACCAAAATAATAGTGGTCATGGAAATGGATATAGCAAAACGAGAGGAAGAAGCGATGCCCAATGCAATTGCTCACCCCTTGCTGACCGAAGCCACAGCAGCAATCCCCTGCCCCCAGCCAGTTTCCCCCAGTTTCTATACTGGGTATGATGTTCTGGGCTGTGGAACATCTCTTTGGCTAGTAGGGACCAGCTCTCCTGGCCGTGCCTCCTCCCATTTTCTTGTGTTCCTCCTCGCTGGCAGAGCTTGGGAAACTGAAAAATCCTTGACTTACAATAAACACCACTTAGCAACAACCAAACATGAGCATTATTCTCACACTAAACCCAAACCCCAGCACTGCACCAGCCACCGGGAAGAAAATTAACTCTGTCTCAGCCAAAACCAAGACATTAGTCAACCAAAATCCGCTGGCAGCCACTGCTCTGGGAGCATTCCCAAGAGCCTGTTCCAGCTGCAGGCACATTAGGAGCTCCAAGGCTAATCTGTGTAGAAGGGAGAATGCTCCTAAAACTGGTATTACAATCTGTAGCACCAGAAAAGCTTTCTTAGTCTAGCCTTGATCGTATTTTTTTTTACGTAGGGAAATGGCAGCTCTTTCATTTCCTCCACTCTCCCTCTCTTATGATTTACTTTTTTTTTTTACCCATAAAAGTCTGAAATGTCTTCTTGCACTTCTGCTACTATTGTACCCAGGATTTTAGTGGGAACATTTGAAAAATAAATACTAGCCAAGGAGCACATTCATTTTTATTACAGCTATTCTCTCTGCATATGCAGTGCTGAATTAACTCTATTTCTGCAAGTCCCTTCGTTTTTATGTATCGGCGGAGAGAAGCTAAGCCCATAAAGCTGGTCTGGTCCTGTAGACACTGGTGTTCTTAAATATGTAAAGATGCCCCAGTGGGGCCCATCCTGTGCCTCTATTTTTTTGTGCAATTCTATTTTAGTGCATGTCTTGCTAGTGATTTCCATTTTCTTTAATTCTCTTTAAAAGCCAAAAATCTCTCCAAATCCGTTTCTCTTCCTATTTCTACAGCTGCCTCTTATTGTTGCAGAGTTACAGCATGACACTGCCTGAGTATAGGCAATTTTCTACCGCAAACATGTTATCATTACTCCATCAATACATTTATTGCTTCAGAACCTCTGGGGTAGTAGTCGCTTTGCTCCAGCAAGCACCAGAGATAACAGACACTTGCTCCTCCCGAAGCTTTCAGGTAGATGCCCTGGTCCATATTCCACTGTCTGGGGCATTTTGGCCAAACCTGTGTCTACTTAAACATTTTCCCTTCCTTGGGCTTTCTGAGCTCTCCAGAAGGAGCCTTTTCAGTAGGTTTATAGCGGTGGGATGCTTGTGGATGTACAGACTTGAGCTCAGCGCTTTGTTTATTGAGTTACTTTTACGGTAGCTTAGATCCTTCTGTCTTAATCGTGTTTTAAGTCTCTTTTCCTCTCCCCGTCTTTACAGCAGGAACCGTCTCTGGTATTTAAATGCCCACATACACGATCAGTAGATATTAAGAGTAATATTTTTGTTTCATCCATTTAGCAAATGTCAGGTCTGCCTTGCGTTACAAGTCAATCTGGGTGATGTGATGCTCGCGTGGCGTGGTCTTTTCTTTGCTGGTCACAGCGGTAATAAATAGCTTTATTGCTATTGTCAGAGACATATGTTTTAAGGCCAGCAGGGCCTTTATGATTATTTGGTTGGAGATTATGGATTGCTCAGAGCAGAATTCAAAGCACTGAGTCAAACTTAATAACGTGAAAGGGAGTACGCGTGATCCGAATACACGGCTCGGGAAGACACGGCCCTTATGTAGGTGTCACTTGAGTGCGGCGCACGAGCACGGGCCCGGCTTTAGTTGTGCGAGCAGCCATCTCCTTCCTCCAAGTCCACGGTGCTTCCCTAAATCGGGTGTCCCAGACTGGAGGTGATGATCTTCCACATGCTCAGAGTCGTCTTTGTGCCGTGACGACGTTGCGCGTTATTTACGGTTTGCATTCTGGCAGTAGCTAGACCTTGGAATGACAGCGTCTGTCAGCAAGCTGGCTGAAGTCTCTTAATAAGTATTACATGACTCACTGCACCCTTATGGTCCTGAAGACTTCATATTTTTCTGAAGGAGCTGCTGTTCCTAGAGATGCCATCTCGAAATGACATGTCTCCCCCAGAAAAGCACATTCCTCAAGGGGTCTTTAGAGCCACTCCGCTGCACTCAGGCCCCGCTGAGCTGTGCGGCTGATTATGATGCTCTGCAAAGAGTTGTTTCACAACTATGATTTTCCAATTACTTAAATCACCTGGAACTGAGAACCAAGCCAGAGTTCTCTGTTATTTCCTTTTTCTATTTGTTTTGAGTAGAGCTTTTGGTCCGATTTTGCTTCCTCCAGAGAGCACTTGCCTAATGCCTGGTCTCATTACCTGGGTGGAGATGTGCAGTCCCACCCACTCTCCCATGGCAGGTGGGCTTCAATTTAAATTTAGGACATAACTGCCAGGTATCTACATGAGAGCTAGGTGTCAGAACTGCTGGTAAAATGATGACTGTAGGATTCTCAGGGCATACACACACAGGGAACTTGAATTTCAGTGCCTTCATCTCCAGCTCAAACACACCCATCCTATATGGGCTGCATTTCTCCTGCTGAAACCCAGGAAGTTCTCAGCGCCTGCCCAACCAACTCTTTTGGGAGGTCACAGCCAGAGGCTCAGTAAAGTGGCCCAAAGGCACTGCTGTATAGATAGCCACAGCAAACGGGAGCTCCTCTGCCCACCCCAGGCTGCCTGGCCACAGATGCTGGACTGCCCAGAGCTCTGAGGTGTCTGCCCTGACCTCCCCCTTACTGCTAGGGCATAAAGAAGACCCAACCTAAACATTAGACAGAAATGTGCTGCAAGTGATTGTGAGGAAGCTTATTAAAAGCTCCTCCCCTGCTCAGGATGTCTTTGCACACAGATCCTTGCTTCCAGGCTTGGTTTGGGCAAGCAAGTCATTGATTTCAGGGTTGCAGCAAGCTCTGCACAGCTGCTTCTCATCCCAGGAGATCTTCCCTTTCCACTTTCTCCTAGGCCTGGATCCTAGGGATCCTCTTTGATCCCTGTCCCTCACTGTGGGCTCTCTGATGCTGCTTAGGTTGCAGGTTCCCAGCTCCACCAGCCCAACCCTGATACCACCCATCCTGTCCCCTCCAGCACCTTCTGCCCTGAGCAGGCTCAGCAGTGATTTGCCCTCCCTCCTTGATGTCCCACCTGATCCAGACTTTTTAGGAAGGGAAGACAGCTGTGAATGTGTCTTCTCCACCCCAGATGCTTCATACAGGTCCTGGTGATAGCAGAGGGTAGGTGGGTGTGCGGTTGGGTAAATTCCTGTGACAACTAGAAATTATCTTTAGCAGATAGGAGGACAAGACTGGATAAGGATTTAATCCAGAGCAGTTGAAATCTTTTTGAGGAAAGGAGCCTAATTGTCTGAATTTCATAATTACCAGCCCTTTTACAGTCTACAGTCATAAAAGGCAGCTGGAACTTGGAATTACCTATCCAGAGCAGTTCACCATATTGTTGCTTCTGCGAGAACAATATGTTATAAACCACATACCAGTTAAGTTGTTTTAATTAACCAATTATCTATTCAAAGTTTCTTGTAGCTCTCTTTATCTCTGTTCTTTAGCTACAGTACAATATGGAAATTAAAGTAAATTAAAGCACTTTATTAGACAAAATAGAATTAACAAAGAAAATGCGAAGTTACAGTGAACACAACACAGGCCACCTGATCGTGCTTGTGACATGTAAAATGATACCGTTAGCTCTACCTGTTCAAATGGATGAAGCATAAGGAATTAAATCAGTTAATCCAAGTCATCCTACAGCTGTGCTACCAGAGGAAGCTCTGTCTGCAATCTGCTGGTGGAGCAGGTGACTTCTGGAAGAGGGCAGAGCCTTCACAAGTGCTGTATGGGCTTCTCGTTCCCTGCAAGAGACTATCTGTGCCTGCATGCACTGTCCCACATAAAACCAGAATTGGTGGGACTCTGGGCTTGTCTCAAAGTGCCCTTGAAGCCATGGTTTCTCCCCAGAGGGACCTAATCTGCAAGTCTTGCAAAACACACAATGGAAGACCCAGCAGCTTCCGTGTGCCCTCAGGCCACAGCTGGAGAACCCTCCCACCTCTTCCCTCCGAGCTTTCTGAAATAACCCTGTTATCAGAGCACTCACTTGGGGTATGGAGCAAATTCCAGCCTTGCCAGAGGACACAAACACCTCCTCCGCCTCCAGGGAGTTTCTTGAATGGGCTATTTAGCAGCAGGTTTGCAAGCAGTGATTAGTAAAGCACCTAAACTCAGGACGGACAGACAGAACTGAAGAGGGATTTGCCTCTCCAGGGCTTTCCTACTGGCTTGAGATCCTTGTGGGATAAGCCAGGACCTCTTGGCCACGTCAAGGTGGTTCAGCTTGTTCACAGCACGATTGCCGTGTTGAGGCAGGCAGCGCCTTTCTGGTTTTTGCCACTGAGAACGAGTTGTGTGCTGAGCAGGGAAAGACTATTAACAGATAAAACCGGGCAAGCTGAGGATGTGATTCCTGCCAGGCTTCGTGTTCACAGGTTGTTCTTCACATCAGCGTTGCTCCTGCACAGCAGCAGCTCCTCTTTGTGAATCAAGGAGAGCAGTGAAAACCGAGGTCCCTTGCAGGGCTTTAACTAAGGTACGTGCTTTCAGAGAAGCATTTGGACACAAAGAGTCATCTTGTCACTTGGGTAAACAAGACACAACTATCAGGCTCGGTTTGGGGCTTATCACTTGGAACCAGCATGAAAGCGAGTTCTCCAGCTCTGGCTTGCAGTCGCAATGACTGGTTTCTCAAGATAAACTGAGAGCGCATTCAAGTACTTTTCTCTCAAAGTGATACGAAAGTCACATTGTTGTTACTCCACATCTTATGAGCCGGTTCCCTAAATAGGATTTCAGAGAAACAAAGTTAATGGGATGCTCGTCTTGGATGTGAGTTGAGGCGTTACCAGATGGATTGATGGTTGCTACCCCTCGCTGCTCCCCCAGCTTTCATTGGGATGCTTTGAGCTCCCGGGAGAGGAGTGCTGAACAAAGCACACGTGCTTGCTTTGGTCTCTTATGGGCAATGCTGTTGTTCCTCTTCTTGGCATAGCATTGCTAGTCAGAGGGGTAAAAATTAGGAGATGCCTACCTGGAGCAAGTCTTCTCTTGGCACTTCTCAGGAAGCAGATGAAGCGTTCTGGTTTTGGCTGCTCTGTTTCTGGGAATGGAAAAGGAGATGCATCCCCCCAGTTTGTGTAAGACCACTCCGGCCATCTCTGACCTCTAATTAATTGTAGAGCTACAAGCTATCCTGGGATGTCTGTTAATTGAGGCACTGACCAATAATGACTTGTGCATGGTGCAGACTCGGTGACCTGCTAACTGGGAGGCCATCCTGAGCTGTCCTCAAACATCCTTCTCCAGCATGTTCAGACATTGGTACCGGCTGGAGATCTCCATTTCAAAGCTGTAACAAGGTCCCCTGATGATTCTCTCCCCGCTCGTGGGGATGTCACTGATGGTGGGGAGCCAGGAGCTGTGCCTGCCCCATTGCCCCTTTGTCCTGCATCACCTTGCCTGTTAGACCCAAATTGTCATTACGGGTAAAATGGGAACACCTCTTCTGTGGAGCTACGGAATTACGGTTAGTCTAATTACAGCCTTAACAGTCTAATCAAAACATAACAAACAGTTATTATCCCACTTACAGTGACACTAACACTCCGAATTAATATGGAAAAGCATCATTAATAATATAGCCATAAAACCCCTGCTGGTATCTGTCTCAGGTTCTACTTATCCTTCTGTTGTTCTGAAGTCAGGTGGCACTGGTCCTCCTGGAGCAGAAAACAGGCTTGAGCATCAAATTGTTGATGGCATCTCAAGCCCTTCACCAGGATGAGCTCGGGGTGGCTGCAAGAGCCACTCTCCCCAGGGTGTTTGGTGTTATCTTCACACCTCCTCTCAGACCAGTGTCACCACTGAAGTTTGCAAACTCCCCCCAGCCTCAATTAAAGTAAAGGGCTGGTTGTTATGGATGGAAGTACCACTGAGGTTTGCTGCGTCCTCAAGTAGCATCTGCAGAGCTGAAACCACTTAGGCAATAGCCACCCACCAGTGGTGATGGCAGCCAACATGAGCTAAAACCAGCTCATGGGCCATGGTGAGCCTAGCCAGTCCCATCACCTTGCTCTTCAAGCAGCTCCAGCAGATGGTCAGAAGGCCCTTCCTGTAGTGATCATCATGTTCCAAACGACTGCATTTGGCCCTTTTGGTGGTGATATTAGTGAGTTAAAGGGAAACTCAATGCATTAAAAGCCTTTTACTGCTTCGTGAATATCTGATGCTGCTTTAGATATTGTTCCTTATGGTAATAATCTGGTATTATAATATTTTAGTTCAGCTTAATATGATATTGCTGATATTTAATAGGTTACATATATTAGAGAATTTAATATGAACATTTTATCTTCCTGCCCTTTTCTGGGTTATCAAATACTAGAGCCAGGTAGCTTTCAAAAGACATTTTCTCCATCAAAATGTTGTTTTGTCAAAAAAGAAGCTTTAAACTGGAGCAGAGCTCTACAGATGCTATAAGGATTTAATCAAGGAAAGCTGTGATGATGGCTTTTGGGTTCAAAGTAACTTTTTAAAATTTATGGGCAACTGTAACTGATTTTTTTTTGTACTGGAATTATATCAGGATGATTTGCTGCAGCTGGTTTAACCCAGTCCCTGTTCTAGCTTTTAAATGTGACAGGTACTGAGATTTGAACGGTGCAAGGGCACCATGGGAACTGGCTTTTGTCTGAAGTTCTTCTGCCTTTGGGCCTTGAGTTTCCAGCATTAGTAGGTGCTCCTTGGGGACCAAGCTCCACTGGTACAAGATAATTGTGAAATCTGAAAGGGCCCCCTTACGTCTCTGCTGTTCTTCTCCTGCTTTAAATGGCTGCAAGAGAGTTTCGCTACGGCTCTGCACCGCGCAGAGATTTTCACTGACTCCCTCATTTGAGTGCTAGAAAGGCCCATTAAATTACACAGTCTGATGTTCCTCAGACTAAAGGTTGCTATCTGCCTGGGATTACAAAAATTCTCAAAGAGAACTGTTACGGAAAGCAGTGTTAGCCGCGATTTCAAAGCAGAGGGGTGAGAGCTTGTTTTAATAATATATTGCAAGTGTTCCCACTACCTGAGCATCTGCTAACTGCCCTCAATTTTAGGGGAGAAAAAAAAAAAAAGGACTTCTTCCAGGGAGAAGTGCATGTTTATAACTGCAGGCAATAATTAGAGGCTGGTGATTCAAGGTACTGCAAAAGGAATAGGGAAAAAAAAAGAAACCAGTAGGGAAAAAGAGCTGAAAACTACTCAAGTACTTGTTCTAGGATAAATTTAGCCTTCCTGAAATCTAGCCAGGCTGAGCTTTTCCTACCTCTAGAGAGACACCGTAGGGCTGTCATAAGCCAGTAGTTGGTCCCACCACATGCTCCTGCATCTGGGAAGGACCTGCAGGATGAGCAAGCCTGATGGGCAGGAGCTCACCTTGTGATGATGTTGCCCTGGTCACCTGAAAGAGGTGGGTGCACCCAGGGATCCCCATCCAACCCGTCTCTGCCTTTAGAAAGAGCTGGGTCATGTCCCCAGCACCTTTGGCTTCATCTCCATGAAGTATAATAGAAGAGCAGGAGACCTCTCTGATGGAGACCCCGACATCTTGTTGGTTGAATCGCTATCTCCATATTTTCTCCCATGCAGCACTCAATCCCTAGTTAAAGACAGGTACAGACAGTTCTCAGGCTGTTCCTGTGCCAGATGCTTTAATCATTCCCTTGCGTGCTACAAAAACATGTCCACAAGTTTCATACAAACTTTTAATAGCTGATCCAAACAGGCTGGAAGCAAGGTCTCCGAACAAGCAGCAGGGCTTGACCGGCACTATTAAATAGTGATTTTTATCCATGTTCACACAGGTCTTGGATGAGGGAGAGTACCTAGCATAAACCAGATTTATTCAGTTTTTCTTTTTACAGGAGCTTTAGATGAAATAAGTTTGTGGTCGTTGGCAGGATGAATTAGATAGGAGCTGGTGAGAGATAGCAGGGAGGATTAGTGGACACTCTTAGCAATAACGGAGAGCGGGTCTGAGGTGAGAAGTTTCACCCGGTAAGCTGGGGGGACTTGGGCTCAAAGGGAGCAGAGCTGATGCTGGAGTTGGGGAAGAACTAGTCTAAAGATGACCCCTCTGTAGAAGCAGTGGTGGTCACCATCAGTTTTGCCTGTCGCGGCGTGATGGTGACATCCACAGCTCTGCTGCTGGAAACACCCTTTTTCTTTGCTTTTTCTCCAGGGATGTGGAGCCATCTGGCAAAACCTTGCGTGGTAAATTGGTGATGAAATCCAGGGGAGAACATTTAATTCTGTATTTCTCTTCATCAGATCACTGCCCTTTAACTATGCTCATAAACTCATTTTCCTCTTGCATTTCTGTGCAATATCTAGAGAGAGATAGTTATGCAAACCTATTTTTCCTGCGCACCTCTCCACTGCGCGGTTATCACTTGCACATTAAAGTGTTCGTCCCCCATTTCTCTTTTGCATTTCACCTTCACACTTGGAAGGAATTTCTTCTGTCCTCCCTTTGCTGAAGAATATTCTTGTCTGGGGACCCGTTTTCACCAACCCTGCAGATGTGCAGACCCTTTGCAGTATCTATCACTCTTCTTTTGCTGCCCTTCCTGGACCTGCCTAGTTAGAGCAGACAAGTCATTCTAGGTTGTCCATTAACTACTCGGACTCATCTGGAGCTGATTAAATCCAACTGTGAACAGCTCTCTCCCTGCCGCATGGGTCTTCTCAAGGAAAGCGTGCCTTCCCAAATGGTGCTTTTGCTTTGACTGTGACATCTGTGACAGCATAAAGCCATTTTCTAAGGAACATGAGGATGTTCTACAGACCTTCTGCCTCTAGGCTTGCTTGTGGCCTTGTGCAAATGGAACTACTTAGCTGGTGTTGTAGCTCTTTTTTTTTTAAAGCACTAAAATGCACCAGATCCAGAGTGTGCTTGTATGGGCAGCTAATTTGAGCTTTATAGTGCCTAACAGCTGCTTTCTGAGTGCTAGCAGGGTGAGTCAGTCTGCTGAAGTTGGGTGATGACTAACCCAGAAAGCCATCGTGTCTACCACAGTGCTGATCTAGCTCATGGTTTTTATGAGACCTGCTGCACACGAGGGCCAGATCGTACCTGCTTGCTGAGAAGCTGTTCACTCTTTGGAAAGTTGATTTCTTTTGGACTTAGTGTGTCCAAGCAGCTCAGCACAGGCTCAAACCAGTTCCTGGAGCTGTAGAGGAGGAAGTCGTGCTGGTAGATGGGTAGATGACACAATGAACTGTGTCCATCAGTATAAATCAGCTGAAGAGAAGGTGCTACGGCTTCTCTACACCTAGCAACATTTGCGTAAAGCCTTCTCCCAGTGGCCAGCCTTGGCTGGCCTGCCTTATGACTCCAAGGGATCTTTAGTCCATAACTCACCACTCATAATTCTGCAAGGATGTCTCCCCGTGCTTCTGGTTTGGGAGCCTTCTGAGCAACACAGGCGCAGACCAACAATAAAAACACCACTGTGGTTGTACCAGCACCCATGACCTCTGTGTTCACGCTCATGGACCCTCCAATTCCCATCCCTCTTGTCTGCCTGGATGTAGTCACAGTGGTGACAGGACAGCAAGGTCCCCCTGGCAGAGTGCGAACACAGATACTCTTGGCTGGGTTTCAGTGCAGTGTTTTTGCAGTTAACAAATGAGAAACTTGATTTATCAAGGCTGTTGGGAAGACGCTGGTTCATTTGGGCATCTGTCATGGCCAAAACCAGCACAGCATCCAAGACCAATATGACCAAAGAGTGACGCAGCCCCTTGCCCTGATGCCCCCTTGCCTTCAGCAGAGGAGCTGCCCTTTCTGAAGGGGCAAGGGATGGGAAGGCAGAAAGTCCAGGAGATAAATAGAGAACAATGAGGCTCGTAGGTAGCATCACAGCTCCAGGGCCCTACCTTGGTATCAAGCCATTCATTTTCCACCTCTTACGGTGTTATTTCAGCTGGGGCTGCAGGAAACCCCCCTCAAACCTTTCCATATCTGGGTATTAACGTGGCATTCCCAAAGCTCAAGCAAGTCTCATCTCCTGGGGCATGACGGGCGTGACACCAGCCTCTTTCTTTTTCCTGCCACTTCTCTCTGCAGGCTGAGAAGACAGAAGCTATTTTGGGTGGTGAAAGGCTGGCTTGACACATTCCTGCAGAGAGCCTCCCCCAGTGCCCGCTGAACTCGGGCGAGCTGTCGGCGAGAAGCCCGCTAATTAGCAGAGATCCTCGTGCCACATCTGGGAGCAGAAAGGGTGTCTCTGTGCAGCTCCGCACACAGCAGTGACAGCTCCGGCTCCGCGATTCTGTCCTGCCTTGTTTTTATCAAAACTTGGTATAGACGTGGAAAAGGCACAATTAGAGGCTGTTCCGTGATTGATTTCCGGGCGCAGAGGCCTTTCCTCCTTGCCTGGAAGGTCTGGCAGGTATTATTTAAAGAGCTAATGAATGTTAATGGGCACATTATTTGCAAATCTTGAAGTGGAATATTAGATCAGGGCTCCTGTGTGTCATGGTAATCAGCTTTTCGCTCTCGCTCGCTCTGGCTTGAGGGGGGAAACACCCTGCAGTCGCTTTGTTGTGCGCTTTTCAGATTAATATCCTTTTTCCAATCCAGCAGCTTTTCTCTGGGTGTTTCAGTCAGAGAAGCAGATGGCTCACACGCTGCTATTTGATGCCTGACCAAAGGGATTGTCCTGCTCAAAACCACCCCCGCGAGTTTCCTGCTTTGTCTTCTCCTGAGAGGGAGGAGAGGGGGAAAAAAAGTGCTTAGGAGGAGGCAGGGATGGGCTGGCTTGCCCACCCCAGGGCAGCATGCCTGCGATGGAGGCCAAGGGCAGGGGTGGACAGGCAGCACCTCTTCTGCTTAGTGCCCACCTGAACCCTCCTCTGGACAGGGTCTGGCTGTAGGAACCCTGAGGTCTGGCCATGGGAGCACCTCACCCGGTGAGCATCTCTGCTGCTGCTCCGAAGTGCCTCTCCTCTAGTGCTTCCCAAATTTATCTAGTTTGCGACCACTGTCTACCACTCCAGTGCTTCTCCTGCACCTCTATCCCTCACCCTCAGTGCCCCCCAGTATGCCCACATCCATCCACAGCTGTCTGCCAGCTGGTACAGGGGCCAGTCTAGACCTCTGTCCAGGTTGGTGGCCCACTAGCCCGCATCCTCCTGGGTAGTGAGCTGCTGCTGAATGAGGGTGTTGCTCCACAGCATCCAAAGTGAGCCATGGAAGCTGCAGAGTTGAGGTTGGACAACCTCTGGGTGCCACAAAGCTGTGATTTAGGTGTTCTACTCGGTGTTGCTGTGCATGTAGAGGACCCGAGTGAGATGAGCAGCACCAGAGAGCTGTGCTGCAGGAGATGGTTGCTGCCCCGGGTGCAATGCACGGGAATGATGAGGGAAGGCAGGACGCACGCTGGGACAATAGATCAGCAGATTAGCAATGGCAGAAGATCCATAACCTAGCTGTACATCTCCAGCATCCTTCTCTGTGAATCAGGAGGGTTTCTGACAAAGAAGGGGAAGTTTTCTGTAATACGCTTGCTCTGTTGCCTCCAGACTTCTCAGCATCTACCCACCCATTCTCCCGAGCTCGTTGGTGCCAACCTACTTTGTATTAACAGCAATTCAAATGCTAACAGCTGCTGTCCGTGTTAATCAAAAAGAAGCTTAATATAAATATATGACTATGGTATGTGCATTGTATAAATGATACTTGGTTGTGTCTTAAGCTAAGAGAACAATATACACTTTTATCCCATCCTGAGATGTTTATAAATATATTTAAATGGATATAAATATTTATAAATAGTTTCTGTAATCTTCCGTAATTAGGCTTTAAGCTCTGTGACAGACAGCATCTGTTTGATCTGCGTGTGCTCTCAGCGTGTGTGTGTGTCAGGTTTCTCTAAAAAAAAAACATCAGGCTGCTGACTCCCTTCAGAAGCATCTCACCTTGCTCCTTCCCTTGGGAGAAGGCAGCCCAGAGCTGGACCAGCCTCCCAGGTATAGGAGGAGTTATTTCTACTCATAATTCATTTTATTTCTACTCTGACTTGGTTGTTTTGAGCTATCTTCGTTTCAGAAGAAAAGAACGTGTCCGAACATAGTCATGCAAAACTGGCCCTTCTGCCTTAAAAGCCTCTATACAGAGGAAACTGGGTAGAGTATTTTTTTTTAGGGCTATAGGCACCTGCTCACTCCTTGGGCTCCAAGGGATGACCATGGTGGTGGCAGCAGGGCAGGATGATCCACTGGAGGATCCCAAGGCAGATGCTTAGACTGTCTCATGTAAGGATCACCTAGGGGCTCAGGTGGGACAGAGGACATCTGCTGCTTGGTGGAAGGTGGTTTCTTGGGTGTTTGAGAGAAACAGACGTAGGCACCGCAAAAGTGTCCCCTGCCCATGGCCTGTTTGTCCAACCAGCCCAGCTTCTGGCGCATGAGAAGAGCATGTTTTGCCCACGGCCTGGGGGAAAAATAATTCCTTCTGGGAGATGGAGGAACCTTTGCTGCCATCTGGGCTGAGGAACAGGACACGGAGGAAGATGGGGAGACTTGTACATGCGGGATGGAGACAAGTATTGAGAATGAGAGGAAGAAAGAAATTGGGGCAGATCAGAGCAAAGCCAAACTGAAGCATGAGTTTGGGGCTGTGTGGGAATGGGAGACGCACCCCGCAGAGCTGGACCAGCTGCGTCAGAACGCTGGGATGGGAGGAAAACCCTTAGGAACAGGGACTGAGCAGACTCTGGCTCTCCATCCTCAGCCCTGACCTCATGGAGGGACACTATGATGCTCTGCGGTAGATGATTGTTTTTTCCCATTTACGTGTTTAAAAATTCAGGAGACCAGACTGAAGAAAAAAAAAGAAGAAAAAAAAATCCAATTGCAAACCGAAAAAGTTGCAGGATGATCTTTGCTTTGCAGCTTTGACTTGGGCCCTGGCTGTGTATCTTTAATCTTTCAGAAGTCTTTAATCAGAAGAAAATCTGGCTTATCCCTAAAGCCCAGGGTCTGAGCCTGTGCAGCGCAAACAGAATCCTCCGGAGCCTCCGGGAGAAGATTGCACCAGGAGAAGGGAATGCGGGGCTGTAGCTGTGCGAGGAGACGCGCGCATTGCTGCATGGCCATGACCAAGGGGAGCAGTGCCTGGTGGCATTGAAGGCTCTGGATGCCTTCAAAGAAGAGGAAGAGAAGCGATGCTCAAGGCATGAGCAGAGGAGAAGTGAAACTGTGACCGAATAAGCGGGCTGAGGAATTTAAAAGGGGAAATGGAAATGCCTGGGAAATGGCCGTGCTCACCTGGAGGGAAACTTGCTGGTTCCTGTGAGCCTGGATTTCTTTAGGGGTGATGATGAGGATTTGCAAGGGGTTGGTTGGGGTTTTTTAACAAACGGGGCAGCATGGCTTGCTACCAATTTTCTAAGGTTTCACACAGAAGTAGAAAACAGGAGAAATCAGCAGAGCCTGTGCAGCCACTCTGCTCTGTGATATTACCATAGGACAAGAGGAAATGGCCTCAAGTTGCACCAAGATAGGTTTAGGTTGGACGTGAGGAACAATTTCTTCCCCAGAAGGGTTGTGAAGGGCTGGCCCAGGGCAGTGGTGGTGTCCCCATCCCTGGAAGGGCTTCAAGCTGTGGAGATGTGGTGCTGAGGGCCATGGGTTAGTGGTGCCCTGGCAGAGCTGGGGGAATGGTTGGACTCGATGATCTGGAATGTCTTTTCAACCAGAGCAATTCCCTGATTCTACGCTGGCTGCGCTGCTCCTGTGATACAAGCAACGCCAACCCCACCAGTGCTGCTTTTCAGTTTAAAGCTCAATGTGTCTACTTCAGACCTTGCCGGGACAAATTTTTTTGGCATGAACAAGGCTTTCTGCCGGCTGTCCTTGGAGAAGTGCCTGCCGCCTGTGCTACCCAGCTTCTGCTGCCGGGTTTCCCTTCCCTTCCCTCCTCTCCTCCCTTGTGAGCCTTCCTGGGAGTTTTCAGCCCTGGGGAAATCATGACACCTGGAAAGAATCCTACTTTCAGCCTAAAACATAGAAGAGGGAAAGGTACTTGGATTTTCCCAGCCTTACCTCCATCAGATGCTCCTGGCTCCTCTGCGGTGGGCGGGATGTGAGGGACCACCGCAGCCTCTGCAGACAGTATTTCTGGTCGTGGTGCAATCCCAAAAGAAACCTGAAAAACACTTAATGTCCTTTACAAAGTTGTGTTTTGGTGGGTTTTTTAAAAATATTCCCTTAAAATGGTATCCCGGGTTTAAATTTTGTGACCTGGGCAGTGGGGTGGGGGGAGTAGGGGGTCTGTTTTTTTATTTAGAAGATGTCAAGAATGTGTCTGGACAATTTGAAATTCCTTGTTCTAGTCAGGCACAACCTGAGGCTTTTAATTGTTTTTTAATATTGTCTCACTTACCTGGAATAATCCTTATTTCCACAAAGTCAGTCGGGTCAGAGGGTCCAGCCTATGAACAGGCTCTTGAGCTGCCCATGGAGATGAGGTCCTGGAGCCAGCTCCCAGCAAAAGCTACAGGCTGGGATGTCTTGCTCCTCCATGGTGCTTGGCCAAAGCTCCATCATGCAGGGGTGATGTAGGAGACCCAGGGGGACATGTCACTGCTAAGCTGGTCAGGAGCTGCAGGAGAGTAGGCATCTGCATAAGTTCAGGTTGCCACAAAAGAGGTCCCAGCCCAAGACCCATGGCTAGAGGGGAGGAGAGACCTGGGCCACCACCAGAACTACTTCAGAGACATTCTAAAAAGAGGTGAGACCACCTCAGAGCATTTAGGTGGCCCATAGCTGCAGTTTCAGGAGAAGCTGGGGTAGTGTCTGGTCCTCCCAACCTCCCTCTGCTCCCTGCTGCTGACCCCTGTGTGGTGGGATGGTGTCTATGGAAAGAAACACCTCTGCAGAGTTCATCCATTGGGGCTGCTCTCTGGGTCCCTACCTGGGCTTGTTTCCAACAGCTCAGCTCACCATGAGGGTTTTGCTGGCTACCGGGACCAGCGGGGCTGGCAGCAGGAACCACATCTGCCCCCAACACCAGGCTCCTGCAGCCCCCGTCCCCTCCTGTTTCCTCACCTTGGGTTTCTCACACCAGATGTGCCAGGAGCAGAGGGATCAACATGTGTCTGTCCCCAAGAGCTTTCAGGCTGTGCAAGGATCAGTAAGAAGGGACAGAAGTGGTGGTCAGGAGGACCTTCACACCCAGGTGAGCAGTGTGTGATGGGAGGAGGGATGGTGGGGCAGGACCAGGGCAGCTGGGGATTCAGCTCTGGGGATGCAGAGACAGGAGGGCTTGGAAAGAAGCTGATGAGGTCAGCCTAATGATCATGGGAAATTGTCTGAATCTAGCCCAGGTATGTGCCTTGGGGAGAAAGCTGTCCAGGATGCAGCCAAGCTAATGTCCTACCATTTGGGATCAGACAGAAGAGTCACATAATGGAGCCATAGTCCAGGACATGCTGAGGGATAGGTCTTCAACACATGGCACCTGGAGCATTCTCCAGTTCTCAGGGTTGGGGAACTTCTTCGGGACCTGAAGTGAAAGACCACAAATGTCAGAGTAGCCGTCTTCCTCAGGAAGAGCTGTGAGGTTCTAGGGGGGGTTGGCAGCCCTCTTTTAAACCATGTAATTAGTAATACGAGCTTTCCATCACTGGAGTCAAATATATTATTTTGTATTGTTTTTCTCATACAGATTTATTTGGCATCATGTGTGAATCCAGGAGAAGCTGTAGGATCACGAATGTGCCCATCTTCAGGAACAACAGTTCCAGCTGAAGCACGCAACTCTCCCAGACCTTTATTTTGGGAAAGGGATCTCCTGGATGTCCATTTCTCCCATCTAAGAAGGTCAGTGTGGGGCACTACAGAGTTTTTATCCCAGCCCAGGGTTTTTATGTGAAAACCAGAGGGACGTGGTGACCTTCACGGTGCCCACAGGCCCTGAACCATTGCCATAACAGGAGCATCAGACCAGGACAGAAAGGACATGCTCCACTGAGGCAAGTGGAGGGGTGGGTTAGGTATTCATTAGTGCAGAATAAGACAACAAACAATAAATATGAGAAAATAATTGACCTTCCGTGGGTTTAAATTGAATACCAATGCAAAAGGTGGAGGCTACATCACCACCCACCTGGACAGATGACTCTTGACCATAACAGCCATCAGGAAGATGGACGGGGCAACAGGGTGGAAACCAACCCAATACTGGGAAGACTTTAAATACTCCCACAGAGAAATTGATAGATGTCTGGAGACAACATAGAAGACACCTCCTTCTCAGGACAGCTGGGAGAATCAATGCTCCATTTAATCCTGAGCAGGCCGCGGGGCTTATTTAAAGTGTTATTATTGAAGAGTCCCTCTATAAAAGTGTCTGCAATGTACTTAAACTCAGTAACATTGTAGGGATTTAAAAATAAAACTGAAAAAAGTTCACTGCAACTTCATTTCAAAAAAGGCTGTCCACATGAAAGCAGAGAGGCTTGTTAAAAAGAAATTAAAAGCAGCCGTCAAAAGGGTAAAATTTTTCCAGGGGACGTAGACATTGTTTAAAGATCTTCCATTAGATGATGAGAGCAAATCTAGACAATTATCAAAAGAGACTTTAAAAGGGCAAAAAATTAGCTGTTCTCATTAAAGAACCGACTAAAGGAGCCTGTCAGAGGTAAAATAGTATCCTTCAAAAAGCAGAAGTCATGTTCAAATGCAGAAAATACAAAAAAAAAAAAAGAGCATGAGATGACAAATTAAGTGTAAAACTGTGACAAAGGAGACGAGGCCTTTTTTGATGAGCAGCTTTCTAAGGTGTAAGAATCTAGTAATAGACCTTTTTCCTCAAACCCACCAGCAGTTGTGGAACCCCTTGGGGGCTCTTCCCACCACGGAGGACCCAGCCCAAGATCAGCCGAAGAGGCTGGGGAGCAAACAGGGGAAATGAAGAGCAGGAAAAGGAGCAGATGGCTTTTACCCCAGAGCCCGAAGGGTGTCTCCAATGAAGCAGCCATTTAGCGGTGGTGAGCGAGGGAGTGTTTCAAAATAACCGTGGCACCGAAGGAGCTGGAGGTGGTAAATACCTGATCCAGGGACTGTAGATTTCTACGCTGGGCAAACAGAAAAACAGAACAAAGATGTCAGTAGGCACAAGGGTAAATATGAAGCGGTGGGGAAGGGTCGATGCAGGTTTAGCAGAAGTCCTGTGCTGAGAGCCCTTGGAGAGCCACTGAGCTTGCAGAGCAGGAGGTGCACGCGGCAAAAGCTTTGGAAAACTGTCCTCCTTGGAGGCTCTTGAATTCAAACCGCTGCTGTGTAAAAGAGAAAGTCCTCCTCTAAGAGCTGCACAAGCATGAAACACAAATCAGGGATAAACCAGCAGGTTTTGCAGTGGAACAAAGGTGCCAAGAGAAGCCCTGAGGAACCTGCGGTGGAGCGTCATCTCCAGATCGGGAGGTGACCTGGAAAAGGAAAGGAAAACAGTTAGAGGATGAAGCTGCCAGCAATATTTCAGCATTCAGAGCTGATGGTGAAAAGCTGTGGCAGGACCTCTCAGTACCGAGCAACGGGATAGTAAAACAAGGATGGAATTCAGTGTAAAATCACGTGAAACAGCCCATTTGTACTTGAATCAGTCGTAAGCTTTCCATGAGCTGGCCAGGAAAGATGACAGTCCTTGCGTTGCAGGTGGTGTTACAGAAACATCATCTCAGCGATCAGCAACAGCCTCAAAAGCAAATTGAGCATGGAAATTTTGAGGGGAAAAGCGTTAAACAAAACTGAAAAGATCAATTTGTCATCGCACAGATCAATAATTCACCTGCTACTTAAATACTGTTTGCAAATCTGTTCTCTCCGCTGGCAGGGGAAAAAAAAACAGGAGGAAAAAACCCCTAGAAACAAGAAAAGATGCAGAGAGAGGTGGGAAAGATAAGGGATGGGGTCTGCAGGTGGAGAGGTGACAGGGGCTGAAGCTCTTCATCCTGGAAGGAGTGCGAGTGATGGGCTGTGTGGTGAGGAGCAACGCCGGCGAGATGATTCATGGTGCCCTGCAGAGCAAAAAAAAAACTTGGGGTATCAAACTATGGGTCAGGACTTTCAAAACAGGCAAGAAGAAAATTCTGCTTTCGTATTCTGCTTAACTAAACTTCTTTTCCTCAGGGTGTTGGGGAGGGCTGCAGGATGACGGAACTATGTAAGGAAGAGCATCTGCTGGGAGATGCAGCAAGATGGTTTGGGCCCCATCAGCCTTACAACACCTCCCCGGGAGGATGGTTTGCTGTTCTTAATTTTTATTTTTGGTTTTTAAGCTTCATGTAGGGATCAATCAGGAAACTTCTGAAACGGGCGGCCTGGGCCAAGCTCTGATCTGCGGTCAGAGGAGGATGAAGGAGCTCTCCACGCACACGTTTATCTAGTCCAGACTGGAAACAGTCTGCCTTTAATACAGGACACGGGATTTCAGGTTGAAATGTGGGATATTCCTTATTGTAGGGGACATCCAGGCACTTCTGTAAGGCCATTCCCTGTTGTACTTCCTCACCTTCCACTACTGTAAGGAGAGGATCAGGATGATGGTTTAACTTCCATCTTAGAGGAAGATGATTTAATTTTTTTTCAGTTCATCTCATGCTCCAGGAAAGCTCCAGCCCTACGAGCACCGGTGTAGCTGCACCCACGGAGGAAGGCAGCATCTCTGGGATGTGGGCCACGTGCCGGCTCCCCGGCTGATCCTGTGCAGAGCTCCGCGCGGTGCCAGCCCAAGGCTGGCAGGTCATCAAACACAGGCAGGAAAAAGAAAAACAACAGGGCACAGCTTCAAAGCACATTTCTACAGCGGAGTAGGACTCGAAGCACATTTCCACTGCAGCACTGGAGAGAGGAAAAAAAAAAAGGGGGGAAAAAAACCATCATATTTTTGCTTACGGACTGCAGTTCTGCCACGCTCGGGTTTAAACCATCGGCCATGGAGCCACGGCGAGTAATGGCAGCGGTGCCATTTTTCATTCTGCTGTCCTGAAACCGGTTAAACCATCGTTTTGTTCAAGGTTAAACAACCCACTGAAAGTTCCTCTTGTGCTGAGTAGAAATAGGTGGATTTTCTGCATGAGAAGGGAAATACATAAAGTTTCGAATACTTGGCATTCGAGTGGAAATTCTCGCCCCGCCCGATGGTAACGGGGAATCAAGGCAACAGGGCTGGGGAGCCTGCACGGGCTGCCTGCCCACGCCCAAAGGAGGAAATCCTTTTCCCCACCGAAATTTATTTCATGAGGAGTCATTACTCTACAATCAATGTCCAAAAAATCCAGAGGCGAAGGAGAGCAGCCCTCTGGCATGGGGAGCGGCCGACCATGTCCCAGCTGGGCTGCTGTCATGGCAAGGAAGATGTGGGCCAGGAGAGCTGGGCTTACACAGCACCAGGGCAAAGTTCTGCTGTCCTTCTGGTCCGTGGGACATCAAGGAAAGCATGTTCTAATTTTACCCTCCTCTACTGTGCATCCCCGGCTCGGCTGCGTGGGATGCTCAGGGCAGGGAGATCTTGTTCTGCATCCACCTCTGCAGGATAAATTCAGATTTATGGATTTGTAACCGCTGTAGGTCACAATCTAGGAAACTAAAGGGTGCTGAGACCAGGGCAGGGTGCACAGCAGCCCCTCCTGATGGTTCTGCATCCCCAAGAGATGCCCCGGGGATTAACCACCCCATCCAGATGCAGGAGCCCTCAGCAAAATCGGCTGGCCAAGTCTCTCACATGCAGCAATTTTTTTTTTTTTTTTTTTATAGCTCTCTCCACTGATTCATTGGAAAGCAGAAATTTCTCAAAATCTCAGAGAAATAAACGCCCTTTGTTTCAGTTCCTTCTTGACAGGTGTATTTATGAGGATCACAAAGAAAAGATCACAACAAATCCTGGCAAGAAAAGGAAGCAAGAAGAGTGAGCCGAGCTACAGATAATAAGTAACGAATCAGGAAAGGGAGAGAGATAATGGTTATGATTAAAAATCAGATGCTATGATATAAAGAACAACGGATATGAGACGCGAAAGTATCCATTACAAAAAAATCCATATCCAAATGTGTTATGGACAACAAGAAAGCATTTTAAATTATGTGGAACCAAAGAAATTCTAGCAAAATTATGACGTTATGGATCCATCTTTTGAGAGGTGCAGGAATGCTGTCAATAATAACGCAGACGAGGCAGGAAAGCCCAAAAACCTGCCCTGTGCAATGATGAAGATGACTTATTTCCAGCTCTCGGCGCCCATAATTTTCCTACGGCTACTGCGCAGCAGCTCCCAAACTGTTCACAGTTCCAAAAAAAAAAATATGGTAAGCCGCAACCTTAATTAACTGAAATAATTATTAATTTTTAAAAGCTTTCAATTAATTTTTAAACCAGTTTTCATCTGCGAGATCAGCCGCTTTGTTTCTAAATGCGTGGAGAAAAATTGCTAAATATTTTAGAAGAATGCCAGAATAAAGCTGGTGTCGCCACGGTATTGAGAGGAGTGAAAAATGGGGCTGTGGTGGGTCACCAGCCCCCGTGACACCAGCTCAGGTGTGCCACCATCCCCAGAACGCTCTTCTCCTCCCTTCATACACCCCAGAAGAAGGGTCGCAGAAGGTAACATGGAAGGTTTGATTCATGATTTGTGAGATTAAGGGTTATTTGGGGCATTCAGGGGCTTGTTCTTGGTTAAACCACCACAAGCTCAAGCAGAATAGCAGCAAAATATATACAACTGGACTGATGTTTAACTATGGAAATGTCGCTTTGCTCTGGTGAGATCCCATCTGAGGTGCTGGGGCCAGCTCTGGAGTCCTCAGCACAGCAGAGACATGGACCTGGTGGAGCAGGGCCAGAGGAGGCCCCAGAGATGATGGGAGGGCTGGAAGCCCTCTGCTGGGAGGCCAGGCTGGGAGAGTTGGGCTTGTTCAGCCTGGAGAAGGCTCCACGGAGACCTTCTTGGGGCTTTTCAGGACTTGAAGGGGCCTGTCAGCAAGATGGGGACAGACTTTTGAGCAGGGCCTGTTGGGACAGGACAAGGGGTGATGGTTTTAAAAGCGGGAGATTTAGACAGGATATGAGGAAGAACTTTTTGCTGCTGAGGGTGGTGAGAGCCTGGCCCAGGTTGCCCAGAGAAGTGGTGGATGCCCCTTCCCTGGAACCATTGCAGGTGAGGTTGGCCGGGGCTCTGAGCAACCTGCTCTAGTTGCAGATGTCCCTGCTCACTGCAAGGGGGTTGGACTAGATGAGCTTTAAAGGTCCCTTCCCACCCAAACCAGCCTGTGATTCTATGAGGAATGATGCAACCCACCTCTATGGTGAAACATGAGCAAACCAAAGCAAAAACCGGGTGATCTGGGTTCCAAAAGAGCACCTTTAAGAAGTAACTCCCTTGAGCCTTCCTCAAGCTCGTCCTGCCTTCCAGCACACCACTCCTCTTGCCTGGCCATGCTGGGCAGGCTTTGCTACAGGAAAGGGATAACAAATTGCTGGTAGGTCTTTGTTAGAACGGTGTCATTTGGGTGGGAAGATGCGTTTTGCTGCTGTTGCTGCTTCGTTTCTGCCTGAGCAAGTCCAGACCTTCCCGTGACTGCTTCCAATGTGACTGCTTGGAGTCAAACTACCAGCAGCAGCACGTGTTCTTTAAGCTTTGTCTAATCTCAGCCTAACTGGGCAGTGAACCGGCCTGGAAGTGCCCCTGCGCTGCTACAGAAGGAGATAACACCCGCTGGGACACGCTGGCAGCCATACCTGGAACCCGTGGCTTTTTGGCATTTCCAGCTGTCCTGTGCTTCAGCAGGGCTTTTCACACTGGTGTTCTGGCTCATAAGGCCAAGTGATGGTGGGAATAGTTGGAGGGACACCAAACACCCCCCAAGGCAAAGCCACCGCTGTGCAAGGGCACCACGGGGGGGGGGGCTTTAAGCCAGGAGAACGGCGTGCTCGGCTCCCACTGCCCACTGCAATTGCGTGAGATTCAGTAATTGGGGTTATGGAGAACCAGCAGGCTCTTGGCGACATCTGCAGTGAGGTTATAGGTGAACCTGAGCCAGTGCCCACTGGCAAGTTCATCCTCGGTGAGAGAAGGAGAGATCGGAGCAGGGATGCAGGTGCTGAAGCCAAAGCTTTGGCACACACCACCAGGCCAGGAGAATCCCAGCGTGGCAGGGGTTGGAAGGGATCTCTGGAGATCATCTTCTCCAGTCCCCCTGCTAAAGCAGGGTCACCTGGAGCAGGGTGCCCAAGATCATGTCCAGGCATGTCTGGAATCTCTCCAGAGGAGACTCTGCAGCCTCTCTGGGCAGCCTCAGCCTCTTTCCTTCACAGGAAAGTTTTCCCTCCTGCTCAGCTGGAACCTCCTGGGTTCCAGTTCGTGCCCGTTGCGGGGGAACACTGACAAGACTCTGGCCCCATCCTCTTGCCCCCAACCCTTTAGCTATTGACCAGCATCAGTCAGATCCTCTCTCACTCTTCTGAGTATTTTATGACCTGAACCCTGGGCTGAAACCCCCATTTTGAACTGCAGCTGAAGGGATGGATTAGTGACTGTGGCTCTTCAAGCAAGCCTGGCTAGGAAGATGTTGAGATGGATGTTTGATAAGGAACTGAACAGTGCTGGGTTCCCACTTTCCTGGCCCTAGAGTTGCCCCTGGAGAGAGATGTGCATGAAACCATCCCCAAGATAAACAAACCCCTATTTCCAACCCTGCTCCACAGGTATTTGAAAATAGGTGAATTAAGGTCTCACCTCCCCACTTCCAGCAGCTCAGAAAACATCAGCTTCTCCATTCCCAGCCTGGCCAAGCTTGTAGAAAAAGCCAGAAAACCACAAGAACTCAGGTGTTGTGCAGTCGCTGCAGCAATGGCTCTCCAGCTGGGAAGGGTGGGTGGTGGGGGCACAGGTGCTTCTGGTCATCAGCAAAGCCCTTCAATTCCCACCAGTGGGACAACACTTTGAAGTTGTGAAGAGTGTGGAGGGCCAGGCTCCCCTTGGATGTGCTGGAATATTTATATTTTACTCGCAAGGACCTGGCCTGGCTTGTATGCCTGTTTGCCTAACTGATGATGGCTTGATGGCTGCAGCGGGGAGCTTCTTAATTGAATTCCAAAGGGACTAATTACAGCAGGAATAAGAGAGCTCTCTGTCACCTCACAGGTTTGTTTTTTTTCCACGCATCTGGATTTGAGGGGGCTGCGGGAGCTGGGACTTGTTGGCAAGAGGCAGCTGGAGGAGCCCTGCTGCCCCAGCCTGTGGCGCTCCTGTCCTGCTGCTGGGCGCAGAGAGAGGTGACGCTGGGCTCTGGGGAGATGCCATCAGCTGTTTCCCTTCTCCTGGCACTGGCGAGGCGCTCGGCTCACCGGGGACAGCAGGGAGCTAAGGTAATTGGGAGGAGGTGGGTGCAGCATGTGCCCTGCTCCAGCTCCAGGGCTTTTACAAGGGCTTGTAGTGATAGGATGAGGGGTACTGGTTTTAAACTGGGAGAGGAGAGATTTAGATGAGAAATTAGGAAGTTCTTCACTGTGAGGGTGGTGAGACACTGGCACAGGTTGCCCTGGGATGTTGTGGATGTTCCATCACTGGTTGTGTTCAAGACCAGGTTGGATGGGGCCTTGAGGAACCTGGTCTAGTGGGAGGTGTCCCTGCCATGGCAGGGGGGTGGAACTAGATGATTTTTAAGGTCTCTTCCAACCCAACCCATTCTAGGATTCTACTTCAAGTCCTACCACACATCTGTGATGGTGTTGGGTGCCTCCTGGCCGACTCCTTTCAACTCCCCAGCTCAACCAACCCCTGCGGTGCTGTGGGGGGACCCGCAGACTGGACATGGACACGAGGAGCCCGAGGGTTGCAAAACCCCGTCCCTGTGAATCACTCGGAGCACAGGGTGCTGCCGCAGAGAGCGTTTCCCTCAGCTGTGAGCCCTGGTGCTGCTGCTTTCCCAGCCCCTGTCCTCACCACCACATCCTGCAGCCCATCCCAACCCCAACTGAGTTTCAAAATATAGGTTTTTTTTTTTTCTGTGTGCATATAGATGAACACAACCCTTCTCCCTGCTTTCAGAAGTTGATGTTAACTCCAGGGCGTTCTTGGGTGTTCAATGGTTTTACTGCAGAAGAAACTAAAGTTAGAGGCAGCTACAGAGAAACAAAAGAAAATCCGTTGTTTTTTTTTTTTTTAAATGGATTTTCCTGTGCTTCAGAATGGTTCCGAAAAGCTCAGGGTGATCCAGGGAACACGGTAATAAGTTGCTGAGGTATTTAGACAGCTTCTGGACAGGACTGTGGTCTGGGGTGTTTGACTGGGGGGGGGATGTATTGCAAAGAAGTTTCCATTTCTCTCCCCGCGGTTACGATCAAACCCAGGTTATTTTTAGGGGTTTTTTTCTCCCCAAAGGATTCCAATGATTTCTAACTTAGGGTTTGCTCCCTGGGGGTCTCTGCCCCGCTTCAAAGGAAAGGAACGGGCTTTTTTCCAGGGGCCACCAAGGCCCCAGGAGTGGCGGGGGGGTTGCAGGGCTGAAAACGGACCTTCCTGCCAGGGAGAGTATTTCTGCTGTGGGTTTTCTGTAAGCGAGAAGGTTCAGGGGCTCTAACAAAGCCCATCTCTGGGGTTTTGCGCTCTCCCCTGGGGCAGATGTGCAGGCAGGCTCTCCTTGACCTCGCAGGGGTTTGCTGGCTTGTTACCGGCAATAGAAATGACGGTAATGGAACATCTCCAGGAGCTTCAGGTTTCATTTCTCCTGCAGCCCTCATGTCTCAAAGGTAAACTATTACATTGCCAATATTGAGTGCGGGATTGTTTGAACGTATTACGGATCCAGTTCATTGCAGGTCATGTTTTATTTGATTTTGGCCAACTGGCAGTTCCCTGTGTTCGCATCTGCTCCTGGAAGTAAATGTCTTCGTGGTTTCTGTGCCAACGCCAGCAGTGGCCAAAGGCTTCCCGGTGCCTGGGTGTATGGGAGGAGGAGCTTTACCACCAATCTCTCCCAAGATGGGCAAACAGGAGACCCTGAGCCCCCACCTCTGAGGTCCCACATCGGGCCTTTGGCAGTATCTTTGGCTTCGAGGCTGGAGAACCTGGATCATGGTTCATGATCAACAAGGAGGATCAACAGAAACCCAACAAGGAGTTTTGTTTGGTGCTCAGTTCCCCCTAATCCGTTAAAAAAAGAGGCTAAGGCAGAGATATTCTGAAGGTATGAATGCTTTGAGCTGGAAATCATCAGGGTATGTTCCTGAAGCTTCAAGGTTGTGTGATTAGAAGCCACCCAAGACCCCGCTGCAGGAGCCGTGCCTAGAGCCACCTTTAGGGCACGGTGTGGGGACAAGGAGGGAAATCCTCCTCCTTTTGAAGAGGTCCCGGAAAAATCCCCATTTCTCCGGTGCAGGCAAGTTACTGCGTGTCGGGTGTTTTACGGGAGATGCTGGGGGCTGGCTCCCACCTCCCGGTGCTTTCTTAGAGAGAAAACAAATCTGGAATTACCTTGGTTTCCGTTCCAACAACAGGGTACGTTGGCAGTTGCCTTGGAGCTAATGACGTGAGGCGGGGCCGCGCATCTGAGAAGGTTTGTAGCTGGTTCTGTGTTGGAGGCCGACAGCGCAGCGCTCGGTTGTTGTCTCCCTACCACCTTGTAATAAAAAGCAACGCGAAGACAGGTGATTTATCATCGTTCAAAAATAAAAGGCACAATAATGTAAAGTATGCACATCATTAACCCCAACCCGTTGCTCTAAAGTGGACACAAATTCTGCAAGAAAATCATCGTAAGGTTGAGGGGTGACAATTTTCTTTGAAGGGCTTCCATGTAGGTGCTGATGACTTACGTGTCCTCTTCTCTTGAGGTCTGGAGAGCTGGCTTGGAGCAGTAGAAGATGGCTGGTCCTCCCTGGGGCCCACGTTGTGTTACCCATGGTGGGGCTGCAGTACCTCCCGGCACGGTCCTGCTCCACCAGCAGGTCAGGCAGCACAGGCAGGATTCATCGGGCTACGGTGGACGTGGACCTGTCACCATCAGCTCCTTGGCTGTTTGAGGTAGGTGAAGCCAACGGCAGAACTCATCTGATCCTGCAGGAGATGTCAGGTAAGGGTGGATGAACCACACACCACCCCAAAGTGCTACCCGTCCCCCATGGCTGTGTAGGAAGGATAGAACCATAGAACCAGTTAGGTTGGAAAAGACCTCTAGGATCATCAAGTCCAACCTTCGTCTAACATCTCCCTGACCCCTAGGCCATGTCCCAAAACATCTACTCATTTTTTGAACACCTCCCGGGATGGTGACTCCACCCTGCAGACGCAATGTCTCCCTTGGATGCCCAACGTTGCCAGAGGTGAATCCCGGGCCCTGTTTTCAAGATATATAAAGGGGAGGGGGGCATAAATTGGTGTCGAACGCTGCCTCCTTCCCAAGTTCTGCCCTTCCTTCCTGCTCACCCTTAAAAGAGGGAAGAGTCAATTTAAACTCTTGCAGCGGATCACCCTCAGCAAAGGCAAGTGAGCTGCAGCCTGAGTGGGATTTGCCAGCCCCCTCCCATCGCCCAGATTCCTGAAGCTGGTTTGAAGCAACTTAAAACCTTCCTGCGTAGAATTTTCCCTTGCAAAAATTAGACCTCATGAAAATAAATAATTCCCAGAGGAAATTTCAATTTGATTACAAATATTGACTTGCTTGGGGGAAGTTGGGGTTGTTTTTTTGTTGTTTTTTTTTAAAGAAAAATCCATTTGGAATCAACATTTTCAAATTAAACATGTATGTTAGCTCTGTTCGAGTACTTAACTTGGAAAAATAGCAATTTTGTTTCCAGCGGTTGGGGATTTTAGGAGTTTCTTCCATCCCTATCTTTCTGCGAGAGCCAAACAAAAGAGATGCCTTGAAATCGGGCAAAGAGGGGAAAAGATTTGTTTTAATTTTAAAGGATTAAAAAAAACGTAATAGGAAATGTTGTAAATCATTTTCATGCTTCTAAGGAACCCCATGAAAATGCATAAATGGGTATTAAAGCTGTAGCCCCAGGAGATGCCTGAGCTGCAGCAGCACCAGGCAGAGCAGACACAGTGGGAGCTGCTCCTCTGGCATCGCTCGGATGGTCTCCATCACCCCACTGCTCCCGTTTCCAGCAGACTGGGAGTGATTTTGTGTGGATGTGACAGCCAGGAGATGTAGGAGATGAGCAGACAGGAGGGAAGAAGTCGGTGGCCCACCAGCTTCGTGGTGGCACCGAGCTTTGCCTGGGCTCCCCATCCTTTCTGGGTTGAACCCATGAGCATGGGGGACCCTCAGCATCCAGACCCCTAAAGGCAGCCAGGCCAGCAGATGTTTGTAGGGGTCACTGAACTCAGTTTAGGGCTTCACACCTCCCCAAAGCTGTACTTCAGACACCCCTCTGGCCTTCTGGGGCTTGGCCCTCCTGGACAAAACAAAAACCAACTGCTTAGGATGTGTATTTTTGGTTTTCTCCCCCTAGATTCTCTCACTCTCCACAGAGAGGTGAACCTTCTGTTCTCAGAAACGCTGAAGTTGGGCTGAAACACTTCAGAAACCTGCTGCGTTCCAGGAGCTGGGGTACTCCAGCGGGAATGCGTGCTGCTTTTGTCCCTGTCTGGATTAAAAAAAGGTAAGAAACCAATTTAGCTGCTTCCAAGGTAGGAGCTTTGTCAGGGGAGAGGGGCAAATTTTTCTCTGTACGCAGAGTTCTGCGTCCCGGTTGCTTTTGGACGGGAAGGAGGAAGAAGGAGCTGGAGGAACAGCAACCTTAGAAGGTTCCATGCACTGTTCGTCCAGCGAGAGGTACTGACAGGGGCCAGCAACACACGCCTCGGCCAAAACAAACCCATTTATTGTAAACCTGACAAATTACCATCATAAGTGACCCTGCCTGGAGCTCGGGGCTCTCTTGAGTCAGGGGTTAGAGGGGTTAAGCTCTCCTAGGAGAGAAGACCACCCCAGGGCCCTGCTGCTCAGGTCCTCGCTGAAGATGAGCAAGCTCTAGCAGCGAGGCTGCTCGCTGGAAGCAGCCGGCTATCAGCCCGAAATGGCTCCAGACAGCAGAAAGCGCTTTTTAGGAGCACTTTATTAATGGAGGCACGTAACAAGGCGCTGCTAACCAATGCAAAAAGCCCTCGGCCTGCCGGGCTGTTGGCCCGGGCGATGTCCCCGCTGAGCGCAGCAGCCATTAGTCACAGCGGGAGGCCCCGGGAGCAGCTCTCTCTGGCAGGAGAGCCACGCTCTGACATCCGAGCAGGCAAACAAATGCCCGAGCTGTTTGCCACCACTTCTGCACCATCCCAGCAGCACATGAGCAGGCGCCGGGCTCCAGTGAGCGATGCTCCAGCCTGGCCTCGCAGCACACGTGGCACAGCAAGACCTGGAGAACCTGGTTGTGGTTCCCCATGCCTGGTATTCGCCCGTCTCCGGGGTGAGCGGTGCCCGTGTCCGGTGCTTGCTCCTGGATTCCTCAAAGCTTTCCTCAAATAATTGTGCTCCGAATACGCTACTCTGCACTGACAGGATTAAGCTGTTATCCAATGAGGATAACTTCTCTTAAGGTTAATTAATCATTTGTAAACTGACCTTTGGAGGTATGCATTATGCAGCAGTGCTCCTGAACCAGACCATTTTTGGCCACTGTGGTTTTTTGGCAAAGTCTTCAGTTATTCCATAGCTGAGGGCAAGTGGTGAAGTGCAGGGAGGGCAGTGCCCCTAGGTGCCACCTCCACGTGGGATGCCCACCACTGAGACCACAGCCCGGCAGCTGCCTTTCTTCCCCACCTGCGTAATTCTTCCTTGAAGCCTGACTGACCTTAAACTATCTTGAAGGCTCCTCTCCAGGAGCCTGACATTTAAAAGCGCGGTGATGAAAAATAACTTCTAAAAATACGTGTAACTTATTTACAAGCACGAGGAGAAGGGAGAGAAGAATTCAGATGAAGCCATACATATACATCGCACCGCTCGATTGTGACTTTTCGCTGGTGCCGTGTGGCAGTGCCACTTTCTCCTCCAGCAAAGCTGCTCCCCGTGTTATGGTGGCTTGAAGGGCTTTTCCCTCATGTCCAAGCCTGGGACTGCCTGAGCAGGAACAGGGATAAGGAGAGATGGGATCCCCATGGGCCCTCCTGGGCTGCACAGAGAGCACAGGACAAGACTTGGTGGACCCAGAGACAGCACAGGACAAGACTTGGTGGACCCAAGGAGGTGACTTAACATCTCACAGCCACTGAAAGTGGAAAGCAGGAAAAGAGAAGGCAGCACTTACCAAGAAAACACCCCATGGATCATTCTTTGTCAGATGGCGTAAATGAAGAAGGGGGAAAAAAAAGAAGAAATCCAAGACTAAATGCTGCGCAAATTGGTGAGCTCAGTACTCAGGAAACTGCTGGTATCTCCATGGGGAAAAGGCTCCTGCACCCCATGTTCTTCCACGGGAGAGCAGACCCTGCCCAAATAGGCTCTTCACCCCCTTCCTCACCTAAAATGACAGCGTAGCCATGGGGGAGTCTCCTGAACGTGAGACGTTCATGTATCTTTAATTATTGTTTCAGCCACATAAATCCATGCTGAATTAAAATTCATGATGGTTCTAGGGTACAAGTGCAAACAATTTGTTCGGTAAACTTTGCTCTAATTGGCATTCTGAAAATTTCCTGTTAATCAAGCCCCTTGGGCTCGGTTTACCAGTATAGTTCTGCCTGCGAATGTCAGCGCTCGGAGGGTGCACGCATGTATGCTGATTTCAAGGGTCTTTATATGATATTAACTCATACACCTTGTCCTCACGTTAATTTGCAAGTAATTTTTTAACAACCTTCTGCGGCCCTGTCTTTTATCTCGCTGCTTCATTACTCAAGGCAAGCAAGCGCGCCGAGGAGCATTTGTAAAACCCGAAAAAAAAAAAAGATATATTGCACTCGGAAACGTCTGGGATCTGAACGCAAAAAAGCCCCCGAGCGTGCCTGAAATTCCTCCCTGCGGGAGCCGCCTTTCCAGTGGTTCTTGACTCCAAGTGGCCGTGGGAAGGAGGAGAAGATCTTCAGGACAGTGTCGGATGCTGCATGGACCAGGCAAACACACCCAGAAACAGGGCAACGCTTCGGTCCTCTTGAGCCAAGGACGTGGATGTCTCCTGAAGAGCCAAGATGTGAGCAGAGCTGCTTTTTCATCCCATCCCCATACGCATGGAGAACATCAGGAAAGAGTCCAGGAGATGCCAGGGTCCTGCCACAGAGCCCCACTTCCCACATACCATCCAACATGGACCAATTGGCCAATTCTGGATCTTTTCCCCCAGGAAACACCCTCCCCGCAGCGATGCTCAGTCGGTCCCAGCTGGGACCACTGCCAGGAGGATTTTAGGAGCGTTCTTTTAACTCCTCCTCCAGTTTTGCAGCTTTATCAGGCTAGTCCTTAACTTGCACCTCAAGAGAATTGGGAACGGAAGAATCTGTGTACAACCTGAGCATCTCTTCCCACCAGCACGGTAAGACAGAAGAGTAGAAATAACAAAATAATGAGCATCTGACAGAGATTGGAGAAGCTCTCTTGGATGGAAATAAGCGGTAAGGAACCATAGGAGAACTGGCAGTTCCCAGAAGAGACCAAAGACGGTGCACAACAGCAAACTGCTCCCCTGTGCGAGCATATAAGAAGCATAATTAGATGGCATTACAGCAGCAGCAGGATCTGGAAGCTGGAAAGAAATTGCATGGAAAGTCGGAATGGGCACGTGCCTGGAAGGAGAACAGAGGAAGAAAACAGGTTCACGGTGTGAGAGAGGCTACGTCCGTGTGCACAAGGTTTTGGAGGCAACAAGTAAGGGTCTCCAATGAAATTAGATGTAAAATAAGAACAGCAAGATGTGTACGGGCGTATGTGTCTGGGGAAGGAGAACGGACTTCAGCGTTCAAAGCCCCCGTCCCCTTGTTTCAGTCTTTGAAGGGAACTGTGGAGAAGGCCAGCAGGAGGAAAGAAGTTTAAAGCCATTTGGAAATGTCAAATATTCCAAATGAGAGGATCTGATGAAATGCACCCAAGAACATTGAACCCTTGGCGGTTATCTTCAAAATTTATGAAGGCGGGCTGGTCCCTGGAGATGAGAGAAGCACCTCTCTTTAAAGAGGATACTTTAAAAAAAGAGGTTAAAAAAATTGAATAATCATCTTAATCTCAATTGCCTGAAAGAAGCTGGAAGAACATCTTAAATGAGCAACTTGTAAGATGT
Organism: Eurystomus gularis; assembly: GCA_013400335.1. NCBI lineage: Eukaryota > Metazoa > Chordata > Aves > Coraciiformes > Coraciidae > Eurystomus > Eurystomus gularis. The sequence goes on along the minus strand of VZZY01021170.1, from coordinate 6,581 downwards.
AAAATAGTGACTAAAATCAAAGAACATGGGTTTGTCAAGAACAAGTCACATCAACCCCAATTTCGTTTCCTTCTTTGATAAGGCAACGGGTACACTCAATGATGGGGCAGCAGGAAACAGAGAATCATAGAATCACAGGGGTTGGAAGGGACCTCTGGAGATCATCTACTCCAACTTAGAGCAGGTCGTACAGGAACACGTCCAGATGGGTTTTGAAAGTCTCCAGAGAAGGAGCCTCCACAACCTCTCTGGGGAGCATGTTCCAGTGCTCTGCCACCCTCAAATTGAAGAAGTTCCTCCTCATGTTGAAGTGGAACTTCCTATATTGAGTGAGGTCTTTTGCATTTTCCCACTGGACAGCCTCAAACAAGCAGAGAAAAACCCCCTCTAAAAGCATGACCACTCCTGAAGAGAATGGCTCAAGGGAGAAGGTTTCTCCAGCCTCCACTATGGCTTAGAGGAGGGGCTGTCACCCTTCCTCTCCCTACAGCCACGGAGCCGCCTTTCCCCAACTTGGCAGTCCACAGCTTTGCCCGAGGACATCTCCTTCCCCACGAAAAATCAGGACTAAACCTTTGTTATGCTGATTTCCAGCACCTCGTGTTGGTTTACCCTTAATTTCCCTGTGACATCAGCATCCCCACGCGTATTTAAGCAGAAACATTTTGACGCCGCGTTATCCCATATTAACCTCAGATACTGGCATCGAGCTGAGAAGATGCTTGTGGTGGAGCTTCAGTCACTCCACCTGGTTTGGTGCAAAGCTGTCCAAGCAGCCTGCGAAGCCTGCACGTGAGCACGGAGGCTTTGCTGCTCCTCTCCTGGCCCTCCAGATGGATGGACGGACAGACAGACTGCTGGCTAAGGGCCCCTCGCAAGCCCCCATCATGGGATTTTGCGAGGTAGGAACGGCTGCTGGAAGAACACAGAACAGAAGCTTTTGATACCGTTTCAAACAATGTGTAATTATCAGGTAGCTAAAAATTAGCCCATCTGTGCCTCGGGAGAAGACAATGAGAAGTTATGTGTTACTAATGGCTGAAAAGCGCTGGCAACACAAAACAGGAAATGTTCAGGCAACTTTTTTTTCTTCAGGTAATGTAATTACACGGCGTAATCCCCAAATCTCCCGACTTTTCGGCGGTTTTTGACAGAGCTTACGAGGTCTTCATCCTCCTGTCTTTTCCCCCTCTCCTCACTGCACCGTCTTTGGCATTTTGAGCCGTGCCAGACGTCGGGCTGGGCCACCTAAAGCAGCAGATGTGGGTGCCGTAAACTGCCTTGACAGCTAATGACACGTATCGGGTTTTTTCTAAAGCAGATTGTAAATACCCGCCGTGCCTGTGCCACAGCCTTGCTCGCTGAATGCAAAGCTTGTAATGCTGTTTTGGATAAAATTTCTGTGCTGGGTAGAGTTGGCCGGACAGAGTTGGGGCTCTGATTCAGGTCAACGCACCCGCGAGCAGCAGCGTGGTTCAGATTTAGGACCCCTTTTGTTCTTCTCTGCTTTTGGACCCTGCTGATCCAGCATGTGGAAAAAAAATTAAAATAAAACCACTTTAAGTGCCTTGAGGATGCAGTGATAAGGCCTTTGGGGGTTGGTGAAGCAAAACTGGAACAGTCCAGGCATGGGTAAATAGCTCATGATTTTTTTATTCCTACTTTTGTCTGTGGAATAACTGGGAGCAAATTGCTTTTTTTCCCTTCCCTAGCCCGAATTATTCAGAGACTCTTTCTGCTGATTTTTGCTATTCTCCCTTTCGAGAGCGCTCGCTCTCGAAGACGGCCTGCTTGGCTCTCCATGGAAAGCAAACGCTGCCTTCACCTTCAGTGAACTTTTGAAGCAATTGATTTTCACCGGCATAAAAGAAGAGCTGAGAAGTGACAGCTCGCGGAGGATGAGTTTTGTCGTTTCACGACTGCCCGTGCAGGAGGATGCAGCCGTCCCAGAAGAAAGATGACAGATGCTCTTTCAACTCATCCCCCTTCAGCCACCAGCCCCCGTCCTCTTCCACACATGGGGTCCCCTGGACCGCCACCTTCTCCGCAGCCACTTCAAGCAACCCGTAAGAGGGAGGACTCTGAGGAAAATGATTCTTGCTGGCTTTTGTCTGGTAACACGAGGTCAAGAAAACAAACTGCTTCCTCCCCGCTCTCTCCAGCGCTTGTGGTGAGAAATGCAGCCAAGCTCCGGCACCGAGAATAAAGGCAGAGTTGGCACAAACACAGGAGCTTCTTAAATGAGTTTGCCATTAGCCGGAAGGGCTGCAAATTGAAGCGAAGATAAGCCCTTTAGCATTTCCCTTCTTTAATCCAAGCCTTCGTAAAAGCGGAGATGTGTTTCTATTCAGCGGGCTTTATACAGAGGCAGGTATTTCATTTACCCGAAAAACCCCTGGATCGGATAAATTATTAATGTTATTTATAAAGGCAATTCTGCCATTCAGCAACTTCTTTTTGGATCCCGACGCTTAATCTCGCTGCTTAGCATAAGATACACTCCAGTTAAAAGGCAAAATCACATTCCCTTACAAGGCCTGCAAAATAACGGAGCGCTGAGGTGCCTGAAAAAGGGGTTGTAGTTTAAATTCCGCTCTAAAGACTAATACATTTATCAGCGGCAAACATAAGCCCCGGTTCCCCCTCGCTCATACCCTCCCTACGTGCTGGATGGGGCCTCGCTCACACGCGGCGAGAGCCGTCAAAGCTACTCAGCAAGAACGATGGAGATGCAGAACACGCCAGTGCTCACCCAGCCCCTGCGAGGCTGTTTGGGGGCTGGGTGGAGAGGCAGCAAGGGACCCTGTCCTCTCCTATAACGCATCCTTTAACACGTCCTTCAACGTGTCCTGCTCGGGGACAGCCACAGCTACGACTTTGGCTTCTGCAGGCTGAGCTCTACACCCGCCCTATGGACCAGGGTGTCATCAAGGGCAGAGACATCAGAAGAAATACCCAAGTGTCCCATCAAGAAGAGAGGCTCCTGTGCTCAAGGGATGGAGTCCGGATGCTCAGAGCCGCAAACAGGCCCTCAGAGAGCCCAGAAGAGCTGCCACCAGGGTGGCATTGAGGATCTCGACCCCAGCAACACCTGTGACCATGAGGAGCAATGGAATAAAGACAAGAAGCTGGAAGATCCCGTGCAAGGCCAACATCATCAGTTCAGTGGCACCAGTGGGGCGTGATGGACCTGTTCTCACCGTGGAGTGTGAGTGCTGACAAGTAAAGCACCACCCTCCCATTAGCAGGGTAGCAATGGGTATTTGGGGGTTAAATATACCCACAGTGAAGAAGAGAAGAAGCATCTCCCAAAAAAAGAGGTGCTCAAGCCTCCAGGAGTGGAACAATAGCTCCTTGCTCCCACACCAGGACTACACAGGCTCTAGCAAGGGATCTGGATCAATGGGCCAAGACCAATGGGATGAGGTTCAACAAGGTCAAGTGCTGGGTCCTGCACTTGGGTCACAACAACCCCCTGCAACAGTCCAGGCTTGAGGAAGAGTGGCTGGAAACTGCCTGGTGGAAAAGGACCTGGGGGTGTTGACTGACAACCACCTGAAGATGAGCCAGCGTGTGCCCAGGTGGTCAAGAAGGCCACCAGCACCCTGGCTTGTGTCAGCACTAGGGTGGCCAGCAGGACTAGGGCAGGGATCATCCCCCTGGACTCAGCACTGGTGAGGCTATGCCTCGAATACTGGGTTCAGTTTTGGGCCCCTCACTCCAAGAAGGACCTCGAGGGGCTGGAGCGTGTCCAGAGAAGGGCAATGAAGCTGGGGAAGGGTCTAGAGCACAAAGCTGATGAAGAGCAGCTAAGAGAGCAGCGGTTAGTCAGCCTGGAGAAAAGAAGGTTCAGAGGAGACCTTCTCACTCTCAACAACTCCCTGAAAGGAGATTGTAGCAAGGTGGGGTTAGTCTCTTCTCCCAAGGAACAAGCAAGAGGACAAGAGGAAATGACAAGAGGAAATGACCTCAAGTTACACCAGGGGAGGTTTAGGTTGGACATGAGGAAAAATGTCTTCCCCACAAGGGTTGTGAAGGGCTGTGCCAGGCTGCCCAGGGCAGTGGTGGAGTTCCCAGCCCTAGAGGAGTTTCCAAGCCGTGGAGATGTGGTGCTGAGGGACGTGGTTTAGTGGTGACCTGGCAGCGCTGGGTTAATGGTTGGACTCGATGATCTTAAAGGTCCCTTCCAACCTGAACAATTCTATGATTCTACACACGGAATTAACTAAAACGCATCCCCGTGACCCCTCGTACCTCTTCATAGCTGTCACAGCGCAGTCGCACACAGCCACAAACCATCCTCCAAGTCTGAGGCCAACGTGCACATCACAAGCCGTGGAACGGCGGCACCCAGGAATCGCAGAGAGCTTCAGAAAATTCCTCATGAACCGTTTTCTCCACGCCATACGTACGCTTCCTGAAATTCTTTTTTCAGCATTTTCCCCTCCAAAGGCCGCACGACAAACCACTTAATTGAGCAGCCAGCGCTGGCTGATGTTTTGTTTCAGCACGATTTGAACCAAGGCAAAATATTTTTGTTTGCTAAACTCACTCAACAGCAGGGTTACGACAGCGANNCGGCGCCGGCCCGGGTTTTCCCCCCCCCCACCCTCGCCGGCATCGCCCCAAGGGAAGAATCACTCGGGAGGTTCAGGATCCGTGTTTTTCTCCTGGGCTGGGTGCTGGGGACGAGCGGCGGCTCGCGGGTGGCAGCGTGGTTTGCCTTTGATCAGCCACAAGCAGGGAGGGCTCCTGCAGCCGCGCTTGAAGCTGGAGATGTCGAAGCTACGGGCGCCGCAGAGAAGCGCGCTTTTATGTCAGAACGACTTATAATAAGGTTTTAAGTTTGTTCAGGGAGCCGGAATGAAATATTTAAACGCAGCATCACAGCAGCGTTTTAGTCGCCTGAAAAGGCTGAAATGCCATTTGCAAATCAGAAATGGTTTAATATCTGCTTTGAAATGGCAGCGTCTTTATGCGACTGTTTTTGGGTTGGTTTTTGTTTGTTTTTTTTTTTCTTTACAGGAAGAAACAAATCGGGGGGAAAAAAGCTGAGATCTTGGCCGTTTCCTCGCAAATGAGATGTCTGAGTTTCAGCCTGTTCTAGCGAGTCTGCTTGGAGCCATCACTCCCATTTGGAGCAGGGAGACTCAGCCTCGAGAGCAGCCTACGTCGCTGCATCCAGCATTCAAATTACATTATCTTTGTTTCCTACGCTGACAACGAGACATTTAGGTTGGAGAACTCCACTGGGCATTCGAGCTGCTCTGAAGGGTTCACAGGATTTGAAATAAATGTCATAAAAGAAATAGCAAGTTCTGGTATCAAAGCACAGCTGTCCTACTTTTTCTTTTTTTAATATTGGGGCAGTTTTCCTTTTCTTTGGGTACAGTTTATTCATTTGCAGTTTTTCACTGGGTGATGTTTGGGCCATACTGAAATTCAGTCACCGTAAGCGAAGTGCATTAAACTGTTTTCAATGGGGGAAAACAGTTCTTTAGGCAGTTCTGGCCAAATCTGGCATTTTTTTAACACAAAATTCAAAGAACTGTACGGATAAAATGTTGGCAAGCAGCATTAAAAAAAACCTGCTTAAAAATAACACATGAAAGCAGCAGAAGAATGTGTATCACTTATCCAAAATAGCTGATAGGGTTGCAAAGAGGCATAAAAACCCTTCAGAACTGCAGGAAGGCCTAAATGGAGAGTGCAGACAGAAGCATGCCTTGGCCAGTTAAACACACCGACAACATCAGGCTACAACAAGATTTTAGGTCATGAAAAGCAGTTTCCTCAGCAGCCAGCATGGGCAAGACAAACCTGGGAATCTTCTAGTCCTCCAAGAGAAGCTGTGGTGGTCCCAGGGGTTTCTCTGAGCTGTCCCGCACGTAACAGTCATTTAGGAAGCCAGCAGTTCTCCAGCCTGCAAACTTTGCTCTTCCAAATCCCCCGTGAGATTTGATCCGAACAAGCCACTGTGAAGCCTCTCACAAGCTGTAGATGTGCTGTGAAAGAAGATAAAATCAGCATCTTTCAGCAACGCAACAATCAGGAGCTCACACAGTCTCCAGCTGATCCCGATTTCCCTGCTGTTCACCAGCTCGCTGATGTTTCAGGCCCTGCCTTCTTGCTGATGAAGCTCTCGCAGCCATTTCTGGCACCCAAGCCTGCACCAGCCTCTCTTGCTGCTTCTCTCAGAGCTCGCCCAGGCATGTGTAGAGACATAGCGTGGCCAGCGGGACCAGGGCAGGGATCATCCCCCTGGACGCGGCACTGAGGAGGCCGTACCTCGAGTCCTGGATTCAGTTTTGGGCCCCTCACTCCAAGGAGGACATTGAGGGGCTGGAGCGTGTCCAGAGAAGGGCAATGAAGCTGGGGATGGGTCTAGAGCACAAGGCTGGTGAGGAGCAGCTGAGGGACCTGGGGGTTGTTAAGCCTGGACAAAAGGAGGTCAGGGGAGACCTTCTGGCTCTCCACAACTCCCTGAAAAGGAGGCTGGAGCCAGGTGGGGTCAGGCTCTTCTCCCAGGGAACAAGTGACAGGACAAGATGAGACGACCTGCCGAAGGGCAGACTTCAACC
>VZZY01021169.1:0-10644 GCA_013400335.1 Eurystomus gularis | reverse complement strand
TCCTTTTCCACCAGGCAGCTTTTTGGAAAGAGTATGTTTGCTAATAAGCAAGATGTTGAGTGAAGCACGACAATAAACAGTCTCAACTCTCCTTTCTTATGGAAAAGGCACTATTAATATGATGACTTGCTGTATGTGTTGGTGTGAGTGGGGAAGGGGGTACATGCCATTGTCCTTAAGAAGAAATACTCAGTTCTCAGCTGCACTTAAGAGTTTCTCTGAGGAACTTCTCAAGCCACAAGCAAGAACTCACAAGCCACTATGTTTGCATATGTGGTTCTGTGGTTCAGAAGACATTTCTCATCACCAGTGACCATCTTTTATGTATTTCAACAATGGACAGGAAAATTTAATCAAATTGTGTCGGATAAGACTCCTCCACCCAATAGCAAAGCCTTTCTGCGAGGGCCACTGCTACACTTTAGAGCCATAAGAGTGATACCACCCTCTTCCACCTTCCCAGTGACCATCCTGCAGGGTGGTACCCAAACTGCTGTTACTTTGCAGAGACAAGTCCTTTACTGTCTTCCAGCTGCTGGGAGCACTAGGAGAATTTTGCTTTCATTTCCTCCTTCTCTCTGCCTTTGTCTGTTAAGTAGACAAGTTGGAGAAGAAACACCATCAACAACATGTAGGGGACATACAGAGCTACTATCCTTTTATATATCATTAATGTCTGAGGGGTGAAAGTAGATTTTGAGAGCAAATTTTCTGAGATGGCAGCCATCATTCTTACTGAATAGCTACACTATGGCCTCTCTCCTCTTGCTCAACAACTGCATAATGATGTTTTTCAAGCCTTGAAAGCCATGAAAAGCAACTGCCCCTCTCTGGCATATTTTTATCAATGAGATGTCTGACAGTCACTCTGAGGAGCCTGGTGTGATGAGTGAGTGACATGTCTTACATTGGTCCTGATAATGAATGCCATATTCACACAGGACATGAACATGTAACACAAAGTCCAGTGAGCATTGAAGGTTGAATCCAGGTCTGGCAGGATGCCAGGAGGATGTCTGCCATTGGGTCTCAAAAGGATCTTTCATAGGCATGCAGACTTCTGAAGTACAAAACCTAAGTCTGATGAACTAGCAATATTATCCTACAGCGATGGGCCAACACATGTTTCTGAAGTGGCTGGAATTACTACTCCTCATCCTCCTTCTTCTCCTCTGTGTTCTTTCATCTAACAATTTATTTTCAGGAGATGGAGAATTTTGTATTCACCTATGCCAAGTTGCTCATGACTGAACTATGACTGTGCGTTTGTTAGGAACCTTAGCCATCCTCCCTCAAATGGCAAGCTCAGCTGTGCTGCATATTGAAAGCCATAATCTTTGTGGCAATTCTTGCTTTCTTATAGAGGAGCCTTTACTACAGCAGCTTGAGTCTCTGCTCATTCTCCCACTTTCCTCTGGTAGTGTGTGAGGAACCCAGGGATGGTCATAGAGACAGTGAATTTGCTTTGGCTCTTCCAGCCTGTCTGTGGGGTCTGTTCTACAGACAGGAAAACTCACCTCCTGGAGACCCAGGGGATCACACAGATGAGAAAAGAGAAGGCAGCTACCTGTTTTCATTTCAGTTAAGAGGGCAATGGCTAATGGCTGTTGCCTTCCCTTGCTGGGCTGAGCATGCTTTTGCTACTGCCAGTTTGTGTGTGCTGCTTAGACTTACACCTCTAAGCACACACTTGTAGTGGCTGAGCAGATTTAGAAGGCAGGATGGGATCTGGCACAAGTCACATTGCTTTATTGTACAGTTTCAACTGCTGGATTGGGGTTGTTCATGGCTGGTATTAATTTCAAGTTTTAAAAAACTTTTTCTTTATCTGAACACTTTTAATGAATGGCCACAACAGGAGGCCAACTTGTTATGTTGTAAGTACTCAGATATTCTTCTTTCTAATGAATGCTACTTTAAATCTTACTGCTAGAAGGACTCCACCTAGCTTTTAAGTGCTGAATAAACCATCTCACCAGAATCCTTCCCCCTCCTTTTCTTCCTGTCCCCAGTTTGTTCTTCTCCAAGCCCCTTCCTCTCTTTCCTTTCCCCCTGCTTTGCTGGAAAGAAGCATAACTCTCAGAAACTTGGATGGTAAAAGCAGATGCAAACTTTGCACTGCATCATCAGGTGTTCACCACCTGCCTTTTCCTAGTCAAGGACAGCCTCAGGAAGTTAAATTAAGATGAAGAAGTGGATGTGAACAAACGCCTCTAAATTTTGTGGTTTGTACTGCTGAAGAATCTGTGGCTGAGTTCCTGGTGGAGCCAGATTGTCTGTATTTGGCAGTTGTCTTTTCTGCCTGTGCTGGATGCACTGTGCTCTTATGCACAGATTCTCCTGTTGCAATAAAGACAGTATCTCTGCTTGGCTATGGTAGTGAGGTGGCCAGGGCAGAGGCTGCCAATCCCAGAAGATGAGCTAAAGGTGAGAGAAGCTCTCTGTCACACAACTGTCTGCACTACCCAAATGTGATGGGCATTGGGAAACAAACATTTTGGCTACTTCTGTGTGTTAAAATTTATATTTCCTACTATGGCTGTCTATCTATCTTTAAGATTGTGAACAAAATTATCACAGAATCACAGAACTGCCTAGATTGGAAAAGACCTTTACGATCGAGTCCAGTCATTAACCTAACACTGACAAGTCCTTGACTAAACCATATCCCTGAGCACTATGCGTATACCTTTAAATACCTCCAGGGATGGGGACTCCACAACTGCCCTGGGCAACCTATTCCAATGCCTGATAACCCTTTCCTTATATCCAATAAAAACTTCCCTTGGTACAGCTTGTCCTATCACTTGTTACTTGGTTGAACACAGCAAGCCCCACCTCTCTACAACTACCTTTCTGGAAGTTATAGAGCACAATAAGGTCTCCCCTGAACCTCATTTTCTCTAAGCTAAACAACCCCAGTTCTCTCAGCAGCTCCTCATAAGACTTGTGCTCTAGACCCTTCACCAGTTTTGTTGACCTTCTTTGGACATGCTCCAGCATCTCAATGTCCTTCTTGTAGTGAGGGGCCCAAACTTGAACATGGTTCTTGAGATGCAGCCTCACCAGCACCGAGTACACGGATAATATTGCTTTTCTGGTCCTAGTGGCCACAATATTCCTNTTTTCTGGTCCTAGTGGCCACAATATTCCTGATACAGGCCAGGATGTGGTTGACCTTCTCGGCCACCTGGGCACACTGCTGGCTCATGTTCAGCCGGCTGTCAGTCAATGCCCCCAGATCCCTCTCTGCTGAGTAGCTTTCTAGACACTCCTCCTCAAGCCTGTTGTGTTGCCAGGGGTTGTTGTGGCCAAAGTGCAGAACCTAGCGTTTGACCTTACTGAAACTCATACAACTGGTCTTGGCCCATTCATCTAGTCTGTCTAGGTCCCACTGCAGAGCCTCCCTATTATCAAGCAGATCAGTACTTCCACCCATCTTGATGTCATCTGCAAACTTACTAAGGGTGCACTTGATCGCCTCATCTAGATCATTAATATGTTAAACAGGAATGGCCCCAGTACTGAGCCCTGGGAAACACCATTTGTGACTGGCCACCAACTGGGATTAACTCGATTTACCACCACTCTTTGGGTCCAGCTGTCCAGCCAGTTTTTTACCCAGCAAAGTGTATACAATTCCAAGCCATGAGCAGCCCATTTCTCTAGGAAAATGCTGTGGGAAATGGTGTCAAAGGCTTTAGTAAAGTCCAGATAGACAACATATATGTAAGACAGTGCAACAGGAGAGATGTGACCTCTGCCACCCAAGGGAAGAGCGTGCTTTCTAGGCAGCAGCTGCCTTTGGAAACTAGTTTCCTGGCTATTGGCCGTGGATGGAGGTCAGGGATGATAATCTCGGCCATTTGGCAGATTATAGCCTGGCTATATGATTTGGAGAGCATCCAGATTTGTTGTGAGAGATGGAAAGGGAAGTTTTCTTCCCATTTTGTCAGTTCTTATCCTACCACCAGGTATTTTTCCAGGCTGCTGGGCAAACAGTGCTTATAGGAGAATCAGTGATGCAGCAGTAGCTGCAAAAGCTCAGGGCAATGCCAGAGGAATCTGACACCAACTTTTTTGTATGCTGGCCATGGTGTTTGGTATATCTAGCATGCTGTGTCACAAAAACCTTTACTTTCCAAAGAGGCTCAACTACTAATGACAGTTCCCTGTGTGCTTCTCTTCTGCCAGCCTTGCTGATTTAGCCAGTTTGTGTTGATTTACCAGTGCTTGGACTATGATTCTTGGATGTAACAGGGAGTGCTGTTTTCCTAAGAAAACAAACTGTTGACAAGTCATAGTTTTTACCTAATATCCCTGCCATAGCCTTTTTGCAGCATAGTTGCATCAATTGACTTCAGAGCTGGTCCACTTTTCAGGCTGATATCTCCTTTGGGGCTGGGAAGAAATGTACCAGGTGAGTCTCCCATCTTACCAAGTAAGGACCTCTGCTTGCCTCGGTAATGATACATTCCACAGTGGAATGAATGTTGTTACAATCCCAAAAGATATGCAAATGGAAGGTGTGCAGTCAGCACAGTCCCTCCCCTCTGTAAGGTTCTCACTTGTTTTCTGATCCCTTCTTTTCCATTTCTCCCAGGCTTTTCTAGAAGTCTTTAGTTTGGCCCAAGAATTAGTGTAAAGAGAAAAATAGCCACTGAATGCTTCTCACCTTCAGCCTGAGTGGGAAATTTAAGCTGTCCCAGTGCTGTAGATAATTTGTCTATGGATTCTGCAGCCTGGAACTTGTCAAGAGGAAAAAAACAGTACTCTTAGACCATTTTCACACAGAAACACAGACATTTACTTCTACAGAGCATCACAGAGCTTCACAGAGTTGCATGTTTAGTAATAGACAGTACAAGCCTGTTGATGTTAGCTGCCACTGCACAGAGATCCCTGGAGAAAAGCATAATCATTTTTACCCTGTAAGTCTGTATTCAATGAACACCTTTTGAACTTTGTTTACCTCCTCTATGAACAGCACAAGTGTGGATGCACTACGCAGGATAAGGCTGCACTGCAGCTCATGTCTGCAACAAACTTCATAAGAATCACTGTTGCTCCAGCTCATTTAAACAGGGTAAATATAAAGCTAAATTTGCAATGGGACTTTTAACCTCTGCAGTGTGATTTTGAAGGACATCTGTCTTCAGTTACAGATGTTTTGTGCTTCCAGCTTTATTATGAAGTGTCTATACTTTACTGCAGGATAAAAAGTCATGTCATCCACTACCCAGTAAAACTGCTGCAATGCCTCCTTTGAGGAGTTTGTGCTTGCTTTTATACACTTTTTAACTTTTCCTGGAAGATGTGATGGTGTATTATCATACTACTTAATCAGAATGGCTAAAATGCTGTGAAGGAGGTGAAGGAAAATGGCTGTCCTTTTAATACTTCTTTTTCAGAAATGCATTGTTGTATTGATTTGACTTAGAACCAAAACAATTCCGTTCAGTGATTTTACTTTTCAGCTAAATCTTTTCTAACTAACTGCACTTTCTGAAACGAACAGCATGTGTTTGCAGACAGTCTGCTTCTAGCAGGGATAACGCTTCATGTTCAGAGTTACTACCAAGGATTGGTGTGCGGACCAAGGTCACTGCTAACTCTTGTGTGCCACAGCAGGGGGTGCAGAAAGTGAAAGGCTGCACCTGCAGGGAGGAGCAGCCAGGACGGGTGACCCTAAACTGATCAACGAGTTATTCTATCCAATATAAGTCATATTCAGTATAAAGCTGAGGGATCACAAGGATCTCAACCCCTTTTTATGCTTTTTGCCTTTTCAGCATTTTGCGCTTTTTGCCCTTTTTGGCCTTTTTGCCCTTTTTCCTTCTCATCGTCTCTTCCACTGGCATTCCCTTCTTGGACCATCTTGTGCCTTTGATCCTGATTTGTGTGTTCCTGAACCCAGCTCTTGAGCCTGGTTCCCGTCTGCTGCTGAGCCCAGTCTGGGCCTTTCCCAGTGCCTGCTACAGCCTCAGTGGTGATGGTGATGTAATTGCCATCGGGGGAGGCTGGGTTTGATACTGTTTTTTATATATTTGTATATATTCCATTTTATTATTATTATCTTTGTTAAAGCTGTTTTAGTTTTCTCTTCTCATTCGAAAGCCTCTCTCTCATTTCTTTCCTCTCCCATTTGGGAGGGGGGCCATAAGTCTCTTTCTCTTATCCTCTTTCTCTTCCTCTATTTGGGGGGAAAAGAGGGGTTAACAGTGAGTGTCTGTTGTAGGTCTGGTGGATTGAACCTACACCTTGACAATTGTTACTTTTAATTTATCTTAGGACAGAGGTAATCAATAACATTGAAAATGAATAAAGAAATAATGCAGACTTGGATCAGGTTCAGTGTTTGTGCTGTGTTTCTTCTGGAAAGAGTCCTGGAATTTGCCAGTAGAGCACCTCTGAATAGCACAGATACTTACTAGTTGCCAGGAAGAATATTTAATGATGTTTGTATAAAAATGATAATTTTTTGCAAGAAGTATCTGTAGCATAGGAAGAATCTGTGAAAGCTCTCTGAAGTTTCTTTGCTATTTTTTTTAACTCAATCTGCATCAAAATTGTTATCCACAATTTTTCACTTTATCATAATCTTCATTCTGATAAATAGAGCACTTTGGGTCAAAAATTCGACAAAGATTTTGTTTCACAAAGCAGCAAGACCTGTTTCTAGCTCTTAATTTTCCTGTCATCCACTGAGCAGCTCCTCACTTTCCCTTGAAGCACTCAGTCTCCTCTTGCAAGGGTACCTGTCAGTATCTCTTCAATGCAGTGGACTTTCTGGTTAGTGTGTGCCTCAAACCTACCTTCACTGAAATACACTTGGGCTGTCTGGGCCTCTGCTCTTCTGTCTCCAGTTGGATATTTGTGCTGTGGTGAGACATCAAAGCATGGTCACCTATCTGGGCCCCACTCCACCACATTTCCCTAAGGATCATGTAAGAGCTGAGAGAGCTACTTTTTTAGTCCTAGTGGAAGTGCTTACTGAGCAAGCATCCAGGTGTGTGCCCATCCTCCTCCTTGAATGTCTCTGAACCTCACTGAACACTGAGTCTTACTTCCTATGGCCATCCAGGCTAGAGGTGTAGCCAAAGGACTGAGTCAGCAGGCTGCATGCTCTGAGATTGTTCATGATTTGATGGTTACAGACCCTGTGGTGTCTTGGGTTAGACAAAGAGTTCATAAGAATGAGATCATCTCCACTAATACCTTGTTGTTGATGCCTAGGAGCATTTTCTATATCACTTTCCTTAAATATTGCCTGCATACTCCAAAGAAATATTGCAGCCCTGGAAGCCATTGCATGTTGCTACGTATTGATATCTATTAAATATCTCCTCTCTTTTATATTTTGTTGTTATTTCTCTCACTTTACGTAACCTGAGCTATTGTAGTGTCATGTATAAAATGTCTGTGTAGGAATATGTAGAAGGGTATATAAGAGCATCTAGTTTGTGAGCATATCCTATTAATGGCTATTCAGCATAAAATCAAAGAAGAGAGATGGGAAACGTAGTCAACCACATCTAGATATACCCACCTTAACAAGCAGGAGGTAACAGAGATAATACTGAAATCCAGAGAGCAGGCTGCTCACTAGTTGGTGGGCAGGAGCTACTCAAAGCCTTGGAGAAAGTCAGCCAGGAGAGATAGGAAGGGAAGAAAGGAGGTTACTGTGGGTCTGAAGGGTAAGAGAAAACTTGCTGTGGGGTGTTTTGGGGTGTTGTAGGGTTGTGTAAAACTCACTAATAGATTTTTCATGATGACCATGGGAATGCATGTTACTTACCATGGGATGTTCAAGGGAAGGGCCAAAGAAAGGAAGGGGGCGATTATGGTGGATCCTGAAGGAACAAGTGTGGGGAATGGGTGGAGTGGAAAGGATAAAAGAAGCCGGTAACAGTGTAAAACAGGTTGTTGGCCACTGTCCTTGTGTGGCTGAGTTCTGCACCTGGTCACCACAGCCTGTCCTGCCTTGGTACTAGACTCCATCTTTATACTTCCTTCCACCATCTCACTCTCTCTTTAGTGTGTGTGTGTGTGTGTTGTCTTCCTTGACATCAGCAAGACTTTTGACACTGTTCCACACAACATGCTTATAGATAATCTCAAAAAGTGTGGGTTCGATGAGTGGACCCAGTGGGTAGGGAACTGGCTAAGCAATAAAGCCCAGTGGGCTCATCAGTGGCACAGAGTCCAGTTGGAGGCCTGTAGCTAGCAGTGTTTCCCAAGGGTCAGTGCTGGGCCCAGTCTTGTTTAACATCTTCATTAATGACCTTGATGAAGGGATGGAGTGTACCCTTAGCAAGTTTGCTGATGATATGAAACTGGGAGGAGTGGCAGACACACCAGAAGGCTGTGCTGTCATTCAGTGGGATTTGGACAAAATGGAGAGCTGGGTGGAGAGGAACCTAATGAAGTTCAACAAGGGCAAGTGTAGAGTCCTGCACCTGGGAAGGAATAACCCCAGGCACTGGTATAGGTTAGGGATTGACCTGCTGGAAAGCAGCTCTGTGGAGAAGGACCTGGGAGTCCTGGTGGACAAGTTCACCATGAGACAGTAATGTGCCCTTGTGGCCAAGGCAAATGATATCCTGGGCCACATTAAGAAGAGTGTGACCAGCAGGTTGAGGGAGGTTCTCCTCCCCCTCTATTCTGCTCTGGTAAGGCCACATCTGGAATATTACATCTTGTTCTGGGCCTCCCAGTTCAAGGGTGACAGGGAACTACTAGACAGAGTCCAACAGAGGGCTATGAGGATGATTAAGGGACTGGAACACCTCTCATGTGAGGAAAGACTGAGATCCCTGAGGCTGTTTAGTCCTGAGAAGAGAAGGCTGAGAGGGGATCTGATCAATGTTCAAAAATATCTGAAGGGTGGGTGGATGTCAGGAAGATGAAGCGATAGGTCTCTTTTCAGTGGTGCCCAGTGATAGGATGAGGGGCAATGGGCACCAGCTGGAACACAGGAAGTTCCACCTCAACATGAGGAGAAACTTCTTTACTATGAGGGTGATAGAGCACTGGAACAGGCTGCCCAGGGAGGTTGTGGTGTCTCCTTCTCTGGAGATTTTCAAGACCTGTCTGGACACGTACCTGTGTGACCTTCCCTAGATGAACCTGCTTTCTCAGAGGAGTTGGACTAAATAATCTCTAGATCCAACCCCTACCATTCTGTGAGTCTGTGATTCTGTGTGTGCACCTATAGTGTGTGCACAAACAATCTGATAGTGACCTCCAGGAAGGACCTGCCCATGAGCAGGAGACCTGCACTGGAAGAGACCCCTGTTGGAGATAATAACTGGATAAAAAGCCCTTGGGCTATGGATGGTCTTAAGGTCTCATCCAGGGTTTGAGGAACCTGTGAATGTGAGTGTCCTGGTTTGGCCAGGACAGGGTTAATTTTAGTGAAGCAGGTAATTCTACACCATGCTGACGTCATGCCCCGGGGCCAGTTCCGGTGGGGGGGCAGTTCACGGGCAATTGGCCTTTCGCTGTATCTGGGTGAGCTCGCTCCCTTGCTGTTCTGTTATCAATCTTTTTTTTTGTATTGTTCCTTTATCACTGTTATTGCTGGGTTTCTTTGTTTTTATATGTTATTTTCTTATATAAATATGTATATATTAAACCTTCCTTATCTCAACTCAAAAAGGCACTTTTAAACCTTTTTTTCTTCTTTGTCCGCGACCCGCGGCAGAGGGAGGGGGCGGGGAGCCACGTGGCTCGGCCACCCTTTTACTAAACCAATACAGTGAGGTTGGCTGTGAATCACAAGAGTGAGGGTGGGGGTAGGTCTGCTAGTGAATAGCAGCCCTCATCTCCTGGGGAGGAGTGCTAGGCCTGTTTCCATGTTTGGCATTGCTCTCCATGTGACCACCCATGTGTGCACTGTGTGTTTGTGTGCCTAATGGGACTGTGTTCTCAGCCTTGCTACTAGATGGAGCTACAAATGGCAACAATAGAAAAAAAAAATGGTGGGGAGAATTCCCCAGGCACTTTCTGTTGGATTTGGCTGCCTTCAACAGTTGTTATTGTCACAAGTGCCACCCTGGGCAGCCCTCTGCCTCCACGACTATTCTGCACAGGATGCTGTATGGGACAGGGGCACAGCATGCCCAACTGATAAGCCTGTGGTCACATGGGCTGCCTATTGTGGAGCAGGTTAGCAAAAATGCTACCACAGAGTTTTCTTCCATGCCTGGCAGACCAAAGTTTAAGTGTTGTTCATCATCAGGCATTCCAAGCAAATCCATCAACAAAACAGGGAACTGGGGCATCTGTTTGTCATAATCATATTACAGGGGTCTATCTATGAAATTATATGCAACTTTTTTTCCTAATGTTACAATTTTTGAAAAAGCAGCCACCAAAGGCAGCAGCACAGTTCTGATGGCATTGAATGCTGTCATTAGAAATCCCAGAAAACCCAGAGCAGCTGTTCCAACAGCATCTTTTTTCACCTATTCAGTTAAGCTACCACAAGCATGTTGCCCAAGTAATTAATATTTCAGCGAAGGAAACAAGAAACACTGAACTACTCTTAAAATTACTATAGAGTGCCAGATAATGCTTTTGCATGTTGACCTTACCTTTCTCTTTCAGGGCACAAAACACTTGGGGGGGCTCAGTATGAGG
>VZZY01021165.1:1431-30142 GCA_013400335.1 Eurystomus gularis | reverse complement strand
GCCACTAGATTAGTCAGGCACGAATAATAGGGGCAAAGCAGTGACTGAAGTTTAAGCTGAGAGTTCTAGCTGTGTGATAAAATGCTAGGAATAAAACTGCAAAATGTAGATGGATATTGCTGGGGCCTTGTGTTGACAGAGTTGTATGTGACACTGGCATTCTGCTCCTGAATGTTGGTAATCAGTGGTTTGAAAAAATAGTTGACTTCTGTAATCCTGAATTTCTATATTTGAACTAGACAGCTGAATAGACTTTGGGGAGTGTTAGATTAGGCTAAGAATCACTGAAACTGCAAGCTCTGACTTATTCCTGTTCTGCTGTGTTGTAGTGCAAATACTTGTACTAATTTGCACTGTTTTGACAGCCACTTCTGCAATATACAGACTACTCTTTGAGATATCTAATTAAATATTACAAGTATCCTGACTAGAAATGCTTTAATCTAGTAATACCACTTGAGGCTACTTCTACCAGAAATGTATTTCTTTGAGTTATTCAGTAACTCTAGTCTAATGACATCAACAGCTGAACCACTAAATGTGGTAAATGAAACATTTTTTTGAACTACAAGCCTGTTACCACATTAGCCCTACTGTAAATAGTGAGAAATGCAGACTTTGCAAAAACTGTAGCAGGTGAGAAATTCAACCCATGTTGAATTCCAGTAGACATTACAAAACTCAACAGCATTATTTGAGAGAATGGGGTTTGCAGCAAAAGCACAAGTCAAAGTATTTAATGATTTTAAAATGAGGAACAGAAGAAGCTTTTTAAAAGAGGACTACCTGGCACAGGAACAGTCAGTTCACTGGAACAAAAAGGTCGGAGGTGTGAGTGAAGTGATCAACATCTCATAGCCCAGACTGCAAGTATCATTTCTTTGGGAAGCAGTACTGTCATGTTCTGTCTGGGGGTGAGGATAACTACTCTTTATCTGATTATGGAGCCTTGGAATATCATTATAGAGAATGAAAGTCTTAACTTTGATTTAACTGGCATAAATGGTTATGCTGTCCAAAGAAAAAAAATCTTAGGATCCTGTACTTAGGAGGGGTAAATGGTGTAGATATTAGCTATGCATGGCGAGTGAAATGAGAACTGCAGAATTTTTGGAGGAAGGCATTTGAGTTCTTTAGTTAGATTATGGCTAGCTGTACACAGCAGCAGATTGAGCAGGTTAAACAAGCAAGGTCAGCACATCAGGAAGTGGCTAGAGGCCTGTCAAGTAATCCACACATGCAGGGAGAATATAAGTAAATTAATAAGAAGCTCAACACAATTTACAAAGCTAAACAGAAATTGCAAACAGAAAAGGCAGTAACAAAACCAATGAAGGCTATACTAAAGAAGCAGGGATAAAAGGATTGACTGGTCTGAGCTGCTGTAAGAAAGGGATCTCACAGTCTGTGATCCAGTGGGTAATCCATTCTTGGGTGACTGTGAGCTGCTTGTCAATAGGCTTGTTTGCATAATGGATCTTGGTTGTCCTTGCTTGGTTTATTCAGTTATTTCCTTTGACAGATAGCTGATAGTGAGGTCTTTATTCTAGCTGAAAGCATTATGCCTGAACTCCCAGTGAAGCATAGCAATGCTGCTGTGTACTTGGAAAACGATATAGGGATTTTTCTCTAAGTTATCTGTTCAAATTTGTAGGGTTTCAAAGTGAAGCTTTTCATATGCTCTAGAGCAATGAATCTTTTTTTTTTTAATGCACATCTCTGTAACTCACCTCCCCTAACTTTGCTGTCACTGAAATTGCCTAAGGTATAAGCAAAGAGTCCTGAAGAGCAGATAAGTTCCATTGCTAATACTAGAAATAAATAAGTGTAAGTCCTCTAGCAACTACTAGGCAGTACTAAGCTTTACTACAAAAAAAATCTGTCCTGGTTGCATCTTTCTTGTTTCTCCATTAAGTTTAAGTGTTACTCAAAAAAAGATTCCATTAAAAATGCCAGATCTCTCATCCTCTCTCTGGATGTATACACACACATGAGGAAGGAAGAAACTGAAAGTCTTTTCCGCAAATATTTCA
This sequence comes from Eurystomus gularis, assembly GCA_013400335.1. NCBI lineage: Eukaryota > Metazoa > Chordata > Aves > Coraciiformes > Coraciidae > Eurystomus > Eurystomus gularis. The sequence goes on along the minus strand of VZZY01021165.1, from coordinate 28,109 downwards.
TAATACAGAATCATAAAATTATTTGAGCTGGAAGGGACCTTAAAGATCATCTAGTTCCTACCCCTTGCTGTGGGCAGGGACATCTTCCGCTGGACCAGGTTGCTCAAAGCCCCATGCAACCTAGTCATGAACACATCCAGTGTTGGGGACAACATTTGATTTGCCTAGGAGAGACTTTATCTTGAAGAGCTGCCCAGAAAAATGGACTATAAAGCAATGTGATGGTTTTTGCATGTCATATTCTTTGTTTTAAGATTATTTGGCACATTTGCTTGAATCAAGCAAAAAATGGCAGTCCCATCCCATCTGGGATGCGCTAATTTTCAGCATACTAAAGGCAACTCATGGGTTATATGCAGGTTTCCCTGTACCTCTCTTGCACGTTGGAAGAGCACATTGAGCATGAAATTTAATTAGATTGAATAGTTCCCAGCTAAGAGCATCTGTAGAGTGTCCAAAAGCTGTTGATACTCTAATCTTTTACACTGATATTAACTAATGCAGGAGGTGGTAGTGTAAGTGAATGTGCACAGACTTTAAACGACCTGAGCATTTCCTCACCCTAAAAACTGTTCCTGCACAGAGGTGATGGCACTAGGCTTTGCTCCTACCCCTAAGGTACAAAGTAGAGGACTCCAAGCTAGCATTCCTGAGTTCTCTTCCTGGAAGAGGGCATCTAGTTTAGTTTCTCAGTGAACTATGTGGGAAATGGATTTTACATGGCCTAAGTAGTCACCTTCAAACATGGCCAAGCCACTTAGAAAGTGGTTTTGACTGAATAAGCAACAAAGCTAAAAAAGTGTTGCTTTTCATCTCGTAGGCACCATCAAACTAAAAAAATATGTCTTTCTCAGAAGAAGTTCCTGCAGTGTGTGAATCTAGCTCTGTACTTTTGAAGTCCAAGCAGCAAGATGTTTTGCATCAAAATATTCTGCTGCTACACTTGCCTTGCTACAACAGAAATTTTCTGTGCATCAATTTATGGAATGAAGAATCCTCACAGGCTTCTTTCATAAGGCTGTTCTTACTATATATGACATTTGCTATACCTATGAAGTAGTTGATAATGCTGCCTAAAATTATTTATTAATTTTATGCCCAATTTTATTATTTATGCCCAAGGAGCAAAAGTATTCCAGAATTCTCTAGATAGGTTTGATTCTACTGTGTTGATGAATTCTGTATATCTTGGTGGTGTATTGTTTACCTTCCCACATCATGCTGGAAGCCTGAAATATTTTTTAGTCGGGAATAATCTCACATGACCTAATAAAAAAAATAACAAGGTAACATTTACAGTAAAAGGTTTCAGCATGTTTTTTTCCAAACTGTGTAGAAAAAAAAAAAAAGTGTTTCTTTAATGTTAAAGTGTGTTTCATCTGGAAGGCAAAGTAGTTATTGCCTTGATTTTAAAGTGTCTGTACTTAGAGCAGGAAAGAGTTCAATATTCAAATTTGTCCAGAACATACTGTCAACTAGAGTTGCCAATTGGCTTGTACTCATGGGGCATTACAGTGTGAAAGCTTTGTGGCTAGAAATGATGGGTGGTTGTGCAGCTGGGTGAATTGTTTTCCTTTTGAGCTAAATAAAATGCAGTGCTTGTTAATCTAAACAGGTAATGCCTGTATTCTAAATATGATTCTGTCCCATCTTTACCTTTCGTTTCCTGGTGGCAAAAGTTGTGGAACTGTTAAGTGATATGGCTAATTTAGGCGGGCAGAGATGCAGCAAGTTTTTAGGTTAAGTTCATCTTCAGTGGACCTTCCTGACTTTCAGGGTAGTAATACAATCTTTCAGAACTAGCTGATCTGTTGAACAATCTGAATCCAGGGGTACAGAGGCACATCTGGCACTGACAAATGTAGCTACATCAGCACAAAGAAGGAAGTTTCTGTCCCATGGTCAGGTAAGGTAGTCATCCGTTAACTGAAACAGAGCAGCCATATCAGTCTGGGTATTCAGGCTCTGCGTACTGATGCGATTTATTCCTTTCTTCTCAAAGAAGTTCAAACTAGTTGATGCTGACATACCTGCTAAAGAGATGAATAACATGGAACTAGGAATTCAGTGTAAAGGGAATAGTGGAAATAGAAAAATATTCTATACATATCTGCTTATGAAGTCTTATCTTAAAGAAAACTGGAATGAAGACCAGTGAATGATTCAATGCCTTATGTCAACTGTAATTGTGTGGATTAATTCAAATGATTGAGATAGCTGACTGAAGGCAAAGAAGGAGCTTCGGAAATGAATTTCTTGTAAAAACATGTGCTGTAGTGTTTAGCCTCTTCCAAACTTAAATATTTGAAAAAAAGTCCTCTGTATATAAGTTTTGTTGTTTGAGGCAATTTGATAAACTTTTGATAGAAAGAGCTCTGCAAGAGCCAGTGTGTTAATGCTGAGCATGATCTTGGACACATGGTTGTATCTCACAGGAAAAACAGTTCTTTATGTGGCTAGAGAAAGTATGATGGTTCTTGGATGTCAGGAGGTAAGTGCATACACTATGGAATTACTTTGTATTTCCAATGTCCCTGGAGTAAAGGTAACACTCAACGTGAATCTATTCAGCTGATAAGTTATAGGATGTCAAGTACATGCAAATGTCAGTGTTTAGCAATTACTGTAGTCAGTAAATAACCCTAATTGAAGGGAGGTGTATAAAATGATCAAAGAGGCTATTTCTGTCTTGACTCCTTTAAGGGTAGGAGATACTATGTGAGAGATGAAGATATGGAAGATAGCTAGGGCCCTCTTAATTCAAAAAATTAGAGATTACAGATCATACTTGACCTTTGAGTCAGGCCATGGAGCTTTGCTTATCTGTAATGTGCTGTATATTGGCATGCTTAGGGCGTTAAATGTTGTAAATACTTAGGTACTGTGTATTATGGGCAATGCTATTTATTTTGAATAGGTGTTTTTAACAGTATGCCTTGCATAATGAGTTGTGAAAGTTCACTTGAAATTTCTCCAGATTTGAAATAAAGGATTAGGATTTACCTAAATAATAATGTATGTTTAACTATTTTGTGTGCATTGTGTAGGTGTTATGTGTTATGTTAAATTCTGAACGAGCCTCCCGGGATGTTAGTCACTTAGTTAGGAGGGCTAGTTAAAGTTAACATGACCATTACTTCTGTGAAACATTCTAATGAGTTATTTCTGAAGGTTTTTTGTTTTATGTGAGGCGTAGATAATTGTGTCACACTTTGTGTTTCTGTAAAAAAAAAAAAAAAAAAAATCTCCAGATGGATGTTGTTAATAGGAATAAGTATATCTTATTTCTGTATACTTACACCTATACTTTTGAGATAAGCAGATGGGAGATGTGTATTGTGAAGAAGTAGGGTATAACCAGAGTTGTTTCAAAATGCACACTGAGCTTTTGTTTAATATGTTATAGCATTGCTGCCAGTGAAAGAATGGGAACACTAATTTATATTGCTGATTGGCAGTAATATTAATACATCTAATAATTAAGTTGAGGTCATTATAGCCTGCTATTCACCTTAAACCATTTATGATCAGCAATCCATTTTTCTTGCAGGAAGAGCAAGGCTTCTGTGAGCATATTGTGTCTGTGTATGTAGGTGGGAAAGAAAATAGAAGAAAGCAAAAACTTGGATATTCCCACCATAAGGTCTAGCTCTAAATCTGTTGTGACTTAAGCAGAGGTGGCAGGTAACAGCCTGACTGCAAATGCTACATCAGGTGATTTTTTTTTCATTTCAAGAACATGGTTGTATTCAGTCACAGAGGGATGAAGCATTTGGAGTAGCTTCCTAAATGACAAGGGACTGGTAACCTAGATGTTTTTTAAAGGCTCTTTGTTAATTTCCTACCCCAGTGTCTTGTGTTAATGAAGTACTAGAATTGTCCTTTACAGCTCCCTTTAGACAAGGACCTGGCTAACCCTTTTACAGACCAGGAAAGGAATCCTATGAGGAGTGCAAATGAGATTATTGAGAACAGAGGTGCTTTTTTGTACAAGAGGAGGGGCCATTCCTGGAGTCGTTCCACGTCAAAGGAGTGTTTTTCCCAACCTGTGTTGGCAGTGAATGCATTAATCTTCCCTTGCTACTTCTTGAAGTATTATGAATCCTGCATGTACACCAGGCACCTCAGATCTTTTAGAAAATTGGTTTTCACCTCTGTGTGTTTGAAGTTGTGTTTGTACTTGAAGGCTAGGGCCTTAAAAAGCAATGACATCTGCATACTAAATTTCAATCTTTTTGAGCGTTTTGGAAGAAACTTGTGTGAGATTAAATGGAATGTGAAATAATGTTTAGCTGGGAAATATATGAATTTAATGCTGTTGATTACATGAAAACAGTTTCTGATAATAAAAATAAAGCACATGTTGAGGAAACTTAAACAGATACTTAGTATATGCTTCTGTATACAAGTGATATGTGCAAACGAGGTTGCCAGATGGCATGAGACAAACTTGCACAGATCCTAGCAAAATAAATGACACTTCTTGCAGTGGAAGGCAACAACAAGCAGAAATTCTTCTAATGCATTCTTTTACTGTAATAAAATATTCATAAACAAACAATAGATTCCAGGCTAATCTGTCACTGCCAGAGGGAGATGCCAACATCTCAAGTCTTGAAAAAACTTTTGTCTTTGGTTATTTAGTTTTTCAATTAATCATTAAGCAATAAGAATAACTCAAGTCCTTATTTGAAGGAATTTGTAACTCCAGTCTACTAGAGTAGAAGCCCTCTAAACAAATAGAAAATTTCAGACATAATGTAACTAGAAAGAAGTATAAGATATTTTTGGAAGTCATGACCTTAAATAAAATAAATTAAAGAACTAAGATTGATGAAGTACTTATTCCCTAGGTGTCCATACAGCATCAAAAGGCAGATCATATTGATTCTTCTGACTTTGAGAAAACGTGTTCTTATTTCAGTTTTTGTTTCTTTATTCAAGTGTTCTGTATTTCAAGGAGCAGAATGCATTATTGCTTGCATTATCACTCAATTGTACCTGCCTGGAAATTAACAGGATGAAACCATTAAAATTATACATACTAAGGAGGATATTTGCTCAGTGCAGTCATTAATCTGTGAAGGAATAGAGTATTTTATATTAAAAGTAATCTTATATAAAATTAACGTTTTTTCCACACAATGTATGATGGGCTGGTAAATTCAATTGCACATTGGTGTGGCTGTTTGGAAAGAAATGAGTAATTGCAAAGGCATTTGGTAGTCTCCTCACACCCCATGGATGTGTTGTGCCACTGGAGTTGGCAGGTTGGGCCTGGTGGAAATCAATGCTGTCTAGAGATATGTGTGTGTCCCAGCTGCTACTACTGGAGAAGCAGAAGCTGGATGATGCTGAAACTGTTCTCCAAAAGGCTGAAGTGACCTTCATGCAGGAAAGAGCAGGCTTCTGGGGAAAGGTGTAAGAAGTAGATGGTTTGACTGACAGTCCAGGACCAGGGAGTAGGAGCTCTGAGCCAGACTCAGAACAGAGGAGAGCACTTGCTGTAGGTTCGGATGGGTTCTCCTTCAGTCAACCTAGCTGATATTTATACTCTTGTGTACTCTGAGCACTTCTTAGCAACTTAGATATGCAACCTCTTCTGGGTCATGGAGCATCATCATCACATGGGGGATCTAACTCTCATACTTCCTGAAAATATTCATGGCAGTAAATGCACCTTAAAACCTTTAGATGTGAATAATTCTAGTGGAGGGACTCCTAAACTGGAAATAGATTTTGTGGTAGGGAGCTGCTGTGTTGGAGGCCTCATCAAGCAATTTTTCTATTCCAGAGTCTGGTGTCCTAAGGAGATAGCTACTTTTTTTTCCTGTGAGAAGCAAGTATCTATGCATACAGACTTCAGGTGAGATAACCCTCAGCAACATATAATTAAACAAGTGTTCAGGCAATCTAGAGGGTCCTGAGCTGCAGACACCTGCTTGGGAGTACAACCTACTGCTGGTAGTATCTCCATATGGGAACTGCAGTGCCAGAGGGTGGCTTTTGGGAAGGATACTACTAGCAGGTGCAACCAAGTGTCCTGCTGCAGTGGGCAGATGGGGGTGATTCACTTCACAGATCAACGTAACTGTTGGGAATTATCTGGGATTTATGTGCCAGCAAATGACCAAGTGTCTGATCTTTAAATCTATTTAAATACCTAAAGAACAAGTCTCTCTAATAGGATTTTTAAAAAGCAATTAAGAACAGTGTGAATTTCTTAGTCACTGAAACCAATGAGACCAGTACCTTTTGGTATCTTAGTCTGGTCACTAGGCTGTGCTTTTAGCACAGTACGCTACTCATTTCCCATGATTGCTCTTTGAAACAAAGTAGTGCTTCTTGATACCTCTAATCTCCTTAAGGTCCCTGTATATCCCTATTTCTTGAGTGTTCATAGTAGGCAAACCACCTATACATAAATTTGCCTGCAATACAAGCCCCATTCCTGGAGCATGTGGTCCACCTGTCATTAGGAGAATGATGTAAGTGGATTATTAATAACATAAGCCACTTTGAAACTAGCTAAGCCCTGAACCCAGTGCAACAGTTGTTGTATTATACTAGAACATATAATGGTGAAATACACTGTGTATTAATGCGATGACAGTAGCAAGGTTAAAAGTACCTGCAGTGTGCTAAAGCTTACAAAGAGGCAGCGGAGGAAAGGTAATAAACAGTAAAAGGAGCAGGCCATACTTGTTCCTCTTCTTGGATTTGCTATCAGGGTTCTGATGAAGCACGAGGGCTGGTACTTACTGTTTTGCCAGAGACATCAGGCCCATCTGAGATTCCCACTGTTTTATTTTCCTTTCCTTTGGCTTTTAGTTGATCTGCCTCTTAACTTTACACATTATACCTGCTATTATGCACTGTTGTTAAATTGCTGTTCATTTTACCTCCTTTTCTGCAAAGTGTTTAGAATTATGTTGAAATTGTTCAGCAAAACCCCTATGTTGTTTCTTAGCTTTTCAGCAGTTCAAGCTGCTCTCTGGCTTGCAATGGGGAGCCAGATTTAGGGCAGTATCGATACATTTTTCCCTAATTGCAAGGCAGAGAAGACACAGCCAGGGATTTTAACCTCTCTTCTAGTAAGCCATTATAAAATATAATAAATAGACCATCTTCAAACACCACTAGTCTCTTGAGTAAATTGTTGAATAAATGGCGTTCTTACATTTTGTTGCTGGACTACTGAATAAAAAGGGCATAACTATGTGCTACTTTGATATTTTTATTAGCGTTAGCAGGAGACTTGGGAGCATTTAGTTATTTGTCTTTCTTTTTACTTTATTGTGTGTTTGTACTGCACAATACTGTGCTAATTCAAAAATCCCAAAGTGAGTAAGAAATAATGTACTACTTTTGGTAGAAGAGTAATTGGATTAGGTACTGGACTGTTTCCACCTGAGATGGTGAGACGCTCAGAGTCATGAAATGATAATGAAAATTTGATGAAACATGCTGAATTTACAGAACTAGTTACATAGTGTTTGTAACACTGTAATTTACAAGCCAGACTTTTTTTTCTGGTCTTGAAAACATATAACAAATGGAGAGGTTTTCTTCAACTCTTCCAGCAACTAGTGATTAAATTTACAGAACTGCTTTTACATTTCTTAGCTCTGGCTGCTGGGTTGTCCCCCATGCTACTGGGCTGTATGACAGTTTTGAGCATCAGGCCAGCAGTTGTTTTTATTTCAGAAGGTGAGTAGTGTGTAAAATGTAACAATTTCTTGTCAGGAAATCTTGGAAGATTGCATAGATTTTTATATCAGTCCCAGTGTGGAATATAACTTGGAGTAGCTAGCTTGAGAACATAGTGATAGGCTATCATGACTGATCATAGCACTGCATCAAGAAGTCTAACAGCTGGTAGAGAATATGCATACCCTGGAAGAGATGCTACTATGTGCCATTAGATTGGATAAGGAGGGATTTCAAGTGTGTATCTTATTTGTATTTGAAATGTTGCTCTTCAGAGTTTGCTGTTACTAGGAGACATCTTCTAGAGGTTCAAAATACCCCTCAGGATAAACAAGTTCTGTCCTATTAATCTTTTCCTTTATTTATCTAAATAAATTATTGTTAATGAAAACTTCCTCCACTTCATTGTCACATGCAAAAAATGGAGCTTCTGAAGTGAGTGTCTAGAAGCTGGTGATCGCAGAGTCTAACATAGCATAGTGTGTAGCATAGTATGTCCTCATGCTGCAAGTGTGTGGATTCTTGAGGAAATGGCTGAGTCACTACCTACATGATTCAGTAGGGAAATGGCCCTTCCTGGAGAGTGCAAGGTAGTCGGTCATTCTTCCATGTGTTTATTCTAGCACTTTCACTTCTATAAATTCTATTTAATGAAAAAGCTGGAGTGAAGAGTGGCTGTAGGAGGAGGTCAAAGCAAAGGCAGTTGTTGTGGCCTGTCTATCTAGCAACCTCTGTAAGCAATTTGCCTGTGCTTTGCTTTTTCCAACTGCTTTGCTCTAACCTGTAAGCAATGCTTTGGGTGCCTGGGCTGTACCAGGACACCTGAGAGCTGGTATGCCATATCGTGCTGTACAGATATAGTTATGACTGTAGGCTAGAGCTGCTCTCCCTTGAATCCTTGCAGGTGCTACTGAACAAGCTCTGTTTCTTGCAGTGTAAAATACCAGCAATCAACTATTAAGCAATATCCTGTTTCTGGTTTACCAGCTCCATCTGGATGTACAGTCAGCAGAAACTTTGTGTCTCAGCAGTGCCTTCTTGCTGTGTATGTCTGCTTGGTTCCCTACCTGGAGAAACTGAGCAGATACCTATTTCTATAAGTATCTGTAAACAAATAATTCACAGTGTTTCCAGAGGATTAGCTAAGGCTAATGTATGTTTCAACAGAAGACATCTCTCACAAAAAGAAAGATATCTGTCTTGTGTAATCAGCAGTTTTGCCAATTACATCTGGGAACACTTTTCTCTTTGGGGACCCAGTTCTCTCTATGAAACTTTTTCTACTGCATATCATGTGAAAGATGAATTATTTTGCAATTTTTTATGCAAAGCTTGTAAATCACATAAGCAAGAGGAAAAAAAAAATGCAGAGTCCAATCAGGAAATTAAAATAAAAATACAAATCACTCACATCAATCAGTAAGGAAAATGCCAGTGGGGTACTAGTGAACGTTTCAGCTCAGCACTGAAGTTGCAACTGGAAGGATGTTAAGGTGCCAGTAATCAACATATATCCATATTTGTAAGAATGGTAGAAGAGAGCTGGCTCTGCTCAGATAGGGAATCTCTCAATGTCACTTTGCAATTTCTTATTTCAGTACTTTTGCTAGGCCCCGTTAGTGCTTCTTCATCTTTCTTTTTTCCTTTTTATTAAAACATGCCTCCCCTGTTTTTTCAAGTTTGTTCTAATTTTTTTTCCTCTGCCTGTGTTGCAGATGAATATGTTTGACGCAGTTGGATATATCAGCAATTCAAAATTTATTAATAAAATGAGATAAATCAAAGGCTCAGTTTAGCAGCACTTACTATAGCAACTGATCTAGTAAAACAGCAATTTAATTACAGGTTCAAGGATGACAAGATTCACACTAACTTACTACAAGGTATCTCCAACCAAAGCATGTGTATATGCATAAACACAAAGCGTACAGACACAGAAATACTTGGCCAGTGAAATATGTAGATGCTCGTGCCCATAAAAGCAAATGCATAAAACGTAGATAAAAGAGATTAGTCTATAGTAAAAATTTTCCCCTTTGAGTTTAGAAGAAATACTCACAATGCATCAGCATTTCTCAACAGGGGAGACTTGAGTCTCAAAAAGGTGGTCTCAGCCAGGCCTTTCATTGACTTTGTTGGCAGGTGGTCCTGAGAGGTGTCACAACTCAGGGGAGATGCTGAATGCAGCCCACTGTGATCCAGGAAAGCTCTGTGGGAGTCCGCAGCTGGTCTGAGGACTCAAGGATGGACTTTAGCCTTGAGCAGATAATGATGTTTCCTGAAAGAGCCTGGGAAGCCTTGAGGCTGAAGTGTCCCAGGGAACGAAAGAGATAAGAGGCCTAAGGAGCAAATTCCACAGAACAACAACCTGGCAAGAAGTCAGCGGTCACAGCAGGAGGGACAAGAGGAAGAACCACCAATCAGCATGTGTGGGGAGAAGGGACTGAGCTATCCTACAATAACGAGAGCTTGAAGAATATGTGTTACCAATTAGAAATTGTTGCTAGGTAAATGATGTGCACAATGTAACCAATAGTAGAAGAACTTACTGCGTGCTATGCCAAAGAGATTATAAAAGAGTGATGTTTTACTAAATAAACGGCTTTCACTTGATCACATTGATCATGGCATGATTAACCCGAGCTCCTGCAAAGCTCAAAGGTTCTCATCTTGGATTGCCACTTATAGGGTCCAAGATAATTGACTTTTGTTAGCTACTTTTCTATTTGGGCCTAACCCGAGTGTTACAATATTCTGGTTTGCACATCTCCAGAACTTACTGGATCCCGGGGTTCTCATATTCCCCCTCTGGGCCACAACCCAAGTATAAATGTACAAGGTCATAAGAGGGTCAATTGATCATCCAAGGTGATAAGGAGGGGAGTAGGAGCCAGGTGCACTGAAGGGGCACCTCAACACTCTGGTCCGCTGTAGCAGATAATTGTTATTGTCCCCAGAGAATAGGAGAGGCAGGATACAGGGGTGCTAAGGAGGTACCTTAATGCTCTGGTACTCTGCCTTTCACAACATGTACTTTTCCAATGGACTGCTGCATGGCCCAGGGTGGAGAGATATACCCTGTATCAAGTGGCCCATGAACAGGGGGGAATCGTACCACCACAGCCTGTCTCCTTGATTCCTCCATCTTGACTTTCTGTGCCACTTTGTAGTTAATTGTTTGGGTGAAGCCAAACATAGCTCCTCTTAGCAGTGTTCAGTAAGTTGGCTCTTTCTGATCCTGAAATGTGTGGTAAATCTGGAGCTCTGCTTTGGTTTGGTCACACATCTTCTACTTAGAAAAGCTTTGTGACTAACACTCCTCAAACTGTATTTTAAAACTTGCATTTTTAAGAAGATGAATCACGATGTATAATGAACTGGGTAACATGGCTAGGTCACAACCCAAACCTGCCCTATCACCAAATGAGAATCTGATTCATCACTGAATATAAAATGAAAATCCTGTAATCTGCACGAGGTATGTTGAGAGGAGGTCTGGGCAAATGTAGAGGATAACAATGTGGGTTTTTTTAATAATTCCACTCTTTACCATAATTCCAAGCGACAGAATTTCTGTTGGCTGATGTACACACAAGTGGTTTTTCCTTTCAATTACATTTAATTACTTTTTAAGGAGTTTAATTCCTTAGGTAACCTGCCTATGTGATTGAACAAAGGCTTGGGTACATATTTCCCCATACAAGGGGAAATTTTACTACTGTGGGCCTAGAATTTTATACTAAGAATATAGAGGAGAGAGGAATTTGTTTGAAAGACTTTTCAGGTGTGTCAAGGTTTAGGGTCAGGGTAGTTCACTAGACCTATAAAAGATGCTCTCTGTTAACCTCTCTCCCCTCCCAAAGGGGAAGAGAAAGGAAATAAGGGAGGGAGACTTATTGATTAGAAAAGAAGACTGAAAGAGCTTTAATGAGGATAATAATAATAGAATGGAATATATACACATATAAACAAGCCCAGTATCAAATTATGTTACCATTACCACTGATGCTGTGGAGCAGGCACTGGGAAGTCCCAGACGTGGTCTCATAAAAACAGTAGGATAGCCAAAACCTCAGACAGAAGCCACATGCTATTATATGATTGAGAAGATTTAAAAGACCTTTCTTATCTGTGTCCATCAGATCAATGTTACTGCTTTCCTATAATTTTGAAGTATAAGAATTGTTTTTATTTCTCACAGTGAGTTCTCAGTCATATGTTTTCCTACAGTTCATACTAGTAGTTTTTGTTTTCCAGGAATGTGGGCAAGTTCACTGTAAAAGTGAAAATATTGCTCTTACTGATGTCAGTGAAGAAACCCATAGCATAGTAAATGCACCCTGCAGTCTACCTGAATACTTGTAAACCTCTCTGTTAAAACCCCTCTGTACTCTGTCTTCAGGCTCCATTACTACATTAATCTTTTGTGAGAGAAATACTCAGTAGTTGAACAGTTTGTTGAGATGCAGAAATCACTGGACACATTTTTGTACTCTTGTTTAAACAAATACTAGGCCCAGAAATGGATTCCCACATGTTTTCTTGTAGTTAGGTATGAATATAGCATTCTGTGAGTCACTGTAACAGCAAATACAGCAGAGCAACATTGCAGCTGGCAAACTTGCTAGTTAAACATTCATCAGACATATTAGGCTATAATCAAGGATGGAGCTGGTGTCAATTTTAATTTGTAATTAAAACATGGTTGTGGACATGTTTACTCAGTGGATAAGTTAGCAGCAGTCATGCTGGCTGTGACCTCACAGTGGGAGCTTCATGGGCAGATCTTTTGCTTACTTGAGACCTGTTGTAAAATTGAGGACACACTGATCAAAGCTCTCCTTCCTCAAAGCACCTGAGCATGTGCTTTGCACTAGCCATGTGCACAACTCCATTTTTATTTAGTGTGCTTTGTGTCTGAGGGAGACATTTCAAAAGCAGAGAGCACAGGCTGCTTAAGTGCCCCTTAAACCTATGGAAATTTCCCAAGCAATGTGCCAAACAGGATAGTGAGGTCTGGGTGCATTTATCAAGGACAGGGTTTCTTTACTTAGCATGAAGTGACAATGCAAGTAAGCAGCTGCAGTCCATTAAGTGAGGTATTCCCCTACACTCTACACAAGGATGATAAACTTTAACAGGTACAGAGAAAGATGACCAAGGAAATGGATTGCCTGTTTCATAAGTGACTGGAAAAGCTTGTCCTGTTAAAAGTTAGCAAAAAGAAAAGTGAGGAAGATAGTTGCTTTTGTTGGTACATCAAGGAGTTAAATACCAGAGATCAAAAAAGTAAAATTAGAAGACAGCATTTCCACAAGTGCAGGTGGGTACAAATAAATAAGGTGTGATTAAATCTTCTTCCTCTAATAATTAACCTAAAAATAGATGAGCCCAGGAAGGTCTGGAAAAGGCTTCTACTAAATGGAATGGATACACAAGTTTTAACTGCTTTTGAGATGATATTTGCATAGTTCATTAAAAGGAGGGTATGATATGCTGCCTGCAATAGTGGGGGCTGATTCTCAAGGTCTGGGAAATTCTACAGCTCTTTACTGTGACAGTATCTATTGGGAATCTGTAGGTTAAAATGCTCCATCTTATTTCTTGATCTTTGGATCAGAGCTGAACTAAACTCTTCAGCTGGGGGCTGGGAGAAAGATGTGAAGATTTAAGTGCCTTGCAAATGCTTCAGCTACTGTCTCTTTTAATAGTAAAAGATTGTCAACCACATCTGACCACAGCAACTGTGGGAGATGCTAGTATCTTTCTCACTCCCATTATTTTTTTAAATACCAACACAGAATAACACTACTTGGAGCTGCATTATTCCTCCCTCATTAAGCACAGCTGGAACCAGCTAAGAGTTAGTTTGGGGCCCATAAGGCTTGTTGTGTGATGGCTCTTTCTAAAGTTTTGGCAGAAGAGATACAGATTCTGATATGCTCCCCAGGCTCACACTTGCTCTATGAGCATCTCACACCAGCACTGTGTGGGCTGTGAGGATGAAGGGGAACGTGGTGACTTAGCCAAGTGTGCTTACTGCAGCCTGGGGGCAACCATGCTGTCATTGACTGTTCAGGGGCTATGATGTTGAAGTTGGCCAGTGAGTGACAGGTTCCTCCCCAGATATTATGATTGCATATTGAAATGATCAGAAGGAAAGCATTGGCCCTAGTGCATGCAGCAAAGTAAGGCCAGGAGCCCAAGGAAAGAAGTACTCACAGGCTTCACGTAAGCTGGTTAGAAACTGATTCAATAAGGCAAAGGGAAATGGCCCAAGTGCCAACAGCTCTGGATTGGAAATGGCTAATTCTGAATTGGCTATGGCTAATAATGTTTTATCAGAACAGTGTGTTAAGGATGTCTCCTGGTTTGGCCAGGACAGGGTTAATTTGGTGCAGCCAGGCTATTCTATACCATGCTAACATCATGCCCCGGGGCCAGTTCCAGGTTCAGGGGTTTGGGTTGGGCGTGTATGATTGCTCCGCTCCCCCGCTTTGTCCCCGGTATTGCTTATTTCTGTGTATTACTTCTTTCTTACTGTTGTTATTGTGATTGCTTCTTATGTGTTTCTGTATTAAACGTTCCTTATCTCAACTCAAAAAGGCATTTTAAAACTTTTTTTTTTCTTTCTCTGTCCGCGGCCCGCAGCGGGGAGTGGGCAGTGGCAGCAGCCACGTGGCTCGCAGCTTTACTAAATCACCACAGGGTGAAAGCTCCAGTAGCTTCTGACCATGTAGTTGTGCACTCCAAGGACATGGCTTTCTGCACAGAGAGCTGAAATGTTGAAAATTTTAGCTTTTATCAGTCAGGATGAGGAAACTACACTTCCTTGAAAGTGGTTTTGGGTGCTTCCTACCCACCCACCTATGCATGGCTTTTAGACAAGTAAGAACTGATGGGAAGTGCCCTTCGTGGTGGATGTCCTGGTTGCCTCCACAGCAATCACCTTTTGGTCATGTTTGTCTTCTGAAGAATGAGTTAACTAGATAGTAGCAAAATTCTCACTCCTAGCCCAGATTTCCGAATTTCCTTATGTAACAAAAATAAAGCAGGAGCAGAGGTGATTGAAGACATCAAGCAGGAAGTAGTTTAATAGCAAAAGGAAAGCATTGATCTAAGCTAACCTAAGATAGCAAATCTTTAACAGGACCCTTCTTGCTAACGACAAAAACCATTTGGTCTGATCTCATGGTCTTAAGTGGAAAAGCAGCTTCATCGTAAAGTGACTTGCTGTGCTTGAGTTCAGTTTAGTTTATAGCTGTACTGACACCTGCAACACTGATGGAAGGCAGGGTTATTGGAAGATTGCTGCTCTGGTGTGCAGCACAGGACCATGATTATTCAGCAGAAGTTGGCTAGGAGGTGCTAGTGCTTAAGGCACTTCCCAGTTACTCTATGACAAAAAGACAAACAGACTTTGGTTAGCCTAGGTTCCTAATTAAACAGTGGGAATTTTACAGTGGGAAGAGATATAATCAATATAAAAAGCTGAAAAGTATTCCTATGGTCCAAGCAGTGACTTCTGCATAGAGTGGATGCCAAGAATATGGCTACACTGAATGTGCTGCATAGTCTTAGAGAACATCTTTCATCTAATTTTAGCCCTGCTGAATTGCTTATTATTGAAAGACTTTGTCATATTTTAAATCTACCTGCAGGCTTATTTTTGCTTCAGTGACTTAATTCTGTGCAATTAGTGATGACATGAAGTCGTATCTGGCCTTCAAGGGCATGTGTGACATGAAATTTCTGGGGTTTATAGCTCCATTGCATCTTAGCCATTAATTGCATTAAAACTGCATTTAAATATTTAAAGGCTGCAGATCTTACTTTACTAGTGAAATGTCTTTGCTGTGTGTAAACATGCAGGTTCTGTGATTACAATGATCAGTCTTGTCTTCAAGACTAAAAGCTGCTGCTGTTTCAAAAAAAAAAAAAGTTGGATATAAAATATGTATATTCATACACCTCCCCCATTTCACAGTCAGACCACAATGAAACCTGTTCAAACAGAAGGAATGAGGATAATATATTGATAAATACAGTTTTGCTAACTTAAAATTCCAGGTTCATCCACACAAAATAATTTCCTAATGTATAATATCTGTGCTTATTCCGTAGATCAGAGTGCACCTTCTCCCTGAAGGATTGTTGCTTTTCTTTTTTCACAGCAGTTTTTTTCAGATGATTCCAAAGGACCCCAAGCTCCCAGAACTGGCAAGATGCCCAGTAGTGAGGTCTTTCTATTACATTGAATAAAACAAGATACATTTACTGTTTGTGGCGTTTGCTTCTCATACCATGGCAGTATTAGTAAAGATACTTCATGTAATAGGAACGTTCTTTCACTTCTGAAACTACTTGGGCTTACACGTTCCTTCCCTGGCAAGTACACGGCTTGTGTTAAGAACACTTCAAAATATTTTGCCAGGATTTGTGTACGATGCCAAGGACATGAGCTTCCTTTTTTTCTTCATACAATTTTTGGTTTCAAATGTGGCTAACGTTTTTCTAATAGAAGTGTGTTTGTGCTGAATTTTGTGCTAAAGAAATCACAGTTTGAAAGCTACAGTGTATTTTTGTGCATTCTAACAACTCTAGTTTTCTCACTGAGAATAGCAGAAATTAATTAGTAATCAGCAGCGGGAGCCTAACATAATTCCCTAGCTGTTGTGCAAAATAACTTTGTACATATCTGGTAGGAACAATTAGTGAAATAACAAGGATTAAAAAATATGCACCACAATTACAGATTTTGTGGACAGAACAGTAGGTAGAAATCAATGGATTCTCTTGGTTTGTTGCCACTCATGTAAATGGAAATCTGAAAAACCTGTCAACAAAACAATTGTGATTATTAGCCTGGAAGTTGTGACAGATTGAGTATAATAGCAGAGCTTGCTGCTCAAATGTAAGCGGAAAGAACATTTCCAGGGTTTGTATGAGGTAGGCTGTTTTAGAAGCTTTAAGCCATTGTAAAAAGCACTGGATTAATTTGTTTGAATAGATCCAAATGCTTTGGGCTCCCAGGTATGTATTGTAGAAGATCCCGCTTTGATGTGGTGCTCTATTGTAGCTCCTAGCCCTTTGGGCAGAGGATGGTTCTTTTTCAAACTCTTATTTGACATCTTTTGATCTAGTAAAACAGCTTCAGTAGTAGTATGATGTGTTGCTTTTTGATCAGTATTCTGGAGGGTTGTTATTGCTTAAATAGATTAAGATACTGTTATACAGAGCTCCTAAAAACAGCAGTTCTCTCTAAACTCTAAGCTTGCATATATTGCAGATATCTGTTTAGTCTCCTAGCTTCATGGGAACACAGCTGAAACTATTTCAATACAGCTTGTAGTAGTTAAAACCATTGCATGAAGTGGAATCAACAAATGAAGTGAAAAATGTAATTTGTAAACAGAATTGTAAAAGAACTTGCCTTCTAGCGCATCTGAATTGTGCCATGTGGGACCATATGTCATTTGACCTTTATTTCTTCGACTAAATAGTTTCCGTTACAATGCAATGAAGTTCAGAGAATGGATCAGGTTGCAACACAGCTTTGGTCAGAAAAATCAACAAACTTTTTGGTTATTCTTTGAAACTTTCTCATAATTTTATTTGTGTTGTTTTTTTTTTTTTTCCCAATTCCTTCTATAATTACATCTTTCTGCTTCACATACACAGAAATTTGAGGTTATATGTGCATGTTGGGCTACTCTGTTAAGTAACTTGGGCTTTATGTGGGCTAAGTGGTGTTTCCCATGGTTAGAATCCATGCATTTAGTACTTAGATTATTAAAGATATTTCTGGTATGGGATTTTATGGTTCAAACATAGTCCTGGAGCTGGGGAAAAGCTCATCTTTTATGGAAATGTTGCTTAAAATGTGTAGTTTGTGACGTGGCACTTGAAAGCTCACTGAATCATGCAAGATTCCTAACGTGTCCCTGACAATTTTGCCTATGGGTAATGAACTGTGTGATATTTTGGCTGGGGTGTGCCCTGATGCTTCTGTGTGGGTATCATTGTGTTGTGCTCCTGACAGTTCCCTAATTGAGCATGTAAGTTGCTGACTGCCCAAAGCAATGAGCATGAAAAATGATGGAGCTGTGGCTTATCTCCTGAATTGTAAGAATAGTAGAAAACTACGCAAACTGGATCTTGCCATTGCTTTTTTTAAACTAAAATGCTTGTTTTCTGCCTGTGTTTTTAACCCTACTTCATTCCACTTTGCTATCAAAGCAATGCTTGTCATAAGAAAACCTGATGCTGCATTAATACAATTCAAGTCTCCTAAAAGGGACTGCATAATTCTGAGCTCTTAATGAGCAGGTAATTCCTAATCAGTTTTGCCTTGTAGGAGAAAGTCTTTCCCAGAAGAGAAATGTTGTGTTTTTCAGGCAGGGATAAAATGAAATTATGAAACTCCACAGACATCCACAGAGACTGCATCACCTCTGGATGTGCTCCTTCCTGTCTGTTTGTATGAAGCTGCTGTGGGATTTTTCAGTGTTCCTTGGAGTGCTGTTGAGTGCAGAGGAATTGCACTGATTCTAAGGGGCTGAATCCATATCTTATATGCTGTATATGAGTGTCATTACCTATCATTAACATCCAACTGATTCTGCACTGAACTGCTGTGGCTGGATAATTACATTCATGGGATAGAAGCTGTCACCAGTCATAAATACCTGCTGTTTTGATGACATAGATAATGTAGGTTCTTATGCAAGAACAGTTTAAAGCTATGTTGTTGGATGCTTATGGGTTGCTTCTTAACTGCTGGGAAACAATTGAAATGTCAACAGAACTGTAGTTAGTAGTGTTGCCTTGAGTCAGCATTTGTGAGGCTAGTGTACAAGAAGGTGTCATTGCCTTGCTGAAAACTTAGTGCCTTTTGAAAAGTAAACAAAGTGCTTTGCAATGCAGGCAGGCTGAACTGCTGATCTGAAAGAGTTGTGCTGATCAGTAGAAAGTCCATCTGTAGGCCAGTTACTGGTGATGTACCCCAGGGGTCAGTATTGTTTAGCATCTTCATTAATGACCTGGATAATATGACAGAGTGCACCCTCAGCAAGTTTGAAAAGGATACAAAATTGAGAGAAGTGGCTTTTACACCAGCTGGTTGTACTGCCATTCAGAGGGACTGGGACAGGCTGGAGAAAGGGGCTGATGGGAATCTCATGAAATTAAAAAAAGGGAAATGCAAAGTCCTGCGCCTGTCTACCAGTACCAGCTGGAAAGCAGCTTTGCAGAAAAGAGATCCAGGGTTCTCCTGGTGGACACCATGTTGACCGTAAGCAAGCAATGTGCCTTTGTGGGGAAGAAGGCCAACAGCTGCTTGGGCTGCACTGGGACGAGCATTGCCAGCAGACGAAGGGAGGTGACCCTTCCCTTTGCTCAGCCCTGGTGAGGCTGCATCTGGAGCATTGTGTCAGGGACTAGGCTCCCCAGTAAGAGAGAGATATGCACATGCTAGAGTGAGTCCAGTGAAGGGCCAGGAAGGTACTGAAGCATCTGACATACAAAGAGAGGTTGAGACCTGGGACTATTCAGCTTGAAAAAGAGAAGGCTTAGAGGGATCTTATCCATGTGCATAATGAATGCCTCATGTGGGGGAGTAAAGATGATGGAGGCAAACTCTTCTCAGTGGTGCCCAGTGAAAGGACAAGAGGCATAAAAACAAATCGAAATACAGGGAATTTTGTTTAAGCATAAGTTTTTTGTTTTTTGTTTTTTTTTTTTTTTTCTGTGAGGCTAATTGAGCACTTTGGGCTGGTTGCCCAAAGAGACTGTAGAGTCTTCATCTTTGGAGATATTCAAAAGCCACCTGGACAAAGTCATGAGCCATCTGCTCTGGCTGACCCTACACTGTGTGGTGGATTTGGAGGTGCCTCACCCATTCTGTGCTTCTGTGATCCTGTCGGCCTGGATACAGCCATGTGCCTAAAATCTCCTGTGAAAAGTAGCAATCAGTAGGTGCACTAACAGCTCTAATAATCCTGTGTTACTGTGAGTAGTCATCTCCACCTAGATTTGTAGCCCTTTATGTTCCTGAGTGACATTAGCCTATTATCCTATTACTAATGCTTTTAACTTGGTAGGAAGCTATGAAATGTATTTAACTGATTACCAGTTAATGAGCATTGCAGTTAGAACACTTCTAGCAGAAGGGAGCGTACCTTCATAATATACGATTGCCATGAGAGGGAACGGTAGCTGAAACCTGACCCCTTTGAATTACTATGCTAATGAATCCTGGAATTGCATTTATTCTTCTTGCTTTCTTTTAGAATAAAGTAATATGATATTAAACTATTGGTTTATACAACTCCCTCTATTTTTTTTTATTAGTAATCACACATTTTTCTGTGCTAGTGAAGAATTTTTCAAGGGCCTTGTTGATGGTGAGGAAGGAACTGCTGAATGTTCCTAGTCCTCTGTTTGTAATTATAATTGCCTGTGTGGTAGTGCAGACTGTCGGAGCAGGCTGGATATGATGAACCTGCAGTGCTTTCCACTAGGTGCCTGCAGTCTACTGACAAGCCAGAAAGGAGCAAGCCCTTGTGCACTAATAGGTTATTATTAGATTAGGCTCAAGTGTTGCAAAGCACTAGACTAGATGAGATCTCTTGGATTATTTCATTAAAGCTTCTGCAGTAGTTAGCACCAGTGCTGCTGAGCTGCTTTGTAGAATGTGTGTGTTGCTGTCATGAAGCTCTTTGGTCCTCTGGCACCTCCACTACAGATGTCTAGGAAACGCCGCAACTTTCAGGCTAAATCTAGTTAGTTTGAGTTTGCATACTTGTCTTCTGTACTATTCACTAGGAGAACATTGGTTAACCATTACATTTCCTTTCCTCGTGCTTATATCCTAATAAATTTAGAGGGGCTAGTGTATTGAATTTATGTTGCAAGATTTTGCTAGACAGAACAGATTGTTGTACACCATTCTAGAAGAGGTCTGGTGGGGGATCTGTGCAAAGGTGCCTTTAATCCTTCATCCATTATCTTAATTTCTTCAATTTCTTAATTTCTCCTAAAACGTAGCATATTACTGTGACTGGACTAGTGCCCCAATCATTTCTCCCAAGTCATCATTGAGCCTGTAGGTGGACCCACTGTTCAGATCCATTAGCACGAGGTTTTACCACTTCTGTGCTTTCCTCTTCTTTTGTCTTTGATGTTGTGGTGCAGAGATGATCTGGTTCCAGTGCTGAGCCTAATAGGATTTGGAGCTCTTCTTACATGATGTCTGTAGCCTTTTCTCTTGTGTGTGTATTGTCTTCTACTGAAAATAGGACAGGACACCATTCCAAGTGTTTATGTGTGTGCGCACCTATTATTGAGCTGTGATGACTACTCTTGCTGCACTTGTGAGCTGCTGTTGGTGATAATGACTCTGGTGCCTTTTGCAGTTCTGTGATTTTAACTGAACAGTTAGGGCAAAAAATAAGCCTTTGTTCTTAAAGATTGTACACATTTCCATTGTGCCTTTCCAGTTTTTTTTAAACTTGAAAATCTATGTTGTTATTGTGTGTTTTATTTTTAAAAATTATTTATGCATTATATATTGGAAGTGAAAAGTGATTGTTAATCTTGAAATTATTACCCTAGCTTTTCCATATATTTACATTAATATTATACTAGTTTTCCTTGGGTCAGGAGCTACTTGTTGTTGTCTGTCTACTTTCAGCACTGGTTTTGTGAAAGATTTGATAACTGCATCTTATGGATTTACTCAGCAGTGTGAAGTAACTTAAAATTCTGGGTTCAGTGTTCATTTGTTGACTTCTGTTCTTTATTTTAAATGAGTCGACTACAAAAAAAAAAACTTCTTAAATGCCAGATTTGAATACAATAATTCAAAGTATTTAAATGTGTTAGATGACAACTTTGTTATTTGTTGTTCTCTAAATTATCTAAGAATGACATGGAAGTAAAACATCTAACTTTCCAATCAGTCATTCACAGTCATCTCTAAGTTACTAATTTTGTCTGGAAATTGCCTTCTCAATAGAAGTTTTTAAATAATTCTAATGAAATTAGGTTTTTTGTGTATCCAATATCATTACAGATTTGAAGCTTGGGTCTGAATGTCCCAACTTTCCCCCCACCCCCCATTAAAAGGGACATTTTCATCTCTTTCAGCTGAGGTACATTGCCACCATCAAAATTACATTGGCTTTTAAAAAAATTTTTTTTTAATATAGTGGCTGGATGAAAAGGGTGTTTTACTGTATACGATAAACCCTCAGGAAATATGTCAGATGTACATTTGAAGTATGTTCAGAAGTTTTCAGAGTCTGTACAACTACATAGTTTGTGTATTGTAAGTAAATACATATGCTCACCTTTTTTATCAGTATTGATTTTAACCCAATTTTTGATGAATCTTTACTGCTTTTTCGTAGCAGAGGCTCAAATAACTGAAAAGTCAGTGAACTTCGGTTAGTGAAAATATCTGCTAAATGCCTCAAAAAGATAAGAAAGCTGCCATTCAACTTAGAAAGTTCCAGTTAATGGTATGTGAGAGAAAACTCCTAATATGGAAAAAGCATAATGCTAATCTTACCTGATTAATAGCTTCCAAAAAAGCTTTGAATTTGTTTTCAAAAACTTCCAAAAGTGAGGCATTTAACTACTTTAACCTAGTGGCAAGTCTTAAACCTAGATTCCTTAGGCAGAATTTGGTGTGTAGCTGAGTGATTAATCATCTACTGTATTTTGTAACCCTATAAGAAAATTAGGAAATAACTTGGTGAAGAACCATATGTCATGTCATCCTCATGCTCCTTTATTTTTGCTTAGGTGCTGCACCTGGGCACTGGTCCCCTATAGTTCATCTGAGTCATCTGAATGATCATACAGATGTTAAAATAACCACAAGTACGCTCACTGGGAGAGGATTTAGGGATGAATTAATGTGCTCACAAGGTAACTACCATCTCTCCTCACTGCCTTGGACAATTGGCCTCAGTAGGGCCAGGGTTAGTGCTGGGTGTAGATAGATCTTCCTTCTAATCAGGGACATAACCTTGTACTGTCTGATGATAGAACACAACAGGAAGGCCTGCTTTTGGTTACTCATTCTGCTGGTATACAAATCTTGTGGCATCTTACAAGACTTGACACAGCTGTGTGTGATCTTTGCCTCCAAATTAGGCTTCACAATATTTCTTTCAGTATCCACAAGGAAATAAGTTGGAGAGCACAGCAGAGAGTAGCCCAAATCTGGAAACCAAAATGGGCCAGGGAAAGGGAAAGTGCTCTTTTGGAATGGCACTTTCTGCTTAGCTGAGTTGTGATGGGAGCTGAGACTCTTCCTAGGCTTTTCTACAGCTGGGTGGCAGCATTTCTGCAGTGATTCGTGTGTATGGTAAGTTAATTGCTGTAAGATTTTTTTGAGGGATCAGATATTACATGCTATTTTTCTCAGCTGTGATTATCCTTTTTAGGGCAACATAAAACTCACCAAATCTCTTTGTTACATGTATGTAATAGTGGGTCCTAATGATGCTACTGCAAATATTAGTAGGTGCAAGATTTTACAAAATGAGCAGGAGTTTATAAAACTGTAGTGCAGAGACTTGTCCACTGTCCATCCTCTGTCTCCTGGCATTTGGTGTCTTCACTTACATTCAGTCTCTGCTCAGGATTTCCCAACTCAAACATCACTTTGCTTCATTTGCACTATGTGCATCTGTGAGGATGAATTAAAATGAACTGACTGCCTCAAAGATCTGAACTGATGTGTTTTCTTCCACTGCATTTCCCATTTATCTATGCCACTGTTCACCTTCTGCATTAGCAAATTAAACCTTAACTTCAAGGCTGAATTTTGCAAGCTTAAACTTTAAGCCATTGGATTTTGTTATTATTTGCATCAGAAGGCAAAATTCCTCACTGTTATATTTACTCCATTGTGAAATGATCGTAGGGTAATTGCATATCCTTTTTACATCTCTTAAGCTTTTTTGTCCCTCCCTGTGGAATTTGCTTTTCTGGGTAATTATTATATCTGTCCTTTGAACTCATTCCTGTGTTCCTCTGTCCTTTGTAACCTGTTTGTTTTAATGAATACAGTTTTGTAGCAACATTTTACTAGTGCTGTGTACATAATTACTGTTGTTATCCAGCTTTTGATACTTATTTTCCATTTTATGAAGGATGATCCAGACATGCCCTGAGATCAGGCTAAGCCCGTTACTGTGTCTGTGAGTTGTAATCCTACCACCATTACCTGGTGCTTGGCTGTGTTAAAACAGATTTGATTGGATTGTGACTATTTGGTAGGCAATTTAGATGGTCCTGTATCAGTGACCTGTCTACATTTATTACCCTACTGAACTTTGTGTTAACTGCAAGCTTTATCAGCAAAGACTTTTGTATCACTTGTAACAATATTGAACAGCACTTAATCAAGCACTGATCTGTGGGACAACCACCAGTGATGTTCCTGTTAACTGAAGGTTTCCCATTAGCAACTCAATTAAAGACCTGATACTAAGACAATTTAAAATTTATTTTATGTATCCTTTTAGTATTACCTGGAATCTCTGTTGAAAAAAACAAAAAACAAATCAAAACCACAAAACATTGGATTATATGGAATTAAATCTAACAGCTTGAGGAAATGTAAATATGTGAAAATAGCTACCTTGATCTACTAGGTGAGTATTCTTGTCAGCTGTAACAGGTTTGGTTTGAGAAGACTTAGAAAGGCATAGAAAGACTATGAAACCATATTGACTGTCATTAATTTCATTTTAGCTTCTAATTCTTTTTTGTTATGTGATTCACAGTAACTGTTCTGTGGGATAAATACCCTGTTTGCCAGACTTTAACTCCCTGGGTGTCCATCTTGCCACTTTTACATCTTGAAACTACCCAGGGAGTCCTTCAAGACTTGTGAAATTCCTCATTTTACAGGATTTAATAAATATAGGAGTTTAGAAGGCTTATCTGTTCAACTAAGTGGTGCTTTACAGATTCATAGATGAAAGTCTTTTGGATGCACTGATCTGAAAATGCATAGTCTAAGTGGATTCTTCCTTCTGTTACAGATACCAATCTTCGTATTGCGTGTGTGACAGACAGAATACATGTGTCTCTGTTTAAAACAAAACAAAATCAAACCAGTTCACAAGTATCTGCTGTACTTCTCCTTAGTCCATGTCCCTGTTTAGGAGTTTATCAACTGCGTTTAGCCATAAGCTGTGTTTGACTTGCAATTCCTTTTGTTCTCATTGTATTTTAAAATTCTTTATTTCCCCTACCCACACCAGTTTAATTTTCTCTAACTGTACTAGCTATTAGTATCTTATTGGTTTGCTTTTATTTCCCGTACTGGTTACATATGTTGGAACTCATAACTTCTTTGGCACCATTAGTTTTCCCATTCTGCCATACTTAGCGGGTTTCTATAATTTCTTTGCTGTTTTAATGTCCTGTGTCAAAAGAAAGATTGAGTTGCCAGTTTCTTTCTTTTTACATTGGTGTGCTTATGGCTTTCTGACCCATCTTCTATTTTTGAGGTGTCCTTTTAAGGCTAATAAATTACTATTAACACACGGCAGCAAAATACTGAATATCCCCAACAAAACTGTTTGACTGTTCTAAAAAACATTATTTCTCTTACACATGGCCATATGATTTATTTTTTCTTTTACAAATCCATCACACTAGGGTTATGCTTTCAATTAAAATTGCTTAGCTGAAGTTACAATCAGCAAGGATAAACTTGATAAAGAAGGAGACTAAATTATTTCATAGTGTTTTGGTTTGACTGTCTTGAGGCATTATTGCTGCAAAACCAGTTAGTGGCTTCATCAAATTACAACTGAATACTGACACCATTTGTACAATATTTAATATGTTACAAAACACTGTCTTCTCTGTGATACAGTGGTCATCGCCCTGTGGCTCAATACAGGCTACTTAGAATAATTACTGAAATAAATTACTGAAATATGTTTTATAGAGAATCTTTTGCTCTTTTCTCAGGCTGTGAATATGATTCTTTCTGTCCTGGCAAGCTGGAATTTTTGCTGCTTTTTCCTCCTTCATGCTGACTTCTCAGGAATACCATCTGCTACTGCTGCATGCCAGTCATTCCACTGCAGAGCAGCTTTTCCTCTGTGGCTAACTCATTTAACTCTTCTAGGCTCTTGCCCTTAACTGCATCAAGGTCCTGGACATTCACCATCCGCAGGGCTTCCTGTATCCATAAATGGACCCAGCTCTGTGAGCCTGGTGGGACTCCACCACAGCTCTGCAATGGCACTAAAAACACCTTCCCCTGACTCCCCACATCCTCCCAGGCTTACCTTCCCTCCTTCATTTCTGAGTCTTCTACCTGCTCCCAACCTGGGTGGCACAGTGGGAGAGTTGCGATCAGCTCATAACGCTTCATCTCTGATGCTTCTTCCTCCTTATGCTGTTCCCCTGCTCCAACATGGGATCCTTCCCACAGGATACAGTCCTTCACAAATGGGCTGAAGTTCTTAAAGAACTGCTCCAGCATGCGTCCTTTCTGTGGGATGTAGTCCTTCAGGAACAGACTGTTTCAGTAGGGGTCTGTTGCGAAAATGGGGGGAATAAGTCTGGTCTTGTCAGGCCGGCACCGAATATGCGACAGACACTGTCCTGGTTTGGCCAGGACAGGGTTAATTTTGTGTGGAGCCAGGTAATTCTATACCATGCTGACGTCATGCCCCGGGGCCAGCTCCGGGGAGGGGCCAGTTCCGTTGGGGGCGGTTCAGTTGGAGTTCAGTTCGCTTTGGACTTCGCTCGGGTTCGGTCCCTCGCTGTTGTTCTCTGGTATTGTTTTTTTTTGTATTGCTCTTTTCTTACTGTTAATATTGTTCTTGTTAACTGCAAAGTGTCCATTATATGTTATTTTCTTTTATGTATGTATATATATTAAACCTTCCTTATCTCAACTCAAAAAGGCACTTTTAAACCTTTTT
>VZZY01021164.1:1801-34859 GCA_013400335.1 Eurystomus gularis | reverse complement strand
GAGCCCAGCTCCTGAACCCGGTTTCATACAGCTGCTGAGCCCAGTCTGGGACTTTGCCAGTGCCATCTCCACAGCCTCAGTGGTGGTGGTGGTGACGTAATTGCCATCAGGGGGAGGCTGGGTTCGATACTGGTTTTGTATATATTTGTATATATTCCTTTTTATTATCTTCATTAAAGCTGTTTTAGTTTTCTAATCTGGAAGCCTCTCTCTCATTCCCTTCCTCTCCCATTTGGGAGGGGAGGGGGCCATAAGTCTCTCTCCCTTATCCTTTTTCTCTTCCTCTGTTTGGGGGGGAAGAGGGGTTACCAGAGAGTGTCTGCTGTAGGTCTGGTGGACTGAACCTAAACCTCAACATGAGGTACAGTCCATAAAAATCCCAAGACATACCTTATTTTTCACAGGTTCTGTCTTTGCTGGTGTGACTGAAATAATCCTCACAGGATTTTCATCATTTTCACTGACCCCAGTTTCTGATATATCCGAACTTTGTTCTCTGGTAGCATAATTGAAGACAAAATATACAAAACAAAAGAAGACAAGGGTTTACAATTATTTAAACAAAACAAAACTAAACACAGGCTAAATTAGTTTTTAAAGAGTTGAATTTGCTTGAGATGACACTTACGATTTCGTTCCTAGAACTGGGAAAGGTCTGAAAGGGATTGGCTAGTCACTGGGCCAAATCCCCTGTCACAGACACAATACCATATAATTATTTTTGCAAACTTAAGATGCTCGAAACAAGACTGTGTTCTTTTTCCAGATAGAAAAGGCTGATACTGGCAAATATAGTGAGGAAAAATGAAACCCAGCAATGCTCAAACTTCCAAGTTAATTTACACAAACATACAATAGTTTTTAAAAGAAAATAGGAAAAAAAAATTATCAAGATTATTAGAGCACACATCATGCACACTTACAAAACAAATTCTGAACTGAGTTGCGTTTACTTCTCTTTGACCTTATGAAAAGCAGCAACTAGAGCTGACTTTGTCTACTTTCTTTAACCCTTTATCTTAGCCAGTTAATAATTTCCAAAACAAATTAAACAATCTTAAGATTTCAAAGTGTAAACTGTTTCTCCAGATTGGTGACAAATTAAAAAACGCCAGATCCACATAAAAATAACACTCACTAGAAAAAAGACCAAATATTACAATCATATATTGCATCTTTCCACTGAGATCCTGGTCCTCTTCAGTAAGCTCTTTTTAATTGTTCTTAATCTCGAAGAGGCCAGAATATTTCAGCTATATAAAAAAGTGTTTCTTGTTGCCAATCAGGATTAATTTATATATCAAAAATGTGAGAGCTGCAAAATCTGGTTAGTATTAATTAGGGGTAGTCTCTTCAATTAATATATTTTCTGAATATTAATCACCAGAATTTCAGACAGTAGTAGAGTCTCTTCTGTTGTAGTAGATGTAGTTAGAGGCAGGTCACACCTCAACACCGCACTGAATTTTCATCAACTAAAAAAACCCCAAAAACAAAAAGCAAAGATAGAGATTTTGCTTATAGAGAACCGTATTTTTTTAAACTGGACATATAAAGATGATCTTCAAACACATCAGCGCACACAGCAAATCATCTCCTGTCCTAGAACATGCAAGCACAATGGAGAACATGAAGTAAAGAGCTGATTAAAGAAATAACTCCTGTACCTTGATCTGTTTCCTGCAGAAGAGCTCAGCTCAGAGTTTACACTGATATTGCTTCCAGTCTCTGATCCCGTAGTTCTAATGTACGGTCTCCTTCCAGTTGCGGATAACGGTTTGTTTACTGTACCTAATACACCAGTTGGTTTTGGCTAGAAGAAAAAGTTTAAATCTTAAAAAAATGAGAACTTCAGATACACATTTAGTTTTTAAAATATTTTCTTGACTATTTTAAAATACTTTTTCTGGATTAAGTCTCAATTATGATGCCATTAGTTTAGAGCTACAAACCTCATCTTCACTTAAAAACCACTGTCTATCCTACTTTTACTTCTTATAATTTAACAGCACTTCATCAATTGCCTTGCTCTCTCTCATGCTTTGAGGGGATAGAAGCTGGAGAAGCGTCAATGAAAGCCAGAACGTTAAGTGATATTAGAGGACTGAAAGGATGTGGCAATACCCTCTCAGTTTCAACACAGTTGAGAGCCTCTGGGTAAGGATGAAGGGAAAAGCAAATAAAGCACATGTTATTGTGGGAGTCTACTATTGACCACCCAGCCAGGATAACACCACTGATGAATTTTTCTACTAGGAATCAAGGGATATCTCAAGATCAGCTGCCCTTGTCCTTATGAGCAATTTTAAATTCCCAGACATCAATTCAAACATCATACAGAGAAGACAAACAGGTTCAGGAAATTCCTGCAGCATGCTGAAGGTAACTTCTTGGTGCAGGTACTAAGGGAGCCAACTGGGAAAGGTGCCCTCCCAAATTTGCTGTTTGTAAACAGAGAGGACTTGTAAGTGGAGTGGTGATTGATGGCTGTCTCGGTCACAGTGACCACAAAGTAGTTGAGTTTCAAGCTGTTGGTGATAGAAGAAAAACTGCCAGAAAAACTTGGACCCTGGAGATGAGAAGAGCAGATTTTGAGCTGCTGAAGGAGCTAGTTAGTAAGATCCTTGGTAATCTGCAGGTCCATGAATACTGGCCACTTTTTAAGAGTAATCTCTTTAAAGTGCAGGAGCAGGCAATTCCGAAGTGTCAGAATTCAGACAAGGTGGGCAGAATGCCAGCTTGGCTGAGCAGGGATCATCTTCTCTAACTCAGGTGAAAAAGGAAAGTGTACAGACTTTGCAAGCAAGTACAGGTGACATGGGAGGACTACAGAGATGCTGTTTGCTACCGTACGGAGAAAATTTGTATGGCCAAAGCTTGATTAGAGTTCAAGCTAGCCAGCACTGTGAAGAGCACAAAAAGGGCTTCTGAAGATACGCTAACAGCAAAAGGAGGATCAGAGATAACATTGGGCTGTTGCTTGACAAGATTGGTCATGTCACAAGTAGGAGGTGACAAAGAGAGACGTTTAATGCCTTCTTTGCCTCTGTCTCCAACACTGATGATGGGCCTGGGGACCTCCAGAGCCCTGTGTTGGACGACCATGACTTGGGGGGATAATAAATTCCCAGCTGACCCTGAACTTGCTATGAGACTTGCTGCACCAGCTGGATGCACATAAATCTATGGAGCCCAATGGGATTCATTCCAGTGTACTGAAAGAGCTGGCTGATGTCATTGTGGGACCTCTCTCTCCATTATTTTTCGATGGTCTTGAGAGCCTGGAGGTCCCAGTTATCCGCAAGCTGGCAAATGTTGTCCCAATTTTCAAGAAGGGTAAGAAGGAAGACCCTGGTAATTACAGGCCTGTCAGTCTCACTTCAGTGCCTGGTAAAACCTACGGAGATAGTTATTCTGGGAGTTATTGAAAAACACTTGAGAGAACGCAGTCATTGCTCACAGCCAGCACAGGTTCATGAGGGCAAAGTCCTGCTTAACCAACTTAGTATACTTTTAAAAGAAGGTCACCCATCTCGTTGAGCAAGGGAAGCCGTTAGAAATGGTGATTTGGGATTTTAGCAAAACTTTTGATACTGTCTCTCACAGTATCCTTCCGGATAACCTGTCCAGCACACAGCTAGACAAGTCTATAATACATAGGGTGAGCAACTGGCTGATGGGTCAGACTCAAAGGGTTATAGTAACCAGGGTTACGTCAGGCTGGTGGCCAGTCACGAGTGGCATTCCCCAGGGGTCAATTTTAGGGCCAGTGCTCTTTAATGTTTTTATAAATAATCTAGAGGAGGAGTTGAACTCCCTTGAGGGTAGAGAGGCCTTACAGAGAGATCAGGATAAACCAGAGAGCTGGAAAATCACCAGTCATATGACATTTAACAACAGCGAGTGCCTGATTCTCCATTGGGGATGGGGTAATCCTGGTTATAGATACAAATCAGGGGACAAGAGTCTGAAGCGCAGCCCTGCAGAAAGATTTGAGGGTTTGGGTTGATGGCAAGTTAAATACAAGACAATGACGTGCCCCAGCAGTCAAAAGGGCCAGTCGTGTCCTGGGGTGCATCAAGCACAGCATAGCTGGCTGGTCGAGGGAGACAACTGTCCTGCTCTACACTGCACTAGAGCAGCGTGACCTCGAGTATTAGTGTTGTGTGCAGATTTGGGCACCTCACTGTAAGAGGGACATCAAACTGTTAAGAGCGTTGAGAAGAGGGCAACTAAGATGGTGAAAGGCCTCAAGGGCAAGACTCACGAGGAGTGGCCAAGGTCACTTGGTTTATTCAGCTTGGAAAAGAGAAGGCTGAGGGGTGACCTCATCACAGTCTACAACTTTCTTAAGGGGAGCAGCAGACGGGGAGGTGCTGATCTCCCTGTGGTGACCAGCAATAGGACACCAGGAAATGGAATGAAGCTGCATCAGGGGAGGTCAGATTGGACATTAGGATAAGGTTCTTCACTGACAAGGTGGTTGCTCACTGGAACAGGCTACCCAGGGAAGCGGTCACTGCACCAAGCCTGTCAAGAGTTCAGGGAGCATCTGGACAACACTCTTAGTTATATGGTGCAGTTTTAGGTAGTCCTGTGAGGAGGAGGGAGTTGGACTTGATGACTGACTCTGGGTAAGCAGCAGGAAGCTTTTTTTTTATTTTGTCTCTGGAGGGGAATCAAGGAAGTTTTCCTAACTAGCATATCACATTCTTCATGTAATTTTATATTTCCTCAGAGACCAAATTAATTTATTAAGACATCCCCACAAGAAAAATAATTCCCATGTGTGGAAGTTCTGAGGAAGCAGGCAGGAGAGACATACCACAGATGCTGGAAAACATTTGGCTAGCAAAAAAGCAACGATCTCTGTAGAAACAGCCTGTTAACGAGCACGTGTCCAGTAACTGCATCATCCTAGTGCTAATAACACTACACATTTACTTAAAAGATTATAAGATTGATACATTTATTTGCTCAATTTACTGTTTTATAAGGAGTAGAAAGCATCCGACACAGCTATTAGGAGACAGAAAAATGTTTAAGAGAGAAAACAAAGCATTGGTGTACGACCAGCAGGTTGGAAATTTCTAGCTCCTATTGCAATAAGAGGTTGTGAAGGCAGAGCATCAGGAGGTTCAAAACCAAAGCAGACGGATTTGTGAACAAGTCCATAAGCAGGTATCAAAACCAACAGGCACAGATTCAGAATCTGGAATCCCATTGTAAAATGATGAATGCTGGAGGAGCAAGAATACAAATGTACTGCTGGAAGTGGTTAGACTTGCACCATCTCCCTAAGTATTAGTGCCTCTGGAAGAACAAACCCAGGCCAAAAAGGACCATTGGTCTAAGTCAGTGGAGTATCCTTGCTCATCCGCGTTTTCTGAAATGGAAGTAGGCAGAAGCAGCAGCACATGTTTCCGTGTTCTAGCAGAGCATGGAATAAATGTCTGTCTTCCTAGAACACTGAAGGTTACCCAAAATAATACTAGCTTGGTATGTGACATCCTTCCCCCCAGTCTAACTCCGTTTTAAAAGAATGCAGGAGAGAAGCCTGTCTTAAACCAGGAAGATACTTCAGACATACCTTTAGTCTACACTGCCTTATCAAAAGAGAAATGTAGTAAGTTTACGCAGCCAACTACACTTGCTTCAAATGCTTCATTCATTATATTTGAATGTTGTCAAAGGTGAAACAATTACAGCAGGAGACAGATAACCTTCTGAGGACATTCAAAGCGCCAGCACTGGCACTGGCTGCTGCTAAGAAAGGTTGCCTTCTGTCTGCCTCCTACCTTCCCAACATAACTCCAGCCCAGCTCGCTGAGTAGCACCCAGGCTGGCGTCACAGGGTGAACATGAAGCAAGGAGAGGCACGATTCTGCCAGCTGAGCAAGCCTCACCCACATGAACCGCTCTGATGGCAGAAACTTTTTGTATAAATGGAAAATTACTGTGAGGAGAAGTGATTTTAAATGATATGGCTATTTGCAGAGCAATCATTTGTCCCTACTCTTACAATGAACAATTACCATGAAGTTTTTGCTCTAAGCAAAGACTTTAGAAACTAATGCAGTTCATGGAACACAGAACATGAGAATTAATAAATGCATGTGAAATTTATATTCAAACCATGATTTACACTGCTCTCAGCACTCTTACATTTTAAGGTTCAGCCAGCACTCTTTCACTAAGCTCAAGGAAAAAAACCTGCTAATTTTTTGAGCTAGACTACAGAGCATTCCAACATAATTCTACCAAAACCTAGGAAAGGCAGTTTCAGCATCCTAAGACAGCTGATGGTATAAAGTATAAAAATACCTTTTTTTAAAAAAATCATTTTGTTGTTGTTGTGTGCCCCCCGAAACACTTGGTATTTTCTCCCCCCGTGAAGGTATCAGCCAAATCATGGCTGAAATAAAATGAGATGTTCAAAAGGGTGCAGACATTTGCAGCTGAATTTAGCAGCATAACTGCTGTATTAAAAATACTAAGATTGAAAATTTAAGACCTCCAGTGCTAGCGGTGTCACAACTGAGTACCGTGAGTACTGTGTCCGATTTTGGGCACCACAATATAAGAAGGACATTGAGGTGCTGGAGCGGGTGCAGAGAAGGGCAACGAAACTGGTGGGGGGTCTGGACAGTATGTCCTATGAGGAGCGGCTGAGGGAACTGGGATTGTTTAGCTTGGATAAGAGGAGGCTGAGAGGAGACCTCATTGCTCTCTACAACTGCCTCAAAGGAGGTTGTGAGGCTGGTGCTGGTCTCTTCTCCCAAGGAACTAATGACAGGACAAGAGGTAACGGCCTCAAGTTGCGCCAAGGGAGGTTTAGATTGGATATTAGGAAGAAGTTCTTCACTGAAAGAGTGATTGGGCATTGGAACAGGCTGCCCAGGGAGGTGTTCAAACAACGGGTAGATGTGGCGCTTTGAGACATGGTGCAGGGGTCAGGGAGATGTTGGATGAAGGTTGGACTTGATGATCCTAGAGGTCTTTTCCAACCTAAATGATTCTATGATTCTAATTCAGTATCTGCATCATAAGCTTGTGCCATGCTTATATGAATAACGGAAAAACCCGTAATGTGAAAAAGAACTTATGCATAGTGCACAGGTAACAATCTTAGTGTTGTGTACTCACCAGGTAGTGTGTTAAAGGCGTTAATTATGCCATCAAACAAAAGAATCACAAATTATTGTACACAAATTCTTAATACAAATTTTAAACTTGTGCAGTTCAGGACACTAAAAAACAACCCCACAAGTAAAATACAAAGAATTGTAACTTGTCAAAATACAGTACCTTTCCTGTTAAAAGAACAACCCTGGTCTCTTCTGAAATGTAGTTCTTGTCATTGCAGAAATCCTGCACAAAAAAATGAAATAAAAGTAAGTCTGTGTTTGATCTCTCAATTTCACTGTTGTTTTTCATATATACATGACTGACTTCTCAAATTAGAGAAGTGCTATCAATTGCTACAGATATTTCATATCATGTAACCTGCTGACAAATTAATCCATCTAATAAAGATAGGTCAAAGTAGTATTTTGGAAGAGATTTGTAGTGAGCATTACTGAATGACAGTATGCCATACCTGAAGCTGGGATTAACATTTTTTTCTTCTTCAATGACACGGATTGTTTGAAATGAAACAAAACTGCCTTCCCTCTTTTTTGACTTGCATCTTTTTTAATGAGAAGTCCAAAGAGAGATGCTGTTTAAACAAGTGAAAGCTGTTTCGTTTGTCACTCTGAGTGCAGTTTACACAGACTAAGGCACTAACTCTGAATGTAGGTAGCTATCATGGACATCAAGTCCCTGTTACCATGGCATCTGCTATTCCACAATTAAATAAGCAAACTGAATTTTGCTTAAGCAGACTCTGGAAAGGCTGTTAATTAGCCATCTAAGACACTACGCAATAAGAGAACCACTTGTACAGCAAGCAAAGCAGCCAAACAGCTAATGACAGATATAAACAAACATACCATGGATAATAAAATGTATTCACTTTTTTATCTGCTTTGCATTCTAATTCAGATATACAGCCAGAATATATATATATTCTCACATATTCAGGTGCACTTGTAAAACACTTTAATGAAATGGGGTAGCAATACGTGCTAACATCTCAATATTTATTCTAATTAGCTCTCACCTGGTTACAAATATGTCTGGCACATGTTCGTAATAACAAACGACGTTAAAAAATTTAACTGCTGAGGATGAAAACATACGCATTTTCCCTCTCATGATATTATGGAGGTAACCAGCTCTCAATTATAAAAATCTAAGTATTTCCTCTTATTACGTTGGAAACTGAATTAACGGACCTACCTTTTCAGGTTGTGTAAAAAATTTGGTTGGCAATACAGGGTCCTTCGGTGAATCTGCATTGCACAAAGCACTTTTACTGTTGATAACACATAGGGCTACATCGCATACTGTATAAAGTTTCTGAACAAAAAAAGAGAAGTATGCTTTAGGAATTACTGGTTTTAACAGTGTTCAGAAAATGTAGTTCTTTTAAAAGTTTAATCTATGTGTTAAAATCAACACCACTAAGGACGTATTTTGTAATTGCATCACTAACCATACTTTTGGCTCTTCACACGCACGCACGCACACACACACACACAAATCCCCATTTTTCATATGATACTATTTAATGAAAACTACCAATACTTTACATGCTTATGCTGTACAATAGAAGCTCTTGCTCAGTCAAATCACCATAAATAGTTTCTCATCTCTGCTAGAAACTAATGGTAGCCATGTAATACAGTATTTCCTCCCCAAACAGCAGAAGATACTTATGTCAGGAAACTAGGCAGTAGGAGTTAAAATAAGGCAGGCAAGTAGTAACAGGAATATTTACCAAATTTTATTAACTTCATTAGGTATTGTGTGCTGGATAAGGTCAGCAAGGCTCTGAAAGAATGAGATTGGCAACACAGAGGCAAGGCTCGCAATTAACGCTCTCTCTAGAAGTCCATAAAAATGTCTGAGCTAGTGCCTTCAGGTTTCCTGCAAATCCTGTTCATCAACTGCTTGTGAAACCCTCAGCCCACCACCCAACGCTTATCTGCATTGCATCTTACTTCATTGGCCTTTGGCTCATCAGGAGACTGAGCATCTCGGGTAAGCTTGATGTTTTCTGTCATCTTTTTCATGAAGGCATGGCTATTGTTCTCATTCTTTGTCATTAAAACTTCAAGCATGAACCACAGGCACCTAAAAAGCCATAAAACCACAAGCAATTACATTCCAGCTTTTATGCTGAAGCTTCCACATACAGCAATGTCTTAAAAATATTTCTCAGCCGTACTAGCTTTTTCTCAAGAAACTACAATCAATTTGAAGATATCATAAACAGGCAACATCATCTGAAGGTGTAAATATAGTCTAGACCTTCAACACAGAGTCTTAATTGTATTCTCCAGAATAAATCTGCCAAATTAGTGTGCTTCTTTTATTACAGCTGTAAACACTGTCCAAGCAATATTTTTTCTCTTCCAAATATGAAGAGAAACAAGAATTCTGGTGCTACCATCATCTAGATGAAATTCTGTAATCACTACCTTGGGCCTTGTCTATGTTCCTGTCAACAGTGTACCACGATCACATTCAAAACAGGCTTAAACAAATCATACTGCTGCTAGAGAGTTACCCACATTATGTGGTTTAATATGGGAATTCAGATAGAGAGGAGATCCAAAACGGAGAAGGTCAGATTCTTGCTAATGCTCTCTATGGGAGGAAAATAAATCCTTACAGATAGACATAATGGAATTAGCTTTCCCAGTTTTCTTTCTTTAAATCTGGTTTATTTATGAGGAGAACATGCTACATTTTGACTAAAAGTTTGCTTTTAGAATTTTTTCAATGCTGATATAAAGCAAAACTGGCCCATCTATGCTACCATTTGCTATCAAGCTTCACAGCTGCACATGGCTTGAGGGTCAACTACAGTCATAATATAGTAAAATAATACTTAGTTGGGAAAGACATACGGGTGGGTCTGAGAAATGCAGACTTTGCCAGTAGCTAATTTAATTCTGAAGCTCTGGAAGAGAGATTACCTTGTAGAAAGAGGCTAATTAAAAAAAAAAAAAACAACCCACCCTAGAAAAACAGGATGACTGAACATTAGAATTCCCTGTCCACAGAAGGCCAAATCTTCTTAACTGATACAAATTAAAGATTGTAACACAAGAGATAAAGGAACATTTCTCTCAGTAACAGGAACTAAGAAAGGGTTGTGCTCCTTCAAAACTAATAGTTATCTGGTCTTCAAATAAAGTAAGATGTCTATATTCTGACTTGCATCCAAGAGCTACAAAGGCTATAGTAAATAAATCTGTTAGACACCTTAACATCCATCTATTCACTATTCTCAAGAAATTACAAGGGACAGATACAGGACTGATAAAATACCACACCGAATCAGCTTCTCCAAAACCTTGTGATGCCCAAAGATTACTACTGAGGATAAATTTTACTCTGGAAATTCTGGTCAACTTCAGTAGCTTGACTTCCTCACTAAGTCCACAAATTACGTAAACCATTATCAATCCTGAACAAGACTATTCCAGATCAACAGTGGGATTTTACGTAGGGGAAAAAAATGCACTTAAAGTGACACAGTCACATAAAGTAAATTCACTATCTGTATCCATTTCAGTATTTTTGGAATATGAATTCAGAAGAAAAAGACACTGTCTCGAGATCAAACCCAAACCGAAACGTATCTCTGTAGGATAAGCTTTAAAAATTCACAAAAATAAATATCACAGATTATGGTTGAGGAACTTGTTAAGCATGTATTTACTTTACGTGACTGTATTTAGGCCATGTAAAACCAAGATGAACTAGGGAGACAACTACAAAACACACTGCCAGTCTG
The DNA here is from genome assembly GCA_013400335.1 of Eurystomus gularis. NCBI lineage: Eukaryota > Metazoa > Chordata > Aves > Coraciiformes > Coraciidae > Eurystomus > Eurystomus gularis. The sequence continues at coordinate 23,947 of VZZY01021164.1, read as the reverse complement.
CTTCTCCAAGTTTGCAAGCATCTATGTTAACAAGATGACTCTCAGAACTCTTGAAAGAAACACTGCATTACATTATATGAGAAAAATGTTTTGCATTTATCTCAGGAGACTCTTCAGAGAAGTATTCCTGCCAAAATTCCTGCACAGAGTATTTCTTTGTTTGGAGCAGCCCTCTCTGGCTAGTTCAGCCAGCCTGTGACAAACAGGAGCAAGGAAATTTGACAACAAAGGAAAGCTATACAAGAGGTGTCCAAAAAAGCTCTATGCACTAGAAAACACTTCTCAGAGAAAGTATTAACTCAAAAACCAGAAATTAGAACTTGTTCCATGCATTCTGGATGAAGTACACGCTGGAGGATGCTTTCAGATGTTGGCAGGAACAGGGAGTCCTGGGACAAAATGCAGACTTGATGATTAGCTAAGAAATTTTCACTGACTTCAGGTTCTGACCAGGTATGAGTCAACTAATGCAGAAATCAGAACAAATAAAGTTTTTCATTTAAAGAAGGAATCAGACTTGGACTCTCACAGGTGAAGTTACAAAAAGAATTAAGATGTGGTCTATTTGTGCCAAGAATGAACTGCTTTTCTAATGATGTATATTGTAGTGCAGTTATACATGCCTCTGTAGTACCAAAACCACATAACTCTCAATTCCACAAAAAATAAATACAAGAGAAAAACTGAAATACCAAAACCAAATCTGGGAGTGGGACACCTTCAATTTTAAGTGTTAAAATTTAGCTGTTTTCTAAAATTCATTACAAGACACAAGGGAATACAAGTTATACTTAAGGCATGAAAGATTATTAGAGGCATACAAGAAGGTCTCAAACTGGAAACAGTACAGAACAAGCTTCTGTGTGACAGGCTTGTGTACAATAATCTCTGCTGTATACATGAAGAAGCGCTAAGCCTCCATTACTGATGTATAGTGCAAATAAGTCAGCAGCAAACTTAGCATGAATTCTAGTAGGTTTGCATAGAGGGGAAAAAAGTCTCCAGTGAAGCTGGACTCCAACCCAACATCAGTGGCACTGTGTTTTCAAGTCTTGGAGAAGCTCTGTATTTAAGTTGTGAAATATCTGAACTGACATTACTTTGCATCTCCCACGTGCGTTGGGAAATTCTACAGATATTTCTAGGCACAAATGTAAGAATTTAAAATCATTACTTCACCTTTGAAAAAGCCCGGACAACTCACTAATCTGTTATACCATGGTGTAGCCTATGGGCTACCATTGGGCTTTCAGAATATGCTGCTAAGCATTTGCTGATGCCTTCTTCCCTTGGTCAAAGTGTTACACATTTCCATGCCTACTGCTTTGCAAAATATTGTTGATAAAAAGCCAAAGAGTGCCTCTTCCTAATTAGTTTTTTCTAAGCAGAAAAAAACTCTCAGTGTACCAATTGTAGAACTATTTGACACTTACTCTTTGACATCACGAAGCTGATCAATATCCTGAGGTTTTGTGAAATCTGGATCGTGTGCCAGTAAGTGAATCATGTATGGTACCACATATTCAGGCAGCAAGGATAGCAGTTTTTCTACAATAATAAAAAATTATAAATAACCTCTACAGTACACACACACACGCATTACAAGAAAGACTTTTCCAAATATAGAATGTAAAATTTTGACTTGCGTTTTCTTCCTACAAATTTTATATTTAACGAATCACCAAAAATAAATGAACAGGTTTTACTACTACAAAACTACTTGGTCTGACTTCAGGAAGAAGGTCATAAAACCTAAAATTCCAGAAAATAAAACTAGTTTTTGAGCAAAACAACTACCACAGTAACAAGACTGTATTTTACATGTATAATTCTCAGCAACGTACAGAGAAGTATTTTACAGTTTATGCTAATGCTAAACTAAGAAAATTTAGACTTGAATGTGTCTAATAGAAAGATGAGGAAACAAATGAAACTTATCCAGTGTTTCTTTACAAAAGCAATTTGTTTAAGTTTTAATGATTACTCCTTCCTGTTCAGTATCTGACTACTGCATTCTTAATTTTACTGAAATACTAACCGTTAGCCATAGGATTCTGCTTAATATATTCTCTTCGTATACTGATGTTTTTGAGCAAGCACTGTCTGGCATGTGCTCTTCTCTCTTTCACAGGATCTTTGGCACACAGAGCAAAGATTGCCATATATTCCAAAGGGAGCAGTAATTTCACAAGTGCCTTATGTAGTTTCTGGGCAAATATCTGCCTCACTTGGTAGCACTCATCCTATAGCAACATAAAACACAAGAGTGCAACCATAAACATCTTGGTCTTTGGGGGGGAAAAAAAAAGGCATTCGAGGTGGAATTATTTAAAAATAGCAACAGGTACAGCACAATAAATATTTGAAATGTCAAGAATTATTTTGAAAGCTTCAGTGAAGAATAGAAAATACTCAGTGTAGCAGTGACAAAAGCTGAGATTAAGGATTCTGAACTCAATTAAGAGCCACTTCATTTCAAATGCAGTTACTTACATTAATGACAAGTGCACAGAGCTGGAACTGTTCTGGGGTAATTATTTCATGGTAACAGGGTTCCTGTGCAAGCTTCATTATTGCACTACCAGCAGCTAATCTCAGTCGAGACATATCCGATTTACTATACAAACATTAGAGGAGAAAAAAACAAACAAACAAGAAAACCACACAACTCACTACAACTATCCTTAAATTATTTGCATGTCACAATTTCTTCTTTTTACAAGATCAATGAGCAATTAATGTCTTTCTCTGTCAGATCAGATCACAGTTCTACAGCTTTAGATGAAGCTAAATTAACACAATCAAATTTGTGAAAATAAGTTTTTGTGGGGAAAGCAGAGCACCTGAATTCCAGTGAAACAGTGAAATAAGAAGAGTCAAGTTCCTTGTTTTCGTATCGCTATCTAAATAAAAGCAACACTTCTGCCACAGATTTTCTTTCCTTCCTTCACCCTCAGAATGAAGATGAAGGTACAAAGTTACCTCGCTGTTGAAATGAAGAAGTACCACCCAAGATCATCCAACTCTTAAGTGTGTTACATCTCATCACTCAATTGTCTTCAGACATACCCCTGCAGGTCTTTTACTCTCTTTTACTATCAAGGTATCTACAGGGTTCTAAGTTAGACTGCTAGTAAATCACAAGAAAGAGGAATTATGAAGTGTATTTTTACACTGCAGTTCTACTCCTAATTTTAAAACTCCATATCTGTCTTCTATCATCCCATACAGTCAACACTGTGCTCACCTTAAAATTCTAAAAAAGCTCCTAAAGAATTAATATTATTTGAAAATCTGACCTGATTCGCTTCTGTTCTGTCAAGTCTCCTTCACTGACCAGCATAGCTGATAATAACCGGAGTGTGGAATTTGCAGATTTCGACTGGTTGTTCTTCATACCCAACAGCCAGCGTACCAAAAGTTTAATTGCTTGCACCTACCAAAAATGAACAAATCAACAATGAACTTCTTTCTTAAAGTTGATAAGGCACTAAAACTTACTGCTGTCAAACTGAAATTTCCAAAGACTCCTATTTATTAGAGCTGATATATTTTTAAAGGAACAGAATGAAGCAGTAAATATTTACAGAGTGAAGAAGGAAGTAGCAGTCTTTGTGACATCAGGACATTTCAACTACGGTTCAGTGTCTTCTCACAAGTGCATCTAGAGGATGCAGGATACTTGCTACATGATTAAAAATAAGAGCAACTAGATAAACATTTTCAGAAATGGCCATAATTAGATTCACAGTAAATAGCCGATAAAGATGAATGAATAAAATTCATCAGGGTCTCAATTTATTTCAAATCGGTTTACAGTCAGTAAAGTCAAATTACCTTTCTTATAAGGAAAACGAAAACTTTTTAACACCTTTTTCCCAACATTCAGCATAATTAATAGGGGAAAGTGAAGACATCAAAATGTATAGCTCCTGCAAGTTCTACAACTGTGTGTACAATCCACAAAAACTACAGAACACTGCATATTTTAAGGAGACTAATACAAAAGTACCCAAAGGGATTTATTCTAGTACTCTACATTGCACAAATCAGAAAAAAGTAAACTTTTAATCTCAAATATACACATTATTACTGACAGGAGATCATTCACCTTTGCTAGTACTTCTGGAGAAACTTCCTCATCTGGAGACCACAATTTTCCATTTTTCTCACCTGTTGACTACAGACATTCATGTAAGTTTAAGAACCGGTTCAACTCATAGAGAAAATGCAGAAGTAAAACGGAAAAGATCACAGACTAAGCTTTTTTCCACAGAAAGATCTTTTATAATGCAATTATCACTGTACTCATCATTTAAAGAATGCTCTTTTATTGACTCATTTAACAAAAAAGCTCTAGTCCCCACAGTTAATAACAGTCAAATAAAATAGTAAGTACTTACCATAAAAAGAAAATCTTACCCTGTCATTCATTAAGAGATCTTTCACAATGAAATTTGCAACAACAGATTTCATTGGAGAAGCAAACTGGTCTGGAGCTAACATAGAAATATGACCCAATGAGACTAATGGAGTTATAAGTTGTTCTGGTACATCAGCATTCAAACTTCTACTAAGAGGCTAAGGAAGAAGAAGAAAAAAAAAAAAATTAAAAAAAGAATTTCAAAATTCAACTCTACGTAAGCTAGCATGCCTGAAAGTCATTTATTTTACTGCTGGATGGCTGATGAGTTCCACAGTTTTTCCATAAAAATTAAGTTAGCAAATCAAAATGGAGAAAGAACATTATTTCCTAACTGAATAACAAAAAATCTCATGTGAAATAAAGGCAAAAAAAAATTTATATTCTCCTGCTGCTTTAATGGCAAAACACATTCAAACCTGGGAGACATGAGAAAAACTCTGACTTGATTCTATTCAGGAGTTGTGAAAACGCAAACAGTAACTGCAAATGGCAGAAAATGGTAGCAGGTAAAAAAGCCTTGCAAACCACCAGGGACATTTCTACTAGTGATCAGTATTTCCCTTCCAGTTACCAGCTACCAGGACAATCCCCAGCACCCTCACATATTCTGGTATTCGGAAGGGGAAGGTGCCTTCTCAGAAGTCTAAGCAGAGATCAAAACTGTAAGCTTAATTCAAAGCTTTTCACACTTCTGAATTATGCATAGGTTCAAAGACAGCCAAGATTAAGAACCTAAGATATTTTACATGTGCAGATTAATGATTTTATTAAGCGATTAGAGTGAAAAGTAGTAACCCCTCTGTTCTGTATAAAGTGACTTTTTGCTTTACAACTTGTCTAAGCAAGCAGCAGCTGATCAGTAAACTCATGTCTGAGCTTACAGCCATGTAGCTATTCTGCACTAACTTCCTCTGTGAGAAAGCACTGTGTGAGGAAAGACCTTAAAGCATGGTAATTTAGTACACCTTGGAAGTAGAGGATGCTGTCTCTCATTTAGTATCCCTCATGGGATTCAGTGTGGATCATTTGAGCATATTTAGCTTCTTTTCCCCTAACTTTTCCCATGTAGACAAAAACAAATACTTATCCATCAGACATCAGAATATTACCAAATCATGACTGTAAGACACAAACATCAACAATTTGCTACTGTAAAATTAATGACTTATCTCGACTACCATGCACCTGTAGGCTTCCTGACCTATAATTTGTTATATGTTAATAAACAGTATGAATTACTGTTAATTACTAGTATTAATTAAGAACAAAAGAAACAAATCTTAAAAGCAAAAAAGCACGACATACCTCAAAGATCTGTGCAAGCTGCACTTCCTTATTTGAAAATATGGCATGTATACAGTGAACAGCTTGTTTTGCCTGATGAGGAGTGCCTCTTTTTGCTTTCTGATGCAAAATTGGAATTAGTGTTCTGTGAACATTAAACAAAATACTTCAAAATGCAATTTGCAATCTACAAAAAAAAAAAAAAAAAAGCTCCTCACCTACACAAATCTATCCTCATCGTCTTATAAATCAAGCATTCCTTTGAAGTGTGTTCAGGAAAGATCATAATCATAAAGTGAAAAGCAGGATGGAATTGTATTTAGTAGCACTGGTTGAACATCTGACTGCACACATTTAAGCAGAAAAAAAGCCCATGGGGAGAAATCAAACACTGAAAGAAAATAATGATCAAAATAAGGCTGTTTAAGAAGCCAAATATAAGGTGGGGGAAACCTGACAGGTTCAGCTAAGGTAAGCTCCTGGGCTTGTTAAACGAGCTTGGAAGTGACATGGCTGAAGAAAATTTATGAAAGCTAGAAATAACCATTAAATGTCAGTGTGTTTATACACCTTGACTGCTTTAACTTTGGTCTTTAATTGGAATTTATACTCAAGTGAACAACTGCTTTGTTCCGAGCTTTTGCATTTGAATATCCTGAAATCTATATGCTGATTAGAGGCCAGGGAAAGAAAGAGCAGGGCAGAAGCTGCTGCAGAGACCAGGTCGAGGTTGGTCAGTGTTCGGTTCCACTCCTGAGAGTGCGCTGGAAGGCACGCCTGTCCCCCCCTGAGAGCTCATCATCTGAGACACTAACTCATGAGGTTTACCACGCAACTCACCCAGCAACTGAAACAAGAAACCAAAATTGCCTAGAAAGCATCTGACACAGAAACATCTAAAAAAAAAAAAAAATTCCTTGCTTTCTTAACAGGCTCAGTAACAATACAGCATTCAGTACACAGATTCTAGCAGCCGTCCTTCAGTGATGCTCACAATCAAAATCAGCAACAAGAGGTGGAAGATTCTGCAGGGTTGAAAGAATGAAGTCTCCAACATTTTCCTCAAAACCCACACATATCCCAAAACCAAACCAAAGAGCTCTAAAAAAATGTTAACAATGTCCTAATGCAGGACAATGTCTCTTCTCAAACCGGCTAAAATTCTGCAAGTTGGATTAAGTAACAACCACAACACCAAAGCATTAATGAAAATCTACACTTCATAAGCTTCAATGCCTAACCTACAGTTTTCATAGTGTAAGTACACGCACATCAAAGGGCCTTTGCAGTGCCTCAGTTACAAACCATGCCACATCATGCCCCAGCTGCCACAGATCTGAAAAAGGTGAGATCTGACATGTTTACATGCACCTTTACATGTTTATATCTACAAGTTAACACCTGGTCCACAGGCTCTCTTTGAGCATGGCCAATGCTTCCATCAGACTCTAGAGTCATACAGCACTTCTTGTCCATGAACTGGTGCACAAACCTATTTGTTTTCCGTACGAGGAAGAACCTTGGCTCCTCAGACTTCTTTTTCTTTGCGTCAGTGTAAACACTGACCTGGTTTTGGCTTTCAGAACATTAACCTGACTTGCTTGGAAACCATGCCAAAGGCTAGACTTCCGTTTTGACAGTTATATTTTTAAGTTATTTGAGACTGCCCAGACTATACTTCAGCAATACCTGGCTAAGGCACGAAGTGAAAACAAATGTCAGCAATATCAGCTCCTTTGACAGAAGATGACATACTCCAGCAATGCACGCTCTTGACTAAACTCTAGTAGGGAACTATAGACAATTAGGACTATACTGGGAACTATACTGACAACAGGGACTGCTAGGATTTTCCTTCTCTTCACCTCTGCAAATGTCTTAAAAGTTGTTTCATACGTGAACTCGTAACATTGTTCTTTTGCCAAAGATCTGATTCAAATTCATAAGAATTGCTGAGGTTACAGCTTCAATGCACTGAGAATTTAGGGTGTACGTTGGTACGCATTTTCGCATGGTCATATCTAAGATGCTATTTCAATATATGAGAACTTGAAACTTGTGCTTTATAACCGGGATGAGTTAGTTACTAACAGGCTAATTTTAAAGGTTTTAGATGTTACCCACGATTTTTTAAATAGTCTGTGAATACCTAGTAGATTACGCAGCTTTAATCAGCAGTTAAAGCATGAATTGCATAATGACAACTTACAGACGGCCAACTATTCTTCGTTTTGTTAGAAATTCATGCTTGCTTTTGGATCTTGTTTCTCCACTTGTTTCACAACAAACAGAGCTGTTAACCATCAGAGATTATATTTTTGTTCCTTACAAAGATAGAAAAATTGTGCGAAGGACAGATATGAGCAGAAATGATGCCAAGGAATTACATCTTTGCCATACTTTTGCTATTGCTTATTTTGTAACCTGGGAAACACACTACACAGTTTTTAATGTGTCTCTTATAAGAAGATTTTTAACAAGTACCTAATCTCTTTGATAAATACACAAAAATTGCAATAATGCAGAATTTCATAATGAAGAGACAGAAAGGTAGCGAAGGAATACTAAATGATGGAAGAAGCTGTTGATATTCACAAGACTATGAAGTAAATTCAGGGGCAACATCTTGAAAATAAACTATCAAGAGGCAGAACTGCAGGTATGAAAAGCAGCACGTAAAGAAATACACTCACGATCTGATCTGTGGCAAGTCTGTTTCTATTTTGTGACCCGTGTTTCTGAAAATCTGTATGGCTGCCTCAGCTACTTTATCATCTTCCATCCTGAGGCACTGCAGCAGAGACTCATAGGTCTCTGCAGAGTGGAACGAGGTAGGATGTGTAAAGGACAGAACCTGTAGATACACATTAAAACAAAGGTGTATTTATTAATGGTAAATGAGTCATCAGAAAAACAAAACTATAGCTGTTTATGAGCATTATCATCAACATAAATAGCTATTCCATGCTCACATGTGTTTATTACATTCAACAACTCCATTTTTGAGAAGGTGATATAGGCATTTTCAAATAAATTCATCTATGCTTTGTTCTTCAGGACCTCTCCTCCAAATATTTTATAAGATACTACATTATTTGAATATGTAAACATATTCATTACAATGAACAGTTATTTAAGAGTATTTATCTTCCAATGTACTTAAGAGTGCTTTTTTCAACTTAGCTGAACTGAAATCTTAATTTCTCCAGAATCTACAGTTCCTGAGCAGAAAAGAAATCAAGAAGGTTAAGATATCTATTAACAAAACATAAATTATTGTCCTTTTAATCTAAAGGTAATGAAATATAGCACATTCTGTTAAATAGGAGAAACATCAAATAGGAAACTAAGCATGCAGAGATTCAAGGCAGGACAAGAGAGATCCCAAAGCAAAACTATATAAAGTATTGTAAAGTTCAGATAACATAAGGTATTGAGAACAATGAAAAGTCGCATGTATTTGTGTATTCTTTGGATTTATCTTGTCTCGGTTTCTTTGATCAGAGTTGCCTACCTGCATGAGCAGCAACGTGTGAAATCACATTCCCAGAGACATCCATGTCATAGCAACAAAATCTTCAACCTTGTCAGACTTCTTTTCTGAGCTACTTTAGTAAGCAGACATTACCTCCTTGCATATTTCTGCTTAACTATTTCTGCCACGGTTGCCATTACCAAATTTGGTGTCACATGTCTCCATAAGTCCACGTCATTCACACTTCTGAAAAGTCCCAGTTTAATTGTGTAACCTTCCCCTCCATTCCCTCCTATATTTTATACTATCTTTCGTAACATACTGAAAGCAAAGTCTAATTAGTGAAGTGCCAGATCCATCGCAGATGTTTTCCAGATATTTTAAATCCTTTACCCGGACGTTTCTCATCACCACTGACAACGCAAGTTCAGCCATCCCCTTTTTTTCTTCTCTATATAACCTGGCTTTCGAGTTTAACGCCTGCTTTCCTTCCAGTACCATACACGCCCCAAAGAATGCGCCTGTCCCAATTTGCCCATTTCTCTTCCTCCCACTTTACCTCTGCACCTTCTTCTACATTACTTCCCTAAGCAGAAATCAATTTCTGCTTTAACATCCATATTTCAACTCTTGGCACCTGTTCATAACGTACTGCTTCCAAAACCCCATCTCTTTCATCATTCTTTTCTCAAGTGAGTATTAGTAACCAAACACTTTCACACACTGAAAAAGTAATTATCTAAATAATAACAATTAAAACCACACTAACTTAAATTCCTTAATCATAACACTTTTGTCCCTTCTCTTACAAACTATAGGTGCATTAATGTAGGTTACCTTGAGAAGTTCAAGTCCTGCACGAATAGCAGTATCAGGACTTACACCCTCCTCTTCATCATCAGCTGTCCCCTCTATGGATTTATTCATTAGTTTTACTAGTGCACTAAAAGAAGAGATATAAAAAGAAAAAAGCAAATGAACATGACAATGTACCATGCTAAGGCTGGAGACACCAGAAAGATTACTTGGTTTTGACAATACATAATGGGAATGCAGCAGTCCATTTGGGAGGAGGTGCTGGGGTGGGGTTTTTTTTTAGGTTGGATGAGGATTGTTTGTTTGCTTTTTTTTTTTTTCCCCAAGCTATTCCATTATTCCTTTTCCTTCTGAATTAGCTGTCTGCAAAATTAATTCTTTAGGAAAACAAACAAAAACCCCACCATGTTGGCACAGAATTCAGATCAACACATAGTTGCATGAGTTTCAGAATGTAATTAGGTTGCCAGACAAGTCTCAGAACTAATCCAAACATTCTCTTACACAATCTCACAAAGCTAATTAATTCAAGTGCTATACAGAAGACTGTTGCAAGCCCTGCAAATAGCAATTTCAGTGGGAACAACTACTGTTTTTTAAGTCATTTGCAGACAGCACTGCAAAGAAGTATAAAAAATGAAGACATCTACAAACAAAACCAAAAAATTTTTGTCATTTAAATAATCTTTATAATCATTCATGAGTTGGTATGATCTTTCAAACTTACCTAATGGCTTCTGAGTCAATATGTACAGGGGCAATTCTTTCCAAAAGAAATTTGACCATTTCCAGAAAAGGATTTGTCGGCTGCTTAGGATTTGCAAGTTTCCGGGCTATCTCTCTCTACAAGAATGTTAGATACAAACAAGAATGATACACATTTTCCTTACTTCTTAAGCACGCTGAATAAGCTAAATACAGCCACTGCTTTTAATCATAAAGATTGTCTATATAATCAGTGAAATGTATTTTAAGAGGGACTGTTGTTATCTCCAAATCTTTCTTTATCACATTATATTGAAAGCAGACATACTTTACCAAACTATTTAAACGTAACATGCATTTAGGTTTCTTAAGGAATTGCACGGCAGATCCAAAACAGAACCAAAGGACAGCTAAACGCAATGAGGACGGAATTTAAGTATCTATGTTGATAAGACTAACCCATAAATCTGTACATAACTCTGTTGTATGTGTATTTAATAAGCAGTAACAAAAAAATTGCTCTAAAAGCTACACTACTGCAGATGTGCAGAAGCACTACACTACTTCGGCCACAACAAGACCCTATGTACTTGCCTATGAATGTTTTGGATTCAAAAAATCTGTTTTTCCCTCTCTGAATGTCCCAATGTCAAGCATATTAAATTCAGCTGCAAACCCAGCACAAGGTGGGTAAGAACACTCAAAGAAGTTATTTCTTGACCTTCCTTCTCCTAAAGGGTTAAAGGCTACAGAGTCTAGAAACTAGGAAATTGTTCTAACTTACACTAAATTATCTTCAAGAAGAGGGAAGAAACCTTCCTCTTGAAATTGCATCACTGGATTCCCAAAGTGCAAATTTTACTAGGTTGGGAGATATACTCTCTACATCAAGTGGTTAGGATGCAATTCTGAAGGTCATTCTGTTCCCTTCCCTGGACATCTTAAGAGTCATTAGATAAAACTCAAGAAGTCTGTTTGTTTGAGGATGCTCTGTATTGTGACTTCTGTCAACAAAATTGCTTACTTTATTTTGGGACCATAATGAAAAAGGAAAAAAATATTCTGGGACTGTTGGCAGAATCTGTAAATCTCTGCAAAAGTCACATTTATTATTAAGGTGTATATTTTCATCAAAGAGACTAAATAGATGAGGGAGAGAGCGAAAGGCTGATCTCAAGTAACATTCTAGGAAGAAAAATAAATGAGTAATATGCATATGGTATAACATTTTGCTTGCTGGTACTCAGAAGTTTCACTGGTGTCAGAAGACAGTTTAGAAACCTTACCATAAAAAAGACACTTGAAATAATCTATATTAAAAAAATTAATAAATCTTTTAGTCTTTATGGTTGATGGCCATAACCTCAGGAAGGAATAAAGCTAATGTTTTCTTAGGAAGCAAGATGATGATCATAATTATATTTTCCATAATCTGTACAAGTTCACTAAAATGGTATTTTATGAAAATCATAGATATATAAAAATCATGTTACGGTATCAAAAGAGATCACTAATTCCAGACAACTGTTTTAGGCACAAATAGTTAAGGTATAAAAGTTTGCTCTTCCATTTCCTTACCACACAGACATCTGCCTGTTTACAAGAACATGTAGGGCTAATTAACAGTTCAAGCTGGGATCGAAGCTTCTCATCATCACCCAGAACCTGATTGAATTTCTTCACAAAATCTTGTGCTTTTCCAGGATCTGGAAGGTTTTCTGTATTATTAAACACAATTTAATGTAAGACAAAATTTGCCACTTCAGTATACCAAGATTCACAGAAATACTGTTTCCAGGAATGCTGTAATAACAGCTTACAGAACTTATTAACACTTACTTGCTATGGTCATCAGCTTTCCAAACATGGCAGCACTGTTTGCTTCTGACTGAGGACAACAGCAAAAACAAAGAAATCAGCAATATCTCTCTTATAAGATAAACCTTTAAGCTGATCTGTTAGTTCTTCTGCAGCACTACATTCTACTCTGGAATCTCCTAGTTTCGTTTTTGTTTTAAGAATAAACACTAGAATAGTGTAACAGTATCATTAGCACTACTACACTCAGATAAAAGGGAAAAAGTCTTCTTGCAACTGCAAGAATTCACCAATTCACGTAACAGATCAAAATCAATTGTATAAACAGATCAAAATTAATAGTTGGAGAACCTAAGAAAACCCCCCAAACAAACAACTCTCCCAAGGCTACCCCACACCAAAACCCCAAAGCAATGCCTTTCGATTTAAAGTTTCTGCTAGTTCGAAGATCTCTGTATAAGTAAAATTCCAATACAAATAATTAAACCTTTTGTTTTCAAACAAATTACTACTTTGTTACAACATATTCCATTCTCAAAATATGCTACAAAACGAGAAACAAAAAAGGTCTGTCAAAATCAAAAAACTTAGTAATTTAAAAAAAAAACTTTTTCCAAAGTTATCGACCAGCAATATAAAATAATGGTAAACATAAGGAGGCCGTATACCTTTAAGCATTACTGAAAACAACTTTATTTAATGAGAATGGAACATTGTCTACATATGGACATAAACAGAATAATAAAGTTACACTCAACAAATAATACTGTATTAAAAAACCCCAGTAAATTAGCCTAACAGGTCCAATGGGTAAAGTATTAATATTTTCAAAACCGTACAGTGGGCTGTTTATGCAAGTCTAGTAATTCTCGTACGTGACTCCTTAGCATGTTCTGGCACTTCCACATCTCATTTAGTGCTCTGCAAAAGTGGGGAAAAAAAAACAAAACAGAAAAGCTTACCAATTTGTTCATGACAAGAACATATCCGTTCCAAACCAGGTGGAACTGGTTCTCTCTTTTTACAGGACATCACCTCTTATTATTCTACTTAGGACAATTTCACATACGCAGGACAGCCACTGTATGGCTTACAACCATCCGAATTATCTTGAAAATAACATTTTCAACATAAAAAACAGGCCACTATCAAGAAGAATTCAGTTACAGATGTTTTCATCATAGACGCTAATACAGAGCAAATATAAAAGTCATTATTTGCACATTTTTAACCGCTTTGTTCTCACTGGATGAAAACAGAAGGATAAACCCACTCCTTTCAAATGCCAAGGTATCTTTTTGTCTAATGTACATGTAGAGTTTGGACATAAAAGGGAAATGTTTTGAAATATTACTTGCAGATAACACTAGGCATTTATAACTTATATTTTTATTTAAATGCTGTTAACAGAGTAAGATGACATCAATGTTGCAAAAGCCTGAGAAAGCAAGTATTTGCTGCATACAAACTGTACTCACTTGACAGCATTTGGATCCAAGCTAGCATACAAATAGTACAAGCACTTCATTCGCTCTTCTGTTTCCAAATTGTGTGGAACGAGATACTGAGCAAAGATTTTCTCTACCAGTAATCTGCAGGAAAAGAAGAGGAAAAAAAAACCCTATATATTTCCAAAAATGGTGATACCTTTCAGACAAGCTGAAAGAACAAAAAATACTGGAAGCCATCAAAACTAGATTTTTCAACACAGAAGAAAAAAAAGTCATGGTGTTTTTCTCATCTGTAAAGATCCCTTCTACTGTTGATAGAAAGATTAGCAAGAACTGCTTCTCGAGAATTTTCCATAGTCTGTCATTTTCACCTCTAAGAGGTAGTAGTGGTTTTATTTGTCACCATCTAAATTCTCCCTTTTCTTTATGCTCTGAGGATCTCTCTTTGTTTACTCTCATACATAAGACAATGGGATACAGACAGTAAAAAGCCCAAATAAAAATGAAAGGATACAAGAATATATAATTTGTGGGGGGTAGGGGGGAATAAAAATCTCAAGTACCTTCAAGGGAAATGTTAAGATAAAATGGTAGTATTTGAGAAAAAAAAGCAAAACTTTTAAACTACTCCGTATTCTACTACAGAAGCTAAAAATCAGCATTAAAAAGACAGAGACGAAAGGAAAAACAAAACACATACACCAAGGAAAACTAAAGTGAGAGTAAAACAAACCAGCAGAAACACTCTCCAATTCTCTCTTAAAAAAAAACAAAAACAAACCCAAACAGATTTAAAATTTTACATAAAATGCAAAATTCGAATCAAAGTATGACTGTACAGTTCATGTAATTATAGCCCACTCCTAATGTCTGAATTCGGACACTAATTTAATCCATAGCAATGAGAGCTGTGCACAATGTTCAGCTATACAATTTGACATTTATGGAAAAATATTTTTCATGTTTGAGTTCACAAACTTCTTCACTATGATTCCTAGTAAGTACCCTGGGAGTGCCTTGTACAGAGACCATAGAAGGCAGCACAGGGCAAACACACCTTATTTCTGTCAAAGAAAATGCCAAGAGACATGATGGCATGGCAGAGAAATAAAAGGATGATCATGAACACGGACACAACTATCTCAAAGCACCCTGTTAGTATTAAAGAAAACTTGGCTTTCTCCCTTTAAACATAAATTTTACTATTGATGACTCCGAAAATTAACTTGCTTGGGGAACAGGATCTTCAGACCTCCAAGAGCTCAATTTCTGTTTAACATACTAGGAGACCAGAGGCATCAGTTATCTTACTAATTGATGGACACTGCTCTAGCCCATGTCTCTACAGACATGTGCTATGAAAACTGTCAATACAAATGGTGAGACTGTATCACACCTTCCCTGGTCCATGTCAGTTCAGGTAAAGATTTACAAAGAGGGAATACCTTTGGGACACACTTTTCTCCTGTGAGGAAAGTCATCGGCTAGCATATCAAGAGCAGGCAACAGGGCAGTGTTTAAGATGCGGGTCTATTCTACTCCCTCTGCATTTGTTATAAAGCAAAGAAGCTCAGTGCACACAAGTGACGAGCAGCTCTTATGGCTAGAAGTTCTCAGTCTTGAGTAGACATGCACATCCATAATCAACTAACATCAAAAATATTATCAAGTGACTGAGTTAAGTACATATGGAGAAAATTTGCTCTATTCCACTTCACGCCTGAATACTGTGTGATACTGCGCTGCTGCTATCTTTTGAAAGAACTAATGTTATCCCATGCACACATGGAAAATACTCCAAGGCTCAGGTTGTTACTTTTTTCAGTGTTACATTTACCCTCCTCATTACGGAAGGAAAACATGCCAGAATTGGCTGACTTTGACCTGTTTGCTGTGTTTAAAGGATTGGATGGACTCTGTCTTAAAAGACCACAAGATTTCTACAGCTCTTCAGGTGCTAGAAGTACTTTTTAATTCTGACAACAATAATATTAAAATTCATTTATTCCTCTACTCTGAGATGGGAAAAGCAACCCAATGGTGTGACTAAGAACTTGATTGTCAGCCTTAAAAACTAGTAGAATTCCAACTAAAATTCAGAATACCAAATTGAACTAGAGGAACATGAAAATAAAGCCACCAATCTCAGTGTGCATACCCAGAAAACAAACAGCATACAAGCCATGCGTACTCATGAAAAGATCAGTTTCAAGGGCTTATTCACTTTCAGAAGAAATCACATCAGAGAAAGAAACTTGGCTTTGATGACATAGTCTTTCTTTAAAATCCCTCGCCTCGTTCCTCTGACAGTGCTCTGCATTTCCCATGAGCAGGAATATTGAAAACATCTGCCCCATTCACTGTGCAACTTTGATCCACTGTCTGCTCACTGTCAGACCTATGTATCGACAAGTGAGACATGAACATGCTAGAAAAAACATGAATGAACCTCTCAATGCAAATTAAAGCATGTTTGATGCATACACATAATGCAGATAGATTTATCTTTGTATAAACTATGTGAAGATTTCCTAATTTTTCACTATTTGATACTGCTACCTCAGTGGACTTCTAGTGCAATTTCTGTGTGTACAATCTCGTAACTGTATCTTTCTTTAAAAACAAAACAAAACAAAACATAACAAACTAAAAAGGCATCAACTAATCAAACATGTAACTGGCCATTTACAATCAGTCAGATCAACAAAGTGAGAGCCTTCACCACTGCAGCGCCAAGAATTCACCATCATAAGTGGCGCTTTCAGACTAATCACTAAGATCATGAAATATACTGAGGTAGCAGACAGTAAGTAAGATGCTAAGAAACCCTATAAGTAAATTTCCAAGTCTGCTGTATTAAAAATCTAGGCTGAAATTCTATCTTTGTGTGATCTCATAGTTTGGCTCTCCTTCTGAAAGACAAAGAATTAACAGTGAGAGTTGAAAACTCTTCCAAAACCTCAGCCAAAACACTTTTCTCTAAATCAAAACTGTGTTTCCAAAATTAAAGGACTGAGCGACAAACCGGAAGACTAGACAACAGTGGAAGCAACTCTGGTATTTCTTCAGCTTGTGTTCTACCTAAAGGGTGCATTTCTACAGTAGTAAGGCAAACAACAAATTGGACTCTTTTTTTTAATGCAGTAATTAGTTCATGAATTATCTACTATCATCACAGATCTAGTTCCATCAGTAAATAGAATGAATACATGAATAGAAAGTGCAACCACCCCAAGTATCTTAGTACATGTCTTAATGATTAATTAAATATATCATACTTAAAACCACAAACACAGTGTGATACAACAGCTTTCTCAGGATAAGCACATCTATTCGGATTATCTCTTATCACCACACAATTAAAATTAGGAAGGCTTAGGTTGACTCACTTGTCATCAATGCTATTTTGATAATATATGTGCAAAAGTTTATCCTTTATCCAGCTCACTTTCTCTGCAGCATCTTTTCCAGCCTCGGCATGAAGACAATACTTCTTGTATAGCTGGGCAAGACCCATCATAGCTTCTTTTCTTACTCGCCACTTGAAGGGGAAGAAGTGAAAAGGAGTTTGGGAAATGGTTTTGGTAAATAAATATCAAATATACACAAAATACAATGAAGATGTAGAAGTGTGAAAGACAAAACAGGCACATTCTAACCTCCTATATTTAGATATTTCAAAAGCTGAAAATTTAGAGCCTCTAAATGAGAATTTGTAAAGCCTACAAAAGGAGTTTCTTCCCTGTACTATGCAGATTAAGGATTGTCTGTACAGAGGAAACCAGTACTCATCTGTGCTGAGCAACAAAAATCCGGGAGCTAGTCACTATAAAAAAAGTTAAGTACAACTTAACAACATGTATGCCTGAGTTAAGCGCCTTCTTGAGCACTTGTATCTGGAAGACATATCTATTCAGAAATGGGCACCCATCAGAGGTGGCAGCCTTCTTTCTCCCCACAGCATTACGCTGACTTTACAGCACACTTGTCTAGAAGTGAGAGATTTGGAGCTTAGGCCTAGTTAAGCCTGCTCAGGCTTGAACTCTTAGGCCACTTTCCAGGACCGTGGGAGAGGCTCTTCTTGCTGAAGCCTCAGAGTAATCACTGTAAGACTCCAGGGATCTAGGAAAAAGCCAGAATGCAACATCCAAGTTAATGTGGCCTCATCCTTGCTTTTGGTGGTCACTCCCCTCATGTAAACAGGAAACATCCCCTTATTAAACACTTTAACAGACAAGGTCTGTAATCTCTCCTACGCTGACTTGTGGAAAGAATCGTATCAGAAGAGAGTGAGGATTAATTCATACAGAATAGCATCTCCCACTGAACAATTTACACAGAACACCTTAGAAGGAACTTCATTTTCCCTCACCATTTAAAAGAACTGCATGAAATTCAAACTGAAAGAATTTCTTGCAGAGCACATTAGATATCCATTTTGGCCTTGAACTCCATGGACTAACAATGCTCAAATTAATTTACCCTATCAAGCATTAAGTGTAGACACTATTATTCACACTTCGTAACTTCTTCAATCTTGTTAAACTCAAGGCTTCTTTTTAAAAACACCAATTAAAATACTGCTTATTTAATTTTGTAATAGTTTTACTGAGTGACTTCCTTTTCTTGAAAGGCAAAGAAAAGAAAAATCTTCAAGCTAATACGACTTATATCAGCACAACAGCCCTAGGCACCACTAGCTGTTGAAGTAAGTTGTATCAAGAAGATGAAAAAAACAAAATTGTATTTTGCTACAGATTTCTTAAATATTAAACCCAAAAGTAATGTGTCAAGATAGTAATGACTTTGACATGATAATACTTTGTTTTCACAAAAGAAAAATTTTAGATACAAATAGACATTATTGTTTAACTTCTCTGCAGGAATTTATTCATGCCCATTGCAATCTAAAGCACATTTTAAAGAAAAATAAGTCTGAAAGAGAAACATCTTTGGAAAAGTATAAAATATTTTTCTGCATTCAGATATACCCTTCCAATGCAAGTGATAGCTTCACCAGATCTATATGAGACA
Source organism: Eurystomus gularis (assembly GCA_013400335.1). Taxonomy (NCBI): domain Eukaryota; kingdom Metazoa; phylum Chordata; class Aves; order Coraciiformes; family Coraciidae; genus Eurystomus; species Eurystomus gularis. The sequence goes on along the minus strand of VZZY01021164.1, from coordinate 4,938 downwards.
GGAAGGATGACAAACTTCTCAGAAGACAATGGAGACAGACTGCAAGAAATCATTCTAGAAGTTTTAACCCTAAAATGAAAGCAGACTACGTAACAAGGGGTTATAAGGAAACCTCCTTAGGTTTGGATCGTCAATAGATTTCTGATCATTGAAACTGTTATAGAGAGTACAAGTCAGAGCTTGCAGCAAGGCAGTTTCAGGCAGGAGATGGGAGGCACTGGAGAGAATTCCTTAGAGAATGCTTTCAGGCACCATGGAAGCAAGTCCCTGAACAGAAGATACAGGTGGGAAAAAAAGAGTAAGGTGCTACTGAGAATTAAAGCTCAAACAGCATACAGTAGTGTAAAAGAGGAATGCAAATGAAAATAAAGGGGAATGCAAATAATCAATTTTGAAGTGAACAGATCAAAAAACGCAGCTAACAAAAGTACTATCCTGATCTAATTAACAAAAGAATTTTGACAGTTTTAGCTTCCTTGGTTAACCAATATAAACAAACTCCTTCACTGAAGACTGCTGGGCTGAGTTTAAAAGCCTGTTATTGAAAGTTCAAGACAATCCCTTACCTGTCGGAATAGCTAACCTATTCCTTCCATAGAGTTAAGAATATTAACATCTTAAAAATCTTTCTCCTTCATCTGGACAAAGCCACAATTATTTTTACACAGAGAGGAGGAGTTAAAGCTAACACATGTGGGAAGTTGCATAAGGAAAAACAGAAAATGGGACTGTGTTCCTACAGCTCCTCACTGTACAGCTTTTGACTCATAGCTGATGATGTGAAAGTCTCTACACCACAAAGGCTGTTGGGAGAAATGGGAACAAAAGTCAGCTGTTAAAACTCTCCCCTAACTTTTCAGGTTCTTAAGGTTACTCCAGTAGAAAGGAAAAGTACCTAAACCATTTTTAGAAGCTTTAATTTTTGTTTGTTTTTGAACGTCCCCTGAAACAAATTATTTTGAAAAGTGAAGACACTGGAAGGACCCTAGAGACAATGCCCCAGTAGAAAATTCCTCAGATTAATTCTTACCACAGACTCGATTCCAGTTTTTGGGAAGCATCTGTTCCCTGAGTTACTTTTCCAGCTGGACCAATAAAAATGGGATTTGAAAACTATAGGTGTTCATCTGTTCGGGTTGTGGTTTTTTATTTTGTTTTGGGTTTTGCTTGGTTATTTTTAATAGCTGTACTCATAGTGCAAATGCCCATATAGATAGAATTAGCTAAGGATGTTTTCTTAAAAAACAAAGTATTGTCTTTTAACCAAAAACTTTCACCCTAAAAAAGTAATTAGGCTATCTTTACTAGTACTGTGTCAATTAGAATATGGTCAGGAGAAAAAACAGAACACATAAATGGTGTAACAGTTAGCATGACTTAAATTTAAATTTTCACATTTTTTTATAAAGCAAAAGGTAGAAAAGACAGATTAGTGTGTTTAAAGAATCAGCACTTTACATCAGCCTGTTGGTCAAGTGTTCTTTCTGCAGTACTATCTATACTCATTTGATAGATGATGATTGCAGGCCTAAAAAGAATTAGCTGACATCACATTGATGAACAATTGCTTATGAGTTTGCAGTAGCTTTGTCCAACAGAAGCCTGGATACAGGTAAATGCAGTCAGAAGAAGACAATTGAGATTTAAAACAAAATCATAATTACAATAAGGATAATGGACTATGTCTGGAACGGAAAAAAAAAATCCTTCAAAGAAAATATAAAGACAGCTACATGGACATATCAATGCCCCTCTCCCAAACTGGAGAACTATCCTAAAAAGAGAATGTTTACAAGTCCTTGATACTCAATTTATAACACTAATTATATTTAGAAAGACATGCTATATTGTTACGGTCTACTCCAAATGCTAAATATTTGCTGCAGTCATTTTCTAGTCAAAGCTCAATTTTCATTTCTCCCCAGGATGTACTTTCATTAAAGCTCTCTTCAGAGATTTTTATAAGAGAAACATCATCTAGAAGTGAAGTTACTCTTCACTGATGAGTGCCTGAAAAAGCACCTAACCTTGAAATGTAATCATCAAGGCTATGACTGGTGTGAAATTACCGAGACAAACATATTAGGAATGTTAAGAAGTACCACACTGGGTTTAAGTTTGTATGAACTAAAAAGTAGAGCTGTACAAATGACTGCCTCTTACTGATGGTGTCACACTAAAGGAGAACAGAGACACTATGCAGAAGGCACAGTAACAATCACTCCATTCTGACTAGATGGATGTCCCAGTGGGAAGTGGTGGTTACACTGAAAGTTTTTAGATCTCATAAACAACTTTTTGGACATTTGTTTAACAGCTGAAAAAGAAGGAGGGTGTTCTTAATCACTCCTGCGAAATGTGCAAGGTTAAGCTGCAGGTATAACTAAATTGAAGAGAATTGTAATAGTGAACGTACTCAAAACTAGTATTTCTCTTTGTGCAAGGACAACATCCTTTTCTCAAAATCCACTACAGTAACATTCTCACTTAAAAAGGGTGACATAAAAAAAAGAGAAAAGAATGCAAGTAACTAGTTAGAATGACACAAGTTATAGAGAGGATGTCCCCTATCAAAAAACCATGGCTACACAGCACAGTCAAGTCTGCTATTAAAATACCACCCTCCAAAGAGCACTGAGCCACATCCAAAAGAGTGAAAGCAGGAAAGAGTATGATCTCTGGCACGCTGAAGGTAATTCCTTGATAAAACATCGCAGAAGTTTCAGAACCAAGTTATTAAAAGCATACTAATTAAACATCTTCACCAAAGCCCCCAGAAGCAGGAGGCCTTCCAGAGCCTTTTGTAGTGCTGAAAGACAAAGAAGATTTATTCCAGGAGAGAGGTTTCTTAAACTGTTATTAGAAGACATTTGAAAATAAATTAATAAAATTAGTAGTAACAAAATCATTAAGACCAGGTGCAATCTCATCCATGACTTCTGCAGGAATTTAGAAATGCTACAAACACTAACTATTCTGTTACTGCAATCTGTCAATGAACAGATTCAACACAGCAAATGTGAAAGAAGCCAAAGGGTCCCAAGAATGCCACTCACCAGAACCAGATTTTGAATGGGCAAACAGGTGGAAACAAAACAGTAACAACAACAAAGAGCAGACACTGCTGAAAAATGAAG
>VZZY01021161.1:0-31610 GCA_013400335.1 Eurystomus gularis | reverse complement strand
TCCATAGCTCTTCCCTTATCTACCCACCTAGNGACAACATCCATAGCTCTTCCCTTATCTACCCACCTAGTCATAGAACACTATCAGATTGGTCAAGCACGATTTCCCCTTGGTGAAGCCATGCTGACTACTCCTGACAACTTTCTTTCCCTCCATGTGCTTAGAGATGACCTCCAGAAAGAACTGTTCCATCACCTTTCCAGGGATGGAGGTGAGGCTGACTGGCCTGTAATTTCCCGGCTAATCCTTCTTGCCTTTTTTCAAGACTAGGGTGACATTGGCTTTCCTCCAGTTCTCAGGCACCTCTTCTGTACTCCATTGTCTTTTTCTTACCCAAGGAGAGCTCGATATGTTCCAGTTGCTCTCTCACATAAAAAGCAACTCCACCACTTGCTTTGCTGGCCTATTTTTCCCAAAAAGGACACAGCCATCTGTGACAGCATTCCAGTCATGTGAGCTATCCCATCGTGTCTCAGTATTTACAATGAGACCATGGCCCTGTGACCACACAGAGATCTGTAGTTCTTCCTGTTTATTCGCCATGCTGCATGCATTGGTGTATAAGCATTTCAGAAAGGCAGTTGAGCATGTAGCTCTCACCCTTGAGGGATGGTAGGCCTTCTGTCCCTCAAAATTGCCAGCATGTTGCCCTACAAGTAGTGAGTTACCACACCTAGGTGCCTCCCTGACAAGCGCACTTACCTCTCCACCCCTCTTTGAACTTAGTTTAAAGATTGCTCTATGCCTTCTACTAACCATTGTCCTAGAATGCTTTTCCTGCTATGAGATAAGGTTTTCCCACCTGTTGCCAGCAGGCCTGGTGTGTTGTAAATCAGGCCATGATCAAAAAACCCAAAGTCATGCCAGTAGCACCAGGCTCAGAGCCAGGCATTGATCTGCTGTCTCTTCCTGATCGAATTAGATCTTCATGATGTGATTTTATTCCTGATCTAGGACTAAGGTATTTTTGAACAAATTCAAATGTAGAAAGAGCAACAGAATGAGAGGCTTCTATGGAGCTTCTAAGGTAATAGTAATGATATTAACAATGAAGTACACTATTTCAGGGTTAGACAGAAGATGTGTGTCATAGAATCTTACCTTTTATTTTAAGATGTCTCTTTAAAAAGTCACTCCAGATTGTTCTCATGACATGATTTTCTGAGCATAGCTTTCTTTGTGCCAGATAATTAGCTGCCATAAAGTGGACTACCCTTATTACCTGCAGGGGAGAATCTGCCCATGAACTTTCAGCTATGTTGGCAGTACAGTTCTTGTGCATTGTAGACACAGGAGAGAGTTGGAACCATCATAATATCATCAAATTATCATAAATAATTTGATCGCTTTTGGTGTTTCAAATTGTAGAAGTTTGTTCTGAGAAGTGAAGGGAATGATGCCACTGGTTTGCTATTGATACTTATACAAGTTTGTACATGGAATTCTGCAACTTTCTGTTTCACAGCTAAGAGAAAAATGCTCAACAGATTCACATTGTTTATTCTATTTTATTCATCCATCTGTAATTTACACAAAAAAAAGGCTTGATTACAAAGCTAGTCATTTAAATAGATTAAATTTAAATTGGATAGGTTACTAATATTTTCTTTGTGTATTGTACTTTTTAAAATGCAAGGAAACATTATAGCTTCAGAGCTTCAGGTTGGGTATTTTTGTCATGGGATTGTAATTCCAGAGAAGAAATAAGTGTTTATCTAGTAAATATTTTATAATTTTTTGTTTGTTAGTTTTGTTTCTTTTGTATTTTATAATTGTTTGAGAGAAAATTATTTCCGTATATTAAAATATTCTGGCCACAAAAGTCTAAAGGTAAGTATAACGTTCTGCTTAGTAATGAAGCTTACTCATTCCTAAGGTATAATTAGTTGCAGTTTTTTATTTGTTCTCTTTTTATTTTTTTAGATAACCTTCACAGACATTGCAAACCTTTTAGATGAGAACATCTTTCTTTCCTTTATAATAAAGTGTAAAGTACATTCACAATGTTCCATCTGTGATGTTTTGTAGTCTGTCAGACTTAATACAGCCTTAAAAAAAAAAAAAATCATTCTGGTAATACTTTCCTTTTTACATGAAATATCTTTTCAGAAAACACCTATAATAGCTAATGTTGCTATACATACATATGAGATAAACATAATTATGTTAAATACAAGGCTTCTTTGATCAAGTAACCACCCATTTTATTTATTCTTCTTTTTTTTTTTTCTCATATGCAGTGCTAAAATGAGGAGGTTGATGTGGGAAGCAACTGGCAGCTTTGGTTGTAGGTGCAAGTCTGAGATCCTAACTTATCTCTTCACACTTTTAGGAAATTTTAGGAAAACTTCACACTTCTTGTGGCTCACCTTCACTTTTGCAGACCAGAGGTTTAAAAAAAAAATCTAATTGTGCTATGAAATTAGTACTGTGTTCACAGAATTATAGAATCATAGAATAGTTTGGGTTGGAAGGGACCTTAAATGGTCATTTTGTTCCAGCCCCTCTGCAATGAGCAATGGCATCTTCAACTAGACCAGGTTGCTCAGATCCCTGTCTAATCTGACTGTGAATGTTTCTAGGAATGGGGCATTTACCCCAACCGGTTTTAATGTTTCACCACCCTTGTTTTAAAAAATTTCTTTCTTATATCTCACCTAAATCTACTCCCTTTTAGTTTGAAACTATTATGCCTTGTTCTATCACAATAGGCCCTTCTAAAGCTCTACAGTTTGAGGAGCAAAATTAGCAACGTCTGTATTACTGATTTTTTTTTCTTCAGGAGAAAAATTTAAATGTCATATGAAGCAGTATTTGTGGAATACTTTTCAAGAAGTTTTTATGTTCCAGAACTCATATGCATTCATTCTCTTCCTATTAGAACTGGATATCATTTAGCTTCTTTTATCAAAGTGGAAAACAGTGGTTAACTTAATGGTGTAATTCCCGTCAATCAATCCATGCCTAATTTTTAATTTTCTCAAAAAAACCCAAAAAAACCAAAACCCCCAAGTTAAGTTTAATAAGAATTCATGGAAAAATGGCTCTTACAAAGCTGCCTTCATATAAAAACTGATGATAGGTGTTAAGACCTGAAACAGGTATAATGCCAGGTGCCGTACACAGACCCTTTCATCCAGCTCTAGCTGCTTACACTATACATTTATTTCCCAATGTCCATTTGGCTAGGTGGCTCTTCTCACAGCATTTTTTGTATTTTCTGGTAGATAGAGAATGTTCTTTCCTTTTATCTAGAATAAAATGGAGTATTTAAAGATGCAGTTGTCTCTCTTTCTTGCTTGTGGTGACAAAAGACTTCCTTTCCCTCTGCATGTTCTAATATATATGCTACCTCCTCTTTTTCAGGGATCATGTTGGCAAGATATTTGCTTGAGAAAAAAGTCTCTTCCTATTAAGTGTTTGGGGGTTTGTTTGTTATTATTTTGTTGTTTTATTGTTAAATTTATCCTCTGTTTGTTGAAATGCTCTAATTTTGCTAGGTTTAATACCTAGCTCAAAATACTCATATAGCCCAAATTTGGATTCCCCAAAAGTATAACATTTAACAACTTATTTCTGGAAGCTGTATTCTTCCAATGTATTTCAAGGAGCTGTTTCTATACATTTCTCTAGCTCCTGCAGCCAATATGAGAACATGTCCTTCCAAGATGAGTGATGATACTAGTAAATCATGTGTGACCCCTGCAGCAATGCCAATGCTGCAAAGAATCCTGTTAAGGCCATTAACAGCCATAACATTCTGGATTCATAAATCATCTGGTTCTGTTTCTAGCTGTTTCTTTTACTCCAGCCCCTAAGGAAAGAAGCTGCCACAAAATAGAGCTGTAGAAGGTTTAGGTGTGAATGCCCTAAATTCATCCTACTGCTCCTGGTTACTCCCTCTGCTCCACCTTGTAAGGCTGTCTATAAGCCTGCAGGTGAGAAAAGAAGATGATGTAAGTGAAAAGACACATTTGTTACTGCCGGCGTAAGGAAAAGACCTGATTTTTCTAAAATTTCAGAAGTAAATTTCAAAATGTTATGGTATCTATTGTATTGACATCAGATATCTCAGTTTAAATAATGACTTCTAGAATAAATTTAAAAAACAGGGTTTAAATAATGAAAGCTGTACGTAAATGGAATATACCAGTAGTTATTACCGGTTAGAGCTATATGTACCACTTAGGATTTTGTTTGTTTGGGTGTTGGTTGGTTTGGGGATTTTTTTTGGGGGGAGGTGGGTGTAAGGTGTTAGTTGGGCTTAAGAAACTGAGTATTTGGATGCTGATGGCCATGCAAACTGTCCAAGAAGAAGACACAAAATTCATAGAAAATAATTTTTTTCTAGCAAGTTTACCCTTCAAGTTTGCTAAAACAAATGATAATGAGATGCATTAAGTGAAACTTTAAAAAGTAATAGTAAATATTAGTGTGAAAGAAAGAGATAATGAGCTCTGCCCTCAGACACTGTTGTTATGCTAGGTTATCCCTTCAGGATTCTGGTTTCTTTCCCAGAGCAGTGCAGGTCTCTCACAGATTTGTATCTGCCAGACCCACACAGGCATCTTGCCAATCCTAGAACACTTGAAACACCACCTTCTATCAAATTAATTCTGAAAAAAAATCTCAGAATCCATCAATACCACAGACTTTCCACAGAATTCACATCTAATGCTAGTTAATGGAATACCTTCTTCACAATTTAAATCTAACATGATTTCTGGATTCTGTTCATTTCTATCCCCTCGCCAATGTTTTGGGAATGCAACCTGAACAATTCTGCTCTCCCAGAATACTCTATTCTCTCAACTCAGCAGGTTTTTATGGTTTCACTTATTGTAAACAATGTAAAGTGATGAAGTTACTTGCTCAAGGCTATACAGTACTCAAAACTATCAATAAAAGCCAGTGGTCTCCACTCTTAGTATCTTGTACAAATACAGTTTCCATGTTGCTGCTACAAGCACCACATAATCTCTGGTGCACTTACCCTTAAATATCTAAATAATTTACTTGCAGAAATTCAGATGTGGAACTAAATAGTTATTTCCATATGTGACTGTTTGAACTGTTTGTCTTGCAGGGGAAACAAGAATAAAGCTGTACGTGAGGCTGTACATATTATTTGTGCCTTTAAAGGCAAGAGGCTTTGTTCAGTATATTTAAGGAGCTGCACATTGTCTTTTGGTAACTATACTACTGTGTGCTTTACAAGAATACCCTTGCTTATAAGAGAAATTGTATTTAATTAACTCTGCTACAACAATAATAAACAATTTATTAGCTTATATTTTCCTAGCAATTCTAAAAGATCGTATTTACTACCATCTGTAAGTTATGAATACATACTAATTGATTGTGAAGTAACAGCTCTTTTTTTATACAAGTGCAAACTTTGTTTCAATCATTACAGTGTTTGCCAATCCAAGTATCATTGCTTGGATATTTAAATATTTTGAACTGGACCAAAACTATTGCCATATTTCACATAAGTACTGAGGCATAAATGAGCAGATTCTGACCCATATATTTAAATTTAAACACATACTTCTGCTAATGGCTCTGTGATTACTGAACTGTTAACAGATTGATTGAATTGTGTATGACCTTAACCAATATTACAGAAAGTTTCGGTTATAATCCATTAATCATTAATTTGATTGTTTGTAAATCAACTGTTGGTCATCATCAGCTGTACCTAGACAAGTTGTTTTGGAATGGAGAGCTTTCTTCCTAAACCATTTAGTGTTTTACAAAGAGGGCTAATCTGTAAAATGTAATGCAAATGCTTCAGTATTTGTCTAGATTTATGAATCAAAAAATTCATTTCACAGGGCAAGAAGGATAAATCTGATAGATCCCCAGATCATGCCGTCTTGCCTGCTGTTGTCAGAATAAATATTTCTAAATTTCTTACATTCCAAAGTGTACTGACCAAAACCATAAGATTGTCTTTTCTCTGCTGTTAAACTTTTTTATAATGTCACCAGCATCATTATTTGAGCAGCGATTATAATCTCTATGGAAACTTAGATTTGTAACCCTGTTTTTCACATTCAAAGGGCTTATTCATCTAATTCAGATAAATAAGATGAGAGTAACCTATCTCCTGAATAACAATAGTATCTTTTTTGCTCTTTGTCTGCTGTTACAGGTAAATCTTGCATTTTTTCAGTTTTCTGTTTCAGCTATATATATAATCTAATATCAAAAAGAAATAATAGACATACAGCATGGAAATAATTCCCAGTTCACAGTAGAGATGGTTATATTAATATCCATTACAAGACAAAAATAAAGACATAATATATTGGTAGGCAGACTCAATTAAAAATGCTGAACAGAGGTCAAGTTATTTTGAGAGATAGATTATTGAGGTAAGGAGACATGTTCCATGTGCTAAGCTTTGTTTCCTCCATTCTTCTTGCCTTTTCTTCTTCCCTTCCCTCTTCCTAATTCCTGTTTGAGAGATAAGAAGAACCAAGTAAGATAGCTATACTTTTATGCTTGCTCTTACTCTTACGCTCACTCTCACTCTCACTCTCCCTGTCCCTTCAGTTTTCCTTTACTGTCAAATCTGAGGATCTGGAATGTAAAAGCACTATACATACTTTTTGTTCATTTGTTTTCTTAAGTAATTTGTAATATTATTCAGTTCTGTCTTAGTACAGTGCCATAATAGTATCCATCGCTCCTGTCAAGTGACTTCCTGTACTTGTTCTTTGAGATATCATTCTATTAGTTATTAATTATGTAATCCAAAAACATTGCCAAAATTCAACATTCCTAAATATAGTAATGGTGAAATAGTCTTCGTACATTGCCTACGTTCAAAATTTATCTACCTAAAAGCAGAATAACTTACCCACCCTAAGAACCCACATCAATAGTGCTTCTCTTAAAAAAATATGTTGGGAGACCATTTCAACTCAATCTCTGTAATTAAGTTTAAATTAAGTAAAACAGAATTCAGGCATATCAGTTCTGTATACTGCAGGCATGGGGAAGCTGTTTCACAGATAAGTTGATAGAAATATCGACATTATGTTCCCCACAACAGACAAGCAAATTAAGAAAAGAAATGACAAGTGATGACTCAAAACCTCATTTTTCTTCATATTGGGTTTGTTTGCAGGCCTGGGGGTTTGTGTGTGGTGGGTGTGCATGAGTGTGTAGAGTTGCTCTTTCCTCCTTTAACATTAAGGTGCTGGCTCTTCTTCCCCTACAGTTGCATGGCTGTTGTACAGAACAGAAAACCACACAATCCCAATGAAACAAAATTTAATTAGGTCATGATTAGAGAATTGTCAGTTTTTAAGGATTTGCTTTTCCATCATGCTTGATATGTCTCTTGATATCACCCTAAACCTCTAGTGCTTTTTGGTTATAATAGTTTTAAGTAACTCTGTGAAGCAGAGATATATGGAAATAAAAAGTCTGAAGCTGATATAAAACCCCTTCCAAGGGGGTCAAGTTCAGTTTGCTACAACTGTATGTTTTCTCCTAAATGTAAAAACTCCATTGAAAATAAAATCAGACTTTTTATGCTACTACTTAGAATATGCATAGTAGAGTAACGTTTGCCATGCATTTTTCCTAGGCTTAAATAATTGTGATTATGTAAGAGCAAAGATCGAGTGATAATGCATCTATTAAATATTGTATTTTTAATGAGCCATTGTCTGATTGTTACTGATTTCAAAATAAAAAGCTAAGAGGAGAAAAAAATTAATTGGTTGTGATGTTCATAGATTAGTGTGGATAATCTCAAAAATTAGAGAGTTCTTTAGCTGTTTTAGTATAACAGAGATGATAACTCAACTTAATTATTACAGAAACAAGGTCTATTGAAAAGAATGGAAAAGTGATAGCAAATATTCTGAGTCAAGTATACCTTCAATAGGTTTACAAAAACTGATCATGTTTTTAGTATGTAGTTTAAATACAGAAATGTGGAAAATAACAGGAAAGCATGCATGAGAACATTTTATTTTGTGAGGTTGAAATTCTGTAATGCAGAAAGGTGGGCTTTGTTTTTGTTGTTGTAGCTTTTTTTAAACAAAAGGAAATACTACTTAGGTAAATCTCTTGAGGAGGAACAGAACTTGCTTAACTTACCTATACATCTAGAACTCGGTGGTTACCTTCTAGACCTGCAATCATACAGGATAAATGAAAGGATATATTTCATACTCTGTGTTCTCTTAGAAAAAAAACCATCATTTTTCAGAAATAGTTTATTTTCTGATTCATAGAAGCCAATAATCAAAACTTTAAATATATCAATAATGTTCAAGTGAATAAACAGAGACTGTTCTCATACTAAGGGCCAAATTTTCCTCTGATCTACATTTTCATTGGTGATAAGAGATCTGCACCTTATCAGTTCTGTTGTCTCCATCAAATCTTAGAAGTTGGTTTTGTTTGGTTGTTGTTGTTAGTTTTGATTTGTTTGGGTTTTTGTTTTTGTTCGTTTTTTGTTTGTTTTTTTTTTAATGAAGGGGGAAGATTCCAAGACTGTTTAGGGTGCTGGGGGCATAAAGAAGGAAACATGGCTTGAGTCCAGGATGCTCAGGGCAACTTATTAATTTATTATATGAAAAGGAGATTTGCAGGAATGCAAGTTCTTAATTGTACAGTCTGAAACACGCAGACAGCAGTCAGAAAACTTTGAACTTCAAGCTAATTCCATACTTAACTTTTTTCTGAGATTTTATCTCTATGTAACAGTGATCTAAGGATAGTTGCACTAATATCTGCTTTTGATCCAACCAGTGACGTTACTTTGAAATGTCATTGCTGCCTGATGAGGTTATTTAGACTTGCATTCTGGCAAGGTGAACATTCCAGTATGCTAAAATTATCTAAAATGCAAATGTTTTTCAGAGGTGTTCAGTACTTACCAATTAAAACCAGTTTAGACTGTAAACATTCTTCATGTTCTGAGGTCGTAAGAAAAACGTAGCTTTGCAGACTAACAAGTGGCATCCAAGTAGATAGTTTATTCCATCCATCTAGATACTTTAATCAGTTCATGAAGATAATTTTCCAAGGTTGCAATGTAGAACTATGAAAGTAGTTTTCAAGGATTATAGCTGATGTAAGCCTGCAGTTTATTTTATCTGAGAACAAGAGAAAATTGACAATGTTCTATCTGGCTCTTTAATGATTTTGTCAAAAATTAATTCTGTCCTTGTTAATATAAAAAGCTAAACATTGCCATCAATCTGCTATGAAAGAACTCTGTATCCATGTGCTGAGCTACTAAATGAAAAGATGTTATAACTTTATGTTATTTCGTATTATACTTTTATTATGTAAATATTACACCATTATATTTCTGTAATGTGTACTAACATTTAAACAGAGGATCTTCCTTTTCTTCCATAGCTGTTACAAAATTTGTTAGGGTGCAATTACTAGTAGGCACTCTGCAAATTCAGCATGTTATGCTGAGCCAGCAGAGATTAAAGCAAATGAGAACACACTAGCCATAAATTTAACAGGGTTCATTTTCTAAAGTGACTGCTTTATGCATCTGCAAATGGAAAGAAATAGAGCATCAAGCTTTTAATTTTTTCTACACAAATAAAATGTGAAGTACTGAATGTCTTCGTTTAACATCTTCAAAGCAATATTATTTTTATTAGGTACTAGAAGAGAGTACAATGCTTGTAAAAGGGGGAGATGATGTAGGATTTTTGTATTATGCACCTTCAGTAAAAAATAGTTGTTTGTTTTTTTAATGTCCATGACATTTTTCTAAATATTATGGCACAAATCACTGGATTGAAATGTTCTGTANGTGTTGAGCTGGTTGGGGTTGTGGGGTTGGGGGGGGGGGGGGGGGGGGGGGGGGGGGGGGGGGGGTCTAGAACACTATATAAGTTTCAATGGTGCATGTAAAATCTGTTCCTATGGCATGCTTATTCAGGTTTCAATCCATTTCCAGTTCAAGTAACAAATAATAATTCTACTGACTGGAATGGAACAATATCACTAGAATGCATATTAATTGCTGTTAGCACATAAGGTGATTGAGTGTAAAGGCAGGAATAGGCAATTACTTTCAAGACTATCCCAAATAAGCAGGTACTTTAAGATAAGTACCATCTCACAAAAAAGAACAAATTCTCTTCCTGCACAGTTCCTGCTTACAAGTTAGCTTTTAGTGGTATTTAATAGACTAAGGCAAAAGGTAGTGTATGGTCAACAATACTTATTGTAGACTTAATTCTTCAGAATTCACTGTCTTAAAAAGTATTATTTGCCATGAGTCTGGGGCTTCTAAGACATATCATACAAATTCAAAGAAACTACTGTTACCATAACAGTACTTCTAAAAAAATCAAGTTGCATGTCTATATAGGTCTCAGATGAAAGTGAAAAGAATTAAACAGCAGGAGCCTAAAAAGGCTATTTAATGCATGCAAAAACATATGCAAGATAACAGCTTTGCACAAGGAAGGTAAGCACTCAGAAAAGAGATGTGTGAGAGTAATAACACATCACATAGCAAGAAAAGAATATCTAATTATCAAAACTGCAATTAAGGTATTGTCAGGCCAGATAAAAGCTTTACCTTTTTTTTTTTCTTTTCTTTTTTTTTTCCCCCTAGCAATAGCAATTAAATACTTGGATAACTAAACTTTAGATGGCAATAGATGCTTTTTATATATTTATCAGAAAATTTCTGAATGGTATGTTACATTTTAAATAGAAATTTTCAACAGAAAATCAGAAAAAAAAATTCATAATGGTAACTTAATAAAATCTTTTAAATTTATGCATTGCTCTTCATGGCAAAATTTCATATGTCTTTTCTCTCTCTTTAAATCACAGTCTAATATATGGGTAGAATATCTTGCATAAAATATAGATAATAGCCAGAAAAAAACAGTGATTCAGCACTGTATGAAAACAAAATTTCAGTTTGGTAGTTTGTTACATTTTATTGTGACATTTATAGTTGGTAATTTCTCCGTAGTTATAATCTGACTATCAAATAGAGTTATATTTAGGACTTTTTACCCATTAACAATGAGTCACATATATAAATCTTCTGCCAGGAAGATTGGTTGAATAAATAGAAAGCAATATTCTTAAAAAATATATGTATGTGAGTGAATGGTGTATTTATATCCTGGAAGAAATTGTTGTTGCTGGTTTATAACACTAGGAATTGGAACATGTAAGTTCCAAGGAAAATGTAGCTACTAGTTCTTTATGGATGTTGTACAGTGTGCGCTACCTTTATACTTTTTAAAAACTCTCTATTACATTTTATTTCAGTTGAATAATAATATACTTTCACTTGGAAAATAGAGAAGAACAAAGTAGATATTTCATATCACAGTCTTAACATATTATACTCCAAAGATGCAGACAGCAAAATTTAAACAATCTATACTATTTTATGAAGACAAAAGAAGTTATATTTTTGTCAACTGTGGAAAAGTAGTTTCATGCTACCTGTTCTACTTTGCTTAAATATTCTGACTGAATATTCTCATTCTGAAAGGGGAAATTGGTTATGAAGACATGTCATTGTACTTTTTTGCCACAGCCAAAGTGAAGAAAGAAGGGATAGAGCAGGGAATCAGCTGTAAATCTATAATGCCAAGAGAAAATGCATGGCAATAATTCCCAGGATCCGGGGGCACTAGAAATACATTCAAGGCTTTCAGTGTTTTGGCTTCAGTGTCTCATATTCTCAGGCTTCAGGAAAGATCTTCCCAGCTCATGGTTTGAAAGTCCACTATGGCTACACTTCAGGGTGTGTAGAAATCAGATGTCAAATATTAAAATTCTAGAGGCTTGGCTGAGCACAGGGCTCCATTGCAGGGTTCCTAAAAATTCTGTATCAAGGCTCCTAACTCAATGAGGCCTCTGTAGCTTCCAGCCTCTGGATTTAATGAAAACTGTTTTCATTTGAAAGTTTCCTGTCACTCTAAATTGCAGTTTCATGGCATCAGCACTCTGTCCCTCCACCTGACATTTAATTAAGTGCCATTCAGAGTTTCCTGGATGTGCAGAAGGATCAGGATCCTACTACTACCTGTGAAAATGCTTGTCTCAGAGCCACCAGAAGGTACTTCAGCAGAATGTTCTCAAATAGGAAATAAGTTACTGTCCTGGTTTCAAGGACAGGTGTCTGCTAAGGAAGGCAGGAACCTCCCTTGGAATGGAAAATGTAAACCCTTTACCTCCGAATTATTGTAATGTTGAAATTAAGGGGCTCTCAGGCAAAGATATGGGAATAGGAATAACAGTTCTTTACTAGTATGTATATTAAAGCGAACAAACAACAACTACTACAACATTAACAACAAGCAGAACCAGGAACCCGGTCACAGCCTCCTGGCCTGTAGGCACTTTCCCCTTCGGTGTAGTGATGGTCACAGCCGGCAGGGGGCGCTGGTGGTTCCCAGTGGGCCAGCCAGGTGCGATGATTCCCCCACGGCTGCAGAGGGCGCTGTGGCGTGAGCTCCAGCAGCACGTGGCAATGGCGGCTCAGCCGGGATGGGAAGGGAAGGAGGAGAGGCTTGGCTTCACAAACCCCCAGGCAGTCGATCCCGGTGCCCCGGCAGGACTCCCGGTAACAGCAGGCTGGGACGGCAGGACGCCTCGGCAGGCAGGGGGTGCGAGGCTACAGTGCAGCAAAACCCAGAGCAGTGCCAAAAGAGCGACGGGAACGGGACAGCGGCAGCCCGGCTTCCATCAGGGCAGGGAGCAGCGAACTCAGGATCCTGGGCACCTGAGCAGATGGCAACAGGTCCCCCTTTAAATGAGGTAGATGTTAATAAGGTCCCAGTTTAGTGGCTGCTCTCACAAGCAGAGGCTCACCCTACGGCAGAAGAAAGCAGCTCCGGGCAGGGTGTCCAGCGGCAGCAACAAAACAACACCTCTGACTGTTCTCCTGCGAAGCCGAGAGCAAGAGCACCGGCAGCTGTCCCAGCCCCGCCTTTTACCTGCCCAATTCTGGAGACATCTCTGTCCCTCTAAGAGAAACTCCCAGATAAGAGAAACTGCAACCAGATGCTTTCCTCCCCAGGGCTTTTGTTCTTCTTAAGTACCCAGTCATTAGTGCCTCCTAGCAACTTATGGGAAAAAATTCTATACATAAAAAGGAACAAAAGGAAAAAAAAAAAACCTAACCCCCAACATTATCCACCCTGAATTTTTTTCCATGCCAACATGCTACATCAAATTTAAACCTTTAGATTATATACATGCATGCACTACCTTAATCATATACGTATATACATACAGATACAGATACAGGCACAGTGTCAAGGGTGGTTCACCCTAAAACGAGGTCCCCTTGAGGTATGCATCGGGTCTCCCCATCCTTTTGCGTTACCCACCAGGTGCAATCTGGTCCCTGAGTGAAAACAACCCCATGGATGGGATTGTCTTTGCTGGAGGCAGAATTAACCCAGTTTTTTCCCCAACAGTTACCCAGACAAACTCACACATATTTGATTACATGAGATTGTACTAAAACTGCTTAAATGATCATATCCTAATGTCTGCAGAAAATAGAAAGTAAAATGAAAGCATAAATATTTTCTTCAGTCTTTGATATGATGCGGGATGTGGATAATGATGACTCATTTCCCTAAATGTTTGCATGTTAGTTTGCTTATATCCTTCTGAACTCAACATGTATATGATTTTATTCAGCCTAAATAGACCTTTTGGTTAGTACAAGAATATAGTGGGGTTTGGATCTTTCTTGGCAATGGAATAAAAAAGGGAACATCAAATTACTCTTTAAATATGCACACCATTAGTGGTCCATAGGACTTAACTGACATCATGGGCACATCATGAGAATATACTCTAGGCCTTGGGGCGTATGCTTGGCTAGAAGATACTTTTCCAGAAAACTCAGTGATATTTTTAGGAGAAGAGGAACATTTCAATTTTTTGTACATAGATTTGAAGGTAGATAATTGGTTTCAGCAATTGCTTTAAGAAATTTAAAACTATCTTTTCTTAAATTGTGAATAAAAAAATGGTATTGTCATTTACTGTCTTCATTTAGTCTCATGTTTATCTTATTGGTGCTTAAAGGCAGAATTCTAAATTTCAAATAAAAGTCAACCTTTTTTTCAAGTTACTTGCAATTTTTTCTGTCCAAATTTGCAAACCTTCAGATGGTCCAGATTTATGGAGCATGGATTTTATTTATTTTTGCAGTGGATCATATTTACTCAGGTATTGTGGCTTTGAGCCTTTGCTCTGGTAAGTTCAGTGTCACATTCAAAGAGGCATTAATAGTCAACTGTTGTTTAAGCAATGCTGTAAATTGTAATTGGTTAGAATAATTCTCCTTTCGATAAATGCATACCAAAACTAAATGAAATAACTTAGTAAGGACATTTCATTTTACAATAGTACTAGAACAGCAATAAATACAGGAGTTGTTAGGTTAATTAGTCTGCATCTACCTTAGTGTTTTATTCCAAGTTAGGAGGGATCTTTTAAAGTGAATGTCCCTATTTTCCCTACTCACTGTACTTTGATTCGTATCTTTGGGCAGTCTTGGAATGAACTATTGGGCTTCTTTTTGCATGAAACTAAACCAAAATCTGCAGTCATGATTGTGTGTTCATTCTGTGGAGCTACACTAGAACCAGTCTGAACAAAACCCCATGAAGAAGCATG
Source organism: Eurystomus gularis (assembly GCA_013400335.1). Classification (NCBI taxonomy): domain Eukaryota; kingdom Metazoa; phylum Chordata; class Aves; order Coraciiformes; family Coraciidae; genus Eurystomus; species Eurystomus gularis. Next base: position 16,934 of record VZZY01021161.1, on the reverse strand, counting down.
CATCATAGACACCAGATGCGCAACACAAACTGTTTTACTGTCCACATAAATTTGTATTGGACATGTAGATGTGTACTAAATACTTCGGTTTTATTCGTTGCAGCATTAAGAAACCAAGGGTTTGTGATTTCAAGAGTGTTTGGCCTATGTTTCTTTTTGTTTAATGAAGAAAACTAGCAATTTGCTAAAAGCCGTATATTTTTGCTTTTACAGTTAAACCTGTTCCTGCCCACACAAACAGTAAAGGACTAAATGCAATTATTGCATTAGGTAGATATTATTAAGGAAACTCTCTGATGTATTATTGACAGTCTACAAGGTCTTTGGAACTTATGAATTCTTAAATTAGTTTTGGTTATTAGACAAGGTGATGAAGCAAACATTCCATAATACATGTATAGTCTTTGGAGAACACATTCTACATAAAAGCTTAGATTGGAAACACTGAATTAACTGTTTCCTTGGTAACTTCTAGGGCTATGCCTGAACACAAGTGTCACATAGATTTTTATATTTCTGTAGACACATCTTATTATATATATATGTGTGTATAAATGAACTTTATATATATAAAACTAAATTTACAGTTCAGCGTCATACCTTCCATTTTAGAATACTGTAGACATTAAAGCTCCCCTTCTGATTTTTTTATGGCTACTGTCTTCTTTAAACATGTATATGTACAATTGACCAATATTATTGGGTGCCCAGAAAAATTAATGAGATATAAGATGCACAGAACTTTACAGGGTCTGTTCAGCATCATCATGGCTGTTTAAGTAGATTTCTGTGTGTTACATATTCACACTGCCCTACTCTTGGTAATGGAATTGTGAGTCTCATGTCAATGAATCTTTCTGTGGATAATGGAAAATAGAATCCCTTCCATGGTGGAAGTGATGGAAGCGCATGATTCAGTTTAGCTTCTTAATTCAGACACCTAGTTTAGGGTGATTGTAAGCTGTCTTTTTTCTTCCCTTCTCCCTACTGCCAAATACTACAACTGTTAAACATTCATATAACTCCTCGTAGAAAGAGTATCAGGCTTACAGAAGATACATAAAGCAACAGGAGTGGTTAGAGAGCTAAAAGAATATATATTTTCATTATCAATTCCACTTGCTGTTCACAAATCATTGCCCTTTAAAATTTTTAAACAACCATGTTGCTGAGAAAATAGAGGTGGTATCAAGGTAAATTCGTGCAACTAATGATTTTCTTTGTCTCTGAACAAAGCAACAAGTGCATGTAAAAGCTATGCAAAATACAAATCCCAATGTCCCTAAAGGCTTGAACTCATTTTCCTAACAGCAGCAACCTTAACAATAGAGAGAAAAAAGATAGCAATACAAGGAGAATCAATAGCACAGGTTGTTATGATCTTCCAAAACTTTGACTATAGTGTAATCGAAAACATTTTTGTGAAATAGAAGCACTTCAGAAAATGGCTTTAATCTCTGAATACTAGTAGACCAGTATTTTAAAATAACGATTTTGTAGCTGAAAATACAGCATAAGATTAGATTTACATCCTAGTATTCACTGGAATACTAGGATGGGAATCAATGGCCTAACCACATGCCACAATTTTCAGTGATTTTATTTAAGTTCATTCTAAACTATATCAGCAGGAGTACTGTATTACATTCAAAGTTCACCTGAATAGACACATATGCCTGGAAAGCCACAACTATCTTCACAGTTAACACTGCCACAAGCTCAAATGTTCTCCTTTTGGTTTGGTGGCTCCTTCCCCAGAATTTTTACACGTAATGTAAACCTGCAGATATAACACTCCTCCAACATACAAAGTCAAGAAACAGCTTTTACCTTGACTGTTTTCCTTCCCCTTTGCAATAGACAGTGTTGTTCTTATCACCTGTTGGTGTTCAAGTCCAGCTTGTTGTTAGTTAAAGAAGGCCAACAACTGCTTTGTCACAGTGAATACTTAAGTGGTGGCTTCGCATACTCAGCCTACACATTTCTTCTGTTATCGTGAAACCTGAACCAGAGGCAATTTATTTATATGTTCTTCTATATTTCAAAAAATATATTAAATACAATATGAACAGATCTTACATGAGACAAAAGAGATTCCAGAAATACATAATAAAGTTCTGTAGCAAAAGTATCAGTAGTTTCTCCCCATTTTCTGCTTTATCATGAACTTTATGCCTATTCAAAATGCAAATGCTTAGCTGTTCTGGAGCTTAACAATATGTGCAGCACACTGGCTGTTAGTGACAATATTTGTAAATTGTATTTCTACTATAGATTATTGTTTAAAACATCTAAAATCATCTGAAGTTGTCTGCTGTGTGTTGCAAGGGCCCTTTTGACTAGTATTACTGAAAAGATGAGAAAGTTAAACCACTATAAACTGTACTGTAATGTTAATTGTATCTGAAATTAAAGCAATAAATAATTTAGCATCCTGAGATGGTACTTTTTACTTCCTATTGTTTGAGAATCACTGCAAATCTTCACATATTTTCACTGCAGAGATATTAAAAGCTGTAAAATTGATTTTTCCAACACAAAGATGTATTTTAAAGTATAGATTTTAATCATTGTAAGTTCATAGATTTGTGGCCCATTTAAATGCTAGAAAATTTCAAAAGCAACATACATATCATAATGCTTTTCTCCTGAGAGAAAATCCTATAGTTGCTGTGAGGCAAGTATTTTTGTCGATTTCTTGGGCTTTACAAATCTTACAAAGAATCCAGTAGAAGCCTAGCAATGCCAAGTTGGCAGGAGCTGCTGTACTAGTTATAAGAAGGCTTAAGAAAGAGGTTGTCAACATTTCTTCCTATAGACCCTAAATAGCTATGGGACATGAACAGAGCTTTGTATAGAAATGTGCTCTTGTCCAGCAAATAAAGAAAATCAATTCTGAATTCATGTTATGGTGTATCATGACAGTTCCTTTACTCCGCTAGTCTTTCCTCTGTAGAGTTGCAGCAGAATATTGTCTCAGTCTGCCCTTTTTTAGTGTTCATAATTTCAGTCAACTAAAGTGGTTTCAAGTAGGAAGACAGAGATTAACTTTTTAAAGAATTAATATCTTCCCTCCTCTTCTCTCCTTCTCTCTTCTCTCCTCCCTCAAAAATAAAGAGGCAGACACACTAGCGCAATTCCTGAGAAAATGCAGACATTTGGGGACAGTGAAGTACTTCAGGCTTAGAGAGCACTGGATCATGATTCCACTTCATCATTTCATTTTAGGAATAACTCAAATTCAAAGTCTGTGACTTGAGTAAAATAGCTGTTCCTTCTGGGCCAGTGGACATAAATCCATGTATCAGTGCTGCTTTTCCTTTTCCTCTTTAAGCAATCAGATCTCTTTGTGATGAATGCCTTTATTTTCCTCCACTTGTCCAGTAGACTGACTGTTATATACTGCCATGGACCATCATCTCATTTTAAACAGAATTCAAGATACTTATCTTTGAAAATAAGCCAGTATAATGTCACTGATCAAAATCACACATTCAATCTTTTTCTATGACAACTCCAAGAGAAATATGAAAAATTTTATACAGTGACAAAACTTATGCAGAAAGTGGGGGTACTCCACAGCCCACAGGCAATTTTTGTCATAACAAATGAATTTTCACTTCTTATGCACTGAGTGACACTTAACAGGTCATAAGAAAATTAGATACAATGCATAATGTGGAAAAAAAGATTCATAAGGCATTATCTGGTTAATTTCTTATATTCTATAAAATACAACAGCTACCTGAGAGAAAACAGAGATTTTATGATGTGAAACCTCAAATATTAGTCTGGTAGTTACTGAACTATTATACAAATCATAAAGAACAAGTAAATTGGAACAGATTTTCTTCTGGCTGTGTGTAAGTATAAATTTTTGAAATATAAGACTCTGCTCGGGTATTTCAAATACTCGAAAAGCACAAATATTTAATTTCTAGAAGAAAATATTTAATAACATTTTTGTTTTTATTAGCACTACAGAGGGAGAGATCTTTTAAGTTCTACCCCAATATGGAGATGATTGTTTGAGGTGATACTATATTCTCACCAAATTATTTGTTTTGTGTGAAAAACCAGAAGTTTATCTAGAAATCCACAGTCTTGATTTGTATCAAATTAACTTTATTCATGGTTTATCTGCTTCTACTCATTAGAAGAAAAAATACTTCCTTTTTCTGAAGACAGTTGAGAAATATTAGTGATACTTTCCAGGAAGAAGACTTTTCTGAAATTGAGATTCTCTAATGAACTTCTGATGTAATATTTCAAAATTAAGTTGTTATTTGACTTAAAATGGTAGATACAACTTCTGTCTTCTCCTTCATGAGGAAGAAAAAAAGACTGAGGAATCTACTTTTGACCCAACTCTAAATGCTTACATATCTTAAGACTACTGAAGATAAATAGAAGAAAATAACACTTATTGTTCTGCCTCTCCAGAGTAATTTTTCCCAGCTCCTACACAATTCAACTGTAACATTGATAATTTTCAGCAGATTTTTCTTCCATAGTCTGGAAATCATTCATTTTTGGAGCTTTTTATTTTCTGGTCATTTCACTTAGGCTTTCATATACATAGTCAGTATTAATAGATATTCCAACTTATATCTTTTCATTTTTTTTGACATCTTTCATTACTTCATCTGACATACTTATTTACTTAATTTAAGATTCGTTGGCTAGCATTGGTATTTATTTTGGAGACTCTAGGTAGGCTACTGAGACACTGGATGTCTGATGCAGGGATACCATTCAAGAATAAGATACCTGTTTCAGGTGTCTGCACAAGTAACCACAGCTCTGGCATCTGTTCAGAATTTCATTATCATAAACAAATATATATATATGTATGTGTATATACATATAAATAAAATCAGTGTATTTAAAGAGCAATTCCTCTCCTGAAGTGGTCACATTCAGTAGCAAAGTGATCCTTTGTCTTAGCCCACTCCCTGAGACATCCTGATGCTGACTTGTGTGACAGACAGCCTGCAGAGACTTGCACCTCTCTGGGAGCAATGGGTGATGTCAAGGAGGGATATTGCTTATCTGGCAACAGATGCATATGCTTAGGCTGTTGAATCAGATTACTATTTAGGGTTTCCTGACTACCAATGCAATATTTGATCCACTGGTTATTATTGCTACCTAGCAATATCTGTTTAAAGGTATATGGCTGTTTTGTGGTAGCAGCTTCTGACATTCTAGTTAAACAAGATTATTCCTCTCCAAGTGAAAGAGGTTTGTGACTTTAGAATAAGTCGTGAGTTCTTATAGAAGCATGTACTGCAGCATCTGTAAATGTTGGTTTGTTAATGTTTGCATGTCTTTATATTCCCAACGTCATTTTAAAACTGAAGGAGTGACTCAACAACTTATGTGGGTTTTCTTTCAGTACAGCCAGTGAGTTACCTGACTAGGTTTAGAATATTTTGTACTTTGATTTTGCTTTCTGTTGCAAAAGGTAAGATGATGAATTACTAATGAAGCCAAGTAAATAAAACAGATGGTAACTTTTCTAATGGATTAGGAAAGAAATGTCTGTTTTTATTACCATCAGCATTCAATCAGACTATATTATTGAGGCTTATGTACAGATAATAATAACTGTAAATATTACTTCAAAAGACATTTAGGATTTACAATGTTATCAGCTAAAGTCACTTGTTTCTAGGATGTGCATCATCTTGAATTGTTGGATTAGCAATTTGTCTATTGTGCTCTCGAAACTGCTAAAACATTACTTTCGGAGCAGAGATTGTTTCAGATGCGTTTACCTTCAATTAATAAGGCCATATTATGTGTGGGTTTGTGTCTGTGTGGGTTTGTCCCTGCATGATATTGTAAAAGAAGAACAACAGAGGAAAAAGCCCTTTAGTTATATCATTTTAAACCAAAATAAAGCTGTCTGATGAATGACAATGAAATATCACAAAACTGCCAGTGCTACTAATTAATAGGCTTTACAGGTTTTCATATATTCATCAGTATGACTTGTGTTTATGGCTAAAAATGGATGCTAATGGTCTGTGTAGTGTTACAATACAGATAGCACATTGTCAAAAACTGTTATAAATGTAAAGTCTCATTTGTGCAAAATCTGAAAGGACAAATAAATACAGCTGTAATTCTCAAATAAGTGATTATCCTCTCACTTATGTGTGCAGAACCTAGTTCAAATCAAAGTGTGGCTATTTTCATATATTTTCATATGAGTTTCTTGACTGGTTTTAGAACATCTTATGCTTTTATTTTGCTTTATGTTTCAAAAGAGGATGAATAAATGTAGTAATGGCTTCATTCTAAGCCATTCAACTTGGACATGACTGTTGAACATTCAACTTCAATGTTCTTTGAGAACCCTCTATATGATCTTACCTTGTACTTACTAGTTTATCAAATTAATGATTAATGATTTATCAAATTAATACCAATTTTCTCATTTATTTTACTGGTTGTGAGCTTCACAATCCTTTTTTCTGTTAATGATAACTCCCTTGAAAATTACCAATAACATAAATTGTAATTTTTAAAAATAGTGAATTCAGACATCTTTTTAATTGCACATAATAATCATATTTAAACCATAAACATAGAACTATGCATGATAATAGTACATTCTTTCCTTAGAGATAATGCTGTTTGGTTCTTGATGTAATTTATCAGCTTTCTAATTTTTTGGAATACAAGTGGATAGAAAGCTGTTGAAATAGAAGTAGAGAGGAAAAAGTGACTCTTAACTCAAGTTTAGACTTTTCTGGAAATTTACATTCTCTCATAAGCAAAGAGTAAAGGAGAACCAAAGAATAAGAAAAGTCAGCCATGTTAAACTCTCCTTCAAACAGCACATTTTAAATGTATTCACTGGAATTTAGCACCAAAATATTCTCAGACTTTGAGATATTGATACATATCTGAGAATACTGGTCATATGTCACTTCTTCAAGAAGAATAATACTTAGTTGAAAGCAGTATTCTAAAGTTCTGTAAGTCCGTGTTTGTCTCTCTTCAAACTTCATAAAACCTTAGAGGAGAATGATCCATAGACTAGGCATGATGGAAAGAGGAAGACTTGACAAGATCTTATGTTTTGGCTCTGTTGATTTGGGAGACTAAGTGTTGTTTGACACACAAATCATAGAATCATAGAACCATTTTGATTGGAAGGGACCTTTTATACTGTTTGACTTCAAATGGTAACCCAGTACTATCAAGTCACCACTAAACTATGTTCCTCAGAACAACATCTACATGTCTTTTGAACAGCTCCAGGGATAGTGACTAAACTACTTCCCTGGGCAGCCTGTTCCAATGCTTGACAGTACTTTCAGTGAATACATTTTTCCTAATGTCTGACCTAAACCTCCCCTGGCACAACAGGAGGCCATTTCCTCTTGTCCTATCACTTGTTACTTGGGAGAAGAGACTGATACCCACCTTGCTACAACCTCATTTAACGTGATAGAGCGATAAGGTCTCCCCTGAGCCTCCTTTTCTCCAGGCTAAACAATCCCAGTTCCCTCAGCCACTCCTTGTACGACTTGAGCTCTAGACCCTTCATCAGCTTCATTGTCCTTCTTTAGACATGCTCCAGCACCTCAGTGTCCGTCTTGTAGTGAGAGGCCCAAAGCTGAACACAGTATTTGAGGTGTGGCTTCACCAGTGCTGAGTACAGGGGGACAATTGCTTCCCTAGTTCCGCTGGCCACACTATTTCTAATACAAGCCAGGATGCTGTTTGCTTTCTTGGCCACCTGGGCACACTGCTGAAGGACCTGAGAGTTGGACTGAAGATAGGAACCTTGCTGAAGAACTTAAAGAATAACATTTCAGAGCCAATGAAGACAGGTCAAGATGGTAAACCCACAGGAATTTTGGAAAAAAAGCTGTATTGCAAATTGGGAAACCTTTGATGTACGAAATAAATTCAATGCAAGCTACAGGAGCTTGTGTAATAATCTGAAAAATAAGAGGAGGAAGAGAAGGAACTGTCTTAAGAAGGGTTTAGGCTTTAGATAGGGCCACAAATGTAATTTCTATCTGTCAATGAATTTGATGCAGTTTCCTAAAAACTCATTTGTCTATGACAATCTACTGCAGACATATTACTCCAAAAGCAATAAGGACTTTTAAATATGAAGGTAGGTATCTGAGGCTAAGACTGTCTGTCTTTCCTTCCTCTTGCAGAGTTCCTTTGTTTAATTCATATAGAACTACTAAATCTGTAGTACATTAGTTCTCTTGTATTTGCTAGAATGAAAAACATATAGCAAAAAACCTCCAAATCCTAAAAGAACAAGCAAACCACTTTCTGTTAAATCTTCGACATAATTAGAAAGCAACAAATGCACCTTGAATTAGAGCACTTGTAAGAGCTAAATAATAAGATGTTCAGATAGTGAAAAGAAGACAGCACTACAAAATGGAGTAGCAATGGTTGCCTGTATGAAAAAGACAGAAAATAACTTCCTTTGGAAAGAAAGATTAAACAAGACTCGATTACCTTTTAAGTATTCTTATTCATGGAAAGAATGGAAAGAATGCCAGTCACCTAGTATGTTTTCTGCCAGTACTTAGTTGGTACTTAGTTCTTGCACACGCACGCCCTAAAATCAGAACTTTATAAAAGAAAAGCTGCCTTTTCAAGTAGCATTTTCAGAGAGAGAGATCTTGTGCTCTATAGAAAGCATTCTTAAAGGTCTGCCAGCTCTGTTGTGCTCCCTTGTCCATTAGGGCCATTTTCGAGTGGGTCCTATTGACTGACACTTCAAAGAGCTTCAATTTTGCTTTCCTAAAATTCAGTCCTGACTTTACTCTTTGCCTGACCCACCTCCCTCAGGACTTTGAACTCCACCAGGGTGTGATCACTGCAGCCCAGGCTGCCTCCAATCTTGAATCACCTATTAGCTCACTTGCATTGGTGACATCAGGTCCAGAGTCACATCCTCTCTGGAAGGGCTGCCTATTATCTGGCTTAAGAAGTTATCCTCTCCACATTCTGGAAATTTCCTGGATTGCCTACATTTTGCCATGCTAATTTTTCAGCAGATGTTGAGGTGGTTGAAGTCCCCCAGCAAAACGAGAGCCTGCAAGTGAAAAGACTCCTGTAGCTGGAGTAAGAAGTCTTCATCAGTAGGCTCCCCTTGATCAAGTGACCTGTAGTAGACACCAGCTACAAAGTTCCCTTTGTTGCCTCAGTCTCTAACTCTTACCCATAAGGTTTCAGCCTGCTTGTGGCTATTCTTCAGAGACAGTTCTTCACTTTCTGTCCATTTTTTGATGCAGCAGGTAATTTCAGTACTTCAGGAGCCTTTAGTACATCTAAAGTATCTGAAAGTGTGTGGATGACAAGCTTTTAACACAACATTGGACTGTCTTCACAGTTTTCTAAAGTGAGAAACTACATGTGGGAGAGAAGAAAAGTCATTGGAAAACTATGCTTGAGTGCAATGAGGCTTTTTTCCTTTTTTATAGTATTAGTTCAAAAGTTAGTGCAATTTATTAGTGGACATTTACATTCCTATTACTGAAAGGACATCACAAGGGTGGTCAGTCAGTTCCAGCGGTTATGTAACTGGGCTCCTTTTGTTAAGATCTGAAGGGAGGAATTGAGTTTAAGCTGTTCTCTCTGCTCTCTGCTTAGGTGAGGACAGAGTGTGCGTGTGTGTACAGGGAGGGTATGACTAGCAATTGCTAACTAAATAAATAATTTTATTTAGAGGAATGGGGTGGAGGAAAATTATAATATAAACTTTTTAATCACCTCATCCCTAAAAAGATTGTTGGCCACATACAAACTATTGCCACTGTGATGGATATTTTTCATCAGATTTTAAAGGCTCAGAAGATAGGTAAGCTATTGACTTTCCTTTCAGAATGTAATGTGTGTTGAATTACATATAATTGCTTGGAGCATTCAGTAGAAGTATTGGAAGGAAAAAATGAAACTGCTACTGGTTGTCCAAAAAGCCTTTCAGGCTTTTGATTGGACAGACATCTTGATATCAGTCAGTGGTATGTAATTAAAATATTTATAAAAGAAAATTCATTTTGTATATGGCAAGGCCTGCTTATGCAAGAGAGGACTTAACTGAAATAATTTTGTGGAGTCCTATAGTTACTGATCCTGACTACAGATACTGAGAATTGTTGGCTTGCAAGTACTTCAGTGGGAGGTAAATGCACTCAGGGTTTTAAGAGTAGTACATTTGCCTAATATCATAAATATATGAAGGAGATCTACTGTATCTGGAAGCACTAGTTTTTATTGCCAATCGCATTGCCAGCAGAACTATTTTAACAGAAAACATGTTTATCCATATAGGGAACTCCCTGTGGCAGCTGACACTCTGATCTAGTGACTGGGAAATATCTCCCCTGAACTGAGCTACTTAGAAGTTAGTTGTCTATTCTAAGTTAGCTGTGTAGGCATCTTTTAAAGTCAAGGAGAGAGACTAGAACTTCCAAGAGGCAAATTTATTTCACTCATTTTAAATACCTCAACTCTCTTTTCTTTTTCTTTTTGGTCCTCATTAAACAACTGCAATACTTAGTAAAACAATTTAGACTAAATGCTTAACAAAATAGTTGAAGTTAGATGAAGAGAACTAATCTAAGTTAGCAGCCTGAAAGTTGATTAATTCCAAATGTACAGCTGTATCTTCCCAAGATACACATGCATACTTGTGTCTTTATTAGCTCCTACCACAGTGGTACAGGCTAACATCAGATTTATAAAAAAGGTATTTCCCTTCACTGGTAATGCAAATAGGACTGTAATTTAAGAAAAGTAATCCAACTGAAAAAGATAACAGCATTAAAATATGAGTTAATGTTTCCTGTAAGTCCGTTCTTATCTATGGTAGTTGGAGTAATTGACTATTTTCATTTGAAATGATAAACAGTACACTAGAATGATCTAAAAGGAGGTGAGACTTGATTGACTGGGAGATTTCTTACAAGTTTACTGAAATCTGTGCACATGCTTTTTGGTCTATTATAGATTATATTTACCATTGGGAATTCACTTTAATTATTTACACTGAAACGTCCGTTACTCTGCATTTTTATTAAGAAGACATTCTTTGAAAATTCTATAATTGCCAGTATATATTGATAGTTATGTGCTTGCCATATTTCATGGTTCAGTGCATCTGTATGATCTAACGCATATGAATAAAGTTTGGGGATTATTTTTTTTCATAAGCTTATTTCCATATCATATTTCAAAAGAAATTAGATAAAGGCAACAGAGAAACAGAATATTTTTGGTGTTTTACAGTAGGGAGTCTTGTCATGAAATTCTGATAGTGCTTGATTAACTTTTACTGGTAGCCATTTTATTTTTTTCCTGCCTGGAATTTAACAGGTATTTTCCACCTTAATTAAATATAGTACTTTTAATTTTCAGAATTTTTGGCATCCTAGCATTCATACAGACACATTTCTTGTAATGCTTATCCATTCCCACAGTAGTTTCTAAATGTCTTTTCTTTCCCTATAGCCTACCATTGCTAGCAGAGCAACAGGTATGTCAAAGGTAACACTTTCTGAGGGTCTGAGGATGCACAGAACTTTGTCTGCTTGGATCCAGACTCACCTGTTGGCCTCAGTGCTGAAAACAGAGTAGAATACTTCCATTACATTTGAGATTTTATTTAATAATTTACTTGCATTTTTTTATAGTTAGATTAAGGTCTAGCATTTTATAAGTATGTTAAGTAAGATTTGAAACTAAAAAATAGTATTACACAGATATGACTTGCCCAAATATTGTTTTAAATAGCATTCTATCTGGTCAGATGAACTTCTGATAAGAATGAATTATAATTTTTCTTACATACTAAAAAATGCAGGGGGAAAAAAAAAAAAGGCAGCATGAAAAGCAATCTGAACTGGTTTAGAAGACAAGCACATGACTTTTTCACCCCAAAACAGTATTTGCAGTTTACTTGTGTGTGAAAGAGAGGGATGCAGAGTTCACCAGCTCTTCATGGAAAACAATATATCAGCAACACCTTTCTCAGCTTTTCTTTTGTCCTCTAATGAACTTCTAAAAATGCAACTGCTATCACTCTTCTTACTATTTATCACTCTTCTTACTATTTATCACTCTTCTTACTATTGTCTATTTAGCAAAGACAAAAAGTAGCATAACTGGTCATATCTATGTATAGTTGACTCATTAGAAGGAAATCTTGCTGCTTCTCTTCAGAATCCTGCTCTAATTACTCAAAAAGAAGAGAATGGTTCCCTCAACAGCAGTGGTAAAGCCCAATGACTTTAGTTACTCTTTGATGGTATTATTCGGTGCAAGCAAGATTACCAGAATCTGGCTTTTAAAATGAGATTCACTAGCTATACTCTTCTTTTGTATCCTGCTAAAAATAAATTACTATATCATAGCCTTTTCCAATATGTAAGTTCCAATTACCACAAAAGGAAGAAGTAATAGTGTAAAAAAATCAGATACTTGTAGCAGGAAGATAGAATGACTGTAATCCAGATGTTGTGGTTAGTATTGGACTAGTGATTCATTTTCACTTTGTATCGTCTGTATTTTGTATTAGGGGAAATGGTTCATTGCTAATATTAACTCTGAGTGATTTTAACATCTATCCTAGAGGTATTACAGGTGTTTCAGCCTGTCCCATTTATTAGAGCACTTTGTATTTATCCCTCGAGTATCTTCTTTCAAAAGGGATATCTGCTGCATTTCTGCATCATATCCAACATCAATCAATTTGATTAGGGTCTCTCCCCACAAGCCGAACAGCTTTTCTTCCATGGCAGCTCCATATGTTTGCTGCAGCTGTTAGTTTCCAAGCAGAATGTGACTGTACTCTGTTCAGAGTTTGTGTCTCTGTCAAAGAGGCAGGAAATTATTCCTCTCTGCTTTGATTTGCCTTGAAATCAAGTGCCTTGAAATCTGTCATACAGTTGACTATAGTTGCCTACAAAAATATACATGAAATTGCATCTGCTTTGTATTTTCATAACTATGACTCTGGAAAGTGCGCACAACAAAGGCTTGTTCCCACAGCACTGTTTGAATACCACGGCAAAGGAGTTTTATTACTGGAAAGGTTAATACAGGAAGATTTTTAACATGGACCAAATAATAGAAGACTATTACTCATTGCAGACTAGTTTCTTGATAGTTATGATCATAAAATATACTGAGTTTTATTTATGATTTTATGGTTTCTGGCTTGGGAAAATATTTCTATTTTGTTAATTAGTATTTTGTTATCTTGCACTAAGGCAGCTTGTAGAACTGCATACTATGGTACAATGTACTATGGTATGGTACTACTACTACAGTACACTGATTACACTGCAAAGAATGTACCAGCTAGGTGTTTCATCTCTATTTTCAGAAGTATTAATTATTTCCATGAAGATGATCAGCTCACTATGGATTTGATACATCTAAGAAATATGGAGAACTCAAGTTATTAAAACATATATGCATGCAAATAAAACTCCCCATCAGTAAGGCGTGCTGAATTTTTTTATTTCTGATCACTGGCTGATCTACTGACAGTACTCAGTATTATGAGTCAGTATTTATTAATCCTAAAACCACATGCGTTTCTTTACCAACTAGGCGTTGCTGTGTCACTTTTCATTGCATTTAGCTGGCTGCCAAGACGAATATGCAATGGAACATTAAATTTTCGTGACCAAGAACTCAATTTAACATGTCTTAAATATGCTTTAAATTAAATTTGTAATAGTGCAGATGTTCAGGTGACAGGTATTTTTAAAAGCCCTGTGAGCCTACAAACACAGGTTGACAATTGTCGAAAAATGCTGATGAATTAATGTAACGTATTCACTATACTAGAGGTGTGAAAAATGACTCCAGCATCAGAATATCTTGCTGTCCACTGATCCTCTACCTCTGTGATTCCACATTACCACTCCAGTTTTAGCAACCCAGTTGCTGGAGAGGCAAGTTGTTCCGGACGCTGCCAAGTGCACTGTTTCTCTGTGTGTGACTTCAGGATGACTGTAAGTAGTTCAGCTGTCACAGCACAGAAGCTTCCTCCTTCCCACCAAGAAAAAAAAGCTGAAAGGATGTACAGACTCTCAAACCCATGCACTGTGATAGCAATACAATGACTCTTACAGGAGCTAAGACTGTTGACTTAATAAAACTAGCTCAGTGAAAAATCCTTCTCTAAGTACAAAACCACTATCTACAATTTCTAATTGACTGAAGTAGGTCTTTCTTAGATGGTTTTGTTCCCTCCTTCCCATGAAATGTAAATTTTGGCTGAATATAAAAAAATAAATGTGTTAAAACATTTTTCTTTGTTCTTATGTACACAAACAGGCACCTAAAAGCAGAAGACAACAGTATACAGGGTTTGGTTTCCAATTTTCTGATTAAATGCTTAGCCTTTTCACTGAAGGCAAAAATTTTCTATCCTTTTTCTAAGTCAAAAGAATTTTTTTGTTGTTGTAGTAAAAGCCTTTCTAAAAAAAAAATTTCTCAGTTATTCCAAAAGGAAAGTTCCTGCTCTGCTGAATGGGACTAGGGAAACTGAATTTATTATCTGTATGAAGACCTTTGTCCATTTAGCTTTAAAGTGGGAATAACAACTCATATTTCAGAGAGACATCTTGAATATTTGAGTGCTTTTTGAACAATATTATAGAGGGAAGAGTTTTTAATAGCCAAACTGGAAGATGGGCATATTTAGCTTTATTAGAGCTGTAAAAATTATCAGTTGTTCTCTCTGCACTTTCTCTAGTCATTAAATGCTGAAATGAGGGTTCTTGTTGTTCAGGTACGGAAAAGAAACCAGGAGGAGTAAAAGTGTTTTGGAAGCACCAAGGACTGGGCAGAAGCCTGTCTGGGGAATGGCAAAGCACTTGTGCCTTGTGTTTTAAGGGGCTCAGATCCTGTGCTGGGTCTTTCAGCAGTAACTGCAGTCTGACAGTGTTGGATACCATGTGAAAAGCTAATATGATTTCTGGTCCCTCAGAAAGATTAAATGCTTACAGATTTGTGCCAACTATAAGCCAGTTTGTGTTCCAGATTCAAATATTTGAATTCTAGCTAAAATTATATTCTCTCTGTAACTGACATAAATATTAGAAAGTAATATTTTGTGAGTCAGTTGTGTTTATTAGCTTGGATCTCAAAGGCTAACACCTTATGGAGCAGACTCCTTCCCTAACTCAGACAGCAGCATTTTTGAAGCAGTAGATAGTGCGTATTGCTTGTTAGTGGAGAATCTCAGTAGCTGTATGATAAAAGTTCACAGAATGTAATTAATGCTTATTTTGGCTATAAATCATCAAATGTGAGAGACGTATTGCAGTGTGTATGAATAATTTTAGACATCACCATAGAATCTAAATGTTGTCTCGTCATTTTTACCAATCAAAAATCAAATTACCTGTATGCTACTCTACGTGTTGTTATTTAGGAATGTTTTAATTGCATTGAATCAAAATCTAGCCATAGAGACATGCAGAAAAAGAAAGGATTTTCTGCCAAATTTTCTAAAATATGGATAGTCTATGGATGTGTATTGAATTCTTATATTTGCCTTTTCTTAAGTACAAAAGTAAGCTTAATTTAAAAATAAGCTTATACTTATCATATCTCTGCACAAAGACAACCAGTCACTCATACTTTATCCTACAAAGTGCTTTAGCTGTATTCATTTTAAGATGTAAGGGTGTCATTTTATAGTAGTTAAGGGTCTTTTAAAGCTTTGCAGACCAGAAATGGAGCGTGGTACTGCCCCACCACAACAGCTGACTAAGATAGTTTTTCATTGGGATCTAATATATAATATCTTGATCTCTTAGATTTATTGTACACATAAAGCTTGGCTGTACTTTGTAACATATTAGAATGAAACAAACAAAAATCTAAATTAAGACAGACAGGAGCAATAAGGCAGACTGCTTCTAGATTAGACATCATATGTCCTTGATTCAGGCATCGTGGTTACTCTGAGAACTCCATAGGTCTTGAGCCCTTGGATCCTGCCTAACTTGATACAGTGTCTTGGCAATTTTTTATTTCATATGTTTAAATAAATTCTCAATAGCTATAATGATTCCTTTATTTTCTGGCAGGGAATAATATGATTCCCTAATATTGATTCAGTTCCCTTGAATACTCAATGCAAAATCACTGGAGATTTGTTAATAGAAGAATTAACATGTACCAAAAAGGAAGTGCATCAGGGAGATTATATTTGCTAATAGATTTTTTTTCTGCTATGCTAAATGGTGTTCTTTCTTTATAAATCCTTGTTAATGCTGCCAATTCAGCATCTTTAACCTGTTTGTTTCATTACATGCTTTGCCCTTATGATTGGATTACAGTTTATTTTACTGTACTCTTTATTATTAGCTCTCTGGATATGTAATTATGCTTTATTATTTAACATTCAATTTACTTTGATCAGAATTTAAGTATAGGGTCTTACACAAAGGCAACAATATACAAAAATATTTTCCTGTTTCTGCAAGCCCTTCTGCAACCCTTCAGCTGCGTAACTTCAGAAAAAATTAACTTGCAAATGATATATTACCCCTGCAATAACTGCAATCATCTGAAGAACTTGAAAATAGGTTTGAATTCATATCTGAAGTTGTCATATTATCTCATGGTCAATTGGTCACATCATTTATGAGCTGATTAAATGCCCCCTAATGGAGCTTTTGTATTCCTTGTTCTGTTCTCCCCTCCCCCCAAAATTTTAATGACATTGTTTTCTAAATTATCATTATTAATCTGATTTTATATATTTTTAAAGGAAAATAAAGACTAAAATTAGCCATTTTCCACACAGACTATTACTGAAGCAAGTCTACTTTCAAAGAAAAGTTTATTTTTTAAATGTTATCAATTTTGAAGATGATGAAACACTGAAATACACTGTTTGGATGGATATTTCA
>VZZY01021158.1:51836-102077 GCA_013400335.1 Eurystomus gularis | reverse complement strand
TATATATAAATATATATATATCTTCAAGACAAGGGAAATGTAGACTTCATAAACATGGCTGTATAATTTTGATTTTTTTGAATACATTGTGTTTCTATATTTTTTGAAGACAAAAGGTATGTACTTATTATAAAGGCATTTCTTCTAATTCCTTTTTTTCTCCTTTTTTTTTTCTTTTCTTTTTTTTTTTTTTTCTTTTTTTCCTTTTTGTTATAGCAACTATTTGTTGTGCTTCCCTGGTGACAGTTACTGTTCAATGTAGGCTGTGACTTGCGCTGCTTTTTTTAGAGAGCACTTGGCAAACCAGAAATGCTTCTAGCTGTATTTGTAATGCACTTGTTTTCTTTTTTTTTTTTCATTTTCCTTTTTTTTTTGTTTTGTTTAAATGCCAAATACACTTTCTGACATTGTAAAGATTGCCTTACTGTCTGTGATTCCTTATTCCTGGCCCCTGTCCTGTAGAGCTGGTCGCATGCAGGCTTGGTCTGAGGCGGTTGGGGAGAAGAGTGGCTAGCCAAGGCGGGGATGCCCTTCGCCATCCCACCGGCCAGGCGAGCTTAGGGAGCAGGAGGAGAGCTTTCTTCCAGAAAGGTGCGGCTCGCGATGTGATGGCAGACCCGCCAGATCCAGTCCCGAATTCCTCTGTGTTTCTCAAGGGAAGTTGCCTCCAGAGTAGGATGTGGAGAGGTGTCCGAGAGGCGCTGTTGAGTTAGGGATTTCTGGGTTGGTTTGGTTTTGGTTTGGTGGTTGTTGTTTTGTTTTTGTTTTTGTTTTTGTTTTTGAAGGCAAAGTTGACCGCAGTTCACGTGATCAGTTGTAAGATTACAAAACTGCATTTATTCACCAATTACATACCATAACGTGGAATTTAGATAACAAACTTAATTATGTGATTACTGAAGGTGCCAACGTAGCACTGCCATCTCTGATGGTCTTCAGCATCACTTCTGGGGATTTTGTGTCTTTGGACAAAGTTGGGGAGGTGGGGGAGAGACTGATTTTTTTTTTTTTTAAATTTACTTTAATTTTCAGATAGCGCAGGTGGACTTTGAGTTTGCTTATCAGTCACCTCTAGTGCTGTTGCTATTGTTACTATCGCTGACCCGGTATTTCCAAGCAGTGGCAGGTACGGTGTGGTACAGTGACAGCGGTGACTGAGGCTCTGCCAGATTGCCCGCGGGCATATCAGTGACAGCCCAAATGTGGGTGGAGGAAACCTGTAATTTCCTTATTATGTGTGCTTGAAACAAACCTACTGCTATTCTTTGAAAATGAAAATATAAACTGGTTGAAATGAAAGCAATTAGGGCTGCACCTAATGGCCCTGGCCCTGCCTTTTAAGCTACTTTGGAGAACTCTTTTGTAAAGCCACTTCTTTTGATCACGCTTCTGCATCACCAAGCAGACTTCTAAAATCAATAAATCATTGGTTACTAGAAATAGTTCGAGTCTTATAGTGATGTTTTTGTGGTGTTTATAGTTCGTTGGCAATGCTGCGGCTGGACGACCCCTTCTGTTGAGGTGTTTATAACTGGGTTATAAGCGGTTGTTTCTGAGCAGAAGGGTGACGAGGTTGTCCCTTCCCGGGGACAGGCTAATAAACACTTTCAGTATTGGGAGAGGAGGAGGAAAAATCTGTTCAGCCGACTATAATTTGGAGATTTTTGGGTGCTTTTCAATCAACTGTTCTTATTGTGATAATGTTCAGACTGCAATTTAATGCAGAGTAGATCTTCTTTGGAAGACTACTTTTTTTTTTTTTTTTTTTTTTTTTTAAAATTTCCATTCGNTTTTTTTTTTTTTTTTAAAAGTCATTATTAGTATTTGAAGATCAGAACTGCACATGCACAGTAATTTTTTATGAAGTGTTTAATGAGCCCACCCACTACATTGTGTTCCGTATTACAGGTCAATGTAATAGATAAGACTTGCATGATAAATTCATTGAGTCAATATTACGCTTTAAAACTTATACCTATAGTCAAGATTGGTGTCTTATGTAAACACATTTAGCCAATTTGAAGAAAACGCACATTATATATATATACACCTATATATATACCTATATATATAAAAAAAAAACTGTAAAGGATTCTTTGGAACCACTATGATCTGTGTAAATGTGTATTTAGGCACTTTATTAAAAAAAAAATGGATTTTGAGCTGATAGATGTAACAAGTTCTTCAAAGTTGCTTGGCATAATACCTCACATGGGATGAAGCTCTTTTTTTTTATTAAGGTGGTATCCCTACTCTTAAAGAAGAAGCAAAACTGAAAACCCAAAGCCTCCCTAAAAAGGCCCCTCTTTTGTGTTATCAGGTGGCCCAGCTCTGAGCTGCTGAGGGCAAGACCTGCTCCTGACAAACTGTACCCGTGTTTTGGGGCCAAGGGACGTTAGCGTGACAGGGTGGAGAGGCCAGTAAGGAAGCTAACCTTCCTTCTCCTCCTCCTCCCACAGCTCTGTGGCTCCTGGAGAGCACGGAAACTCCCTGGCCAGTGGTGCCAGGGGGTGGCCCGGGAACAAAGTAACTGGAAAAAAAAAAAAAAGTTCACAGTGGCTGTGCTCACTCTGCTGACGTCCACCCCCTGAGCCCCCAGCCAAGTCTAATCACCGTAAAACTTCAGAACAGCAAAAGGAAGTGAAAAAAAAAAGGAAGAAAAATGACAATATGAGGGTGTTCATACATAGCTCATTTTTCTCACATTCAATGTTGCGTTTTTCCTTTTGGTTGCTTTGCTGAGTTACAATAACGCTCCAGTGGATTCTCCCTTTATACCAGTTTTACTACTTCCTGGGCTACAAGCTTTTTTCTTTTTTTCTTTTTTTTTTTTCATTATTTTGAAGTGCTTTAGCTGCAACAGTGCTACTGTTAATATTCCTTTTTAAACTTTTTAAAAGGTGATACTGTAATTCCTGTAGTATTAAAAGTGTTTTAATGAAGAATGTGTGATTTTTATTTTTTAAACCCGCTTCTATCACGTTTTTTCGAAAGATATTTTTTCCTGGCAGATCACCTGTGCAGTGCTTCTGTTGATAGCTGCTGAACTAACCTGTTGCTATTTTTACCTTTTTTTTCCTGGCACTAAGTATAAAAGAAACTAGGAGCTTTAAATACTTCCTGCACTTTTTTGTACATAAAAAAGGAAAACTTGAAAAAGCTGTAATTGCCCAAGTGCAATTTTTTTAAAATTTTTTTTTTAATACTGTTTCTGACACTTACTGGTAAACAGGCAGCAGCGTGGGGCAAGAGGGGGCGCGTGGAGCTGGCGGGTGCTGCCCTGTGCCTGGTTCCTGGGAGGGTGGGAAAGGCGCCGCACAAGAGAGGCTTTGACCGCCTTTGCGGTGGCCTCAGAAAACCTGGTATGTTTGGGAGCTCTCTTTTTAGATGTGCTGTAAACCAGGCCATGGCAACCGTGTGTTTTTATGAACTAGCACTTAGGCCAAGGGTATAAATACATTTGCGAGTGCTCTCTAGTGGCTTGTTATGTCAACAGAGCCCCTGGATCCTTTCCTTCTGCGCCCAGGCCAAACCCTGCTCGTCCGTGCTGCTGGCAGGGCAGCTGCTCTCAGTGGGACGGGGTGGGATGGGACACTGCTCTGGGGACACCCTGCCACCCGCTCGCCCTCCCGGGGCTGCGGCTTGCCTGCAGCGTGGCACCTGCCCAGCTGGTTGCACCCGCTCCTTGTGCCTCGTTTACCCCCAAAGCGGCATGGGACACCCTGCGTGGTGTGCAGGGTGTTCTGATGCAGCAGCAGTCCCGATGCGAACACAGCCCCTCCTCAGGTGGGAGGAGAAAACATTAGACTATGTGGAAATTAATGTCACCAGGAGTAGCTGAGCTTGTCATAAATCAAGATATTTGTAGCCCTGACTCCTACTGCTTCAGCGTGTGATCCACTACAACAAAGCTACAGGCGGGAGGTGTCCAATAACTAGGCTTGAAAAGGCTCAGCCCTCGGCATTTCATGTTTCTTCTCCTCGAGCATTTGCATTTAGGTAGCTCTAGCTGCCACTTTTGAAAAATAGTTTTTTAAAAACCCAACGCCTTTTCCCAAGTGGACTCTTGTTTGTTCATACACCATAGTCCAGCCGTCTAAACTACACCTCCGAGTCTGTGCTCCCAGAGATAATGAGGCAATTTAAAAAAAGAACAACTACAAAAAAACCCATGAACCCAACTTTTCTCCACTGTGAAAACAGAAAGTGGCCCTGGTCAATGTATGGATTCACTTGCCAGGCAGAGCCATGGAATGGCCCAGCCGCTCTCCTTGGGATCCCATGTAGGCCAGCAGGACTCCTGAGTCACTCTCCTTCCCTTGCACTTTGTTCCTAGGAGCAGACGCCTTTCCTCTGCCACAGCCCAAGGTCAGGCAGTGCTGATGAATGGGGTGCCTGCTTCTCCACTTCATCACCCATGGCTGCCATTCCGGAGGTAACTCTTTCACTGCCTTCAGGCAGCCTCTGGAGCAAGCCATGGGCTTTGAGCACTAAGTGCAGGGTTCAAATTTGAATCACTGAGCTCCCCTGAAAGGCAGAACCCTCCTGAAGCCTCCCTTCTGGGAAAGAAGAAACACAGACGTCTCCCATAGAAATCTCCTAAGTGCATGTTAGTGTCCGTATGGCTGTCTTGCTTGGTTGGTGTAGGTGCACTGAAGATGGGGTGACAACTCTGTGGTTATTTTTATACACACTTCACCTAACTGTGCTTTTCTTTTTGCCACTCAAAAACCGGTTCTTTAGAGAGTAGTATAACAGAGTTCATGCTAAACCCCAAAATGTTGCGTCAGGTGGAAGCCTCCTATAAAACAAACTCACGGAGAAGCCAGGAAAATTTCAGGAAAGCTTCCCACTGTAGCAGATACTTCTTATCACCTTTGACTCAGCAAACACCACAAGAAGCATCACATCTCATTAGCTCCCACCTCCACACAGCGCTGGGTCAGGGGTGAGAACCCCCTTTGCCCTGCACAGGGCCTGGCCGTGCCCCCACCTCAGGGTCTCCTTCTGTGTCCCCTCCACCTGCTGCAGCTTGCCCTGGTGGTCCCCAGCTCAAAGGTGTCCCCATCCCATCCTGGGGCACCCTGCCCAGGAGCTTGCCATGGGGCAGGAGGGCAATGGGGTGCCCTACTTTTGGAGGGCTGTGGCTTTCCTGGGGAGCCTCCGGTTTTCAGGGAGACCTCAGCTGCCGCCTCTGGGAAGGAGAGCATTCCCTCTTCACTGCAAAAATGCCAAGTACACATTTTCTTTTACCCTTTTCCACTACAAAACACTTACTCCCCTCGCCCCAGAGATGCCTCATGCTTTTTTTTTTTCTTTTTGTTTTTTTTTTTGGCAACCATTTAAAAACAAACAGAAGATGAGTAAACAGAGATGAAAGGGGTTATTGGTTCACCAGGTCATTTCCTTGCAGCGGGAGACAACTCCTCCAGTTCCCGCAGTGCCAGGTTGGAGCGGCTGGCTGGCTGGCAGCTGGGAAGTGGGCAAGCAGAGGGCTGTGAATGGGGGCCTCACCCTGCCACCCACTTGGCCAGCGGCACAAGAATGCCAGCTGGACTTTCTCCTTCTCTTTTCTGTGGTTTTAGGGTTTTTTCTTCGTTTTGCTTCTTTATGAGCTGAAGGAAGCTCAATTTTTTTTCAAATAGCCTCCCTTTTTTTTTCTTTTTTTTTTTCCACCAGAAATCCAAGTTTTCTCCAGCCTTTTTTGATAGGAGTGTCATAATATCCAACTGTCCAGTAGTAAGAGGACTTACAGATACTAGGTAACAACTGCGTAACAGAATGAGGCATTTAATTTTGTCCAGACTATGTGCAACTCTGGTTTGTTTTTTTTTTCGCTCAAATAATTTTATCTTTTAACATGCATCACCCCTCAGCTGATAGCTCAAAAATTAGGATACTGTATGAAAGACTTTAATGAGAGCAGGGGAAGGTGACGCTGAACATCACCTTTCTTTCACCTCACAAAAATCAGGTAATAAATCAGCTTCTGCACCCTAACTTATACCTATGCAGATTCTACTTCATGTATCGCAATGAAGCCACACCAGCGTAAGTACCACTTTTCCCATAACACTTTCAGACCTATTTGGGCTGTAATATTTAAAAAAAAACAACAAACAACTAAATTCTGTGTGATTTTGCAGTGGTGCCTGAATAGGGCTTAATCCGTTTTCCCTGTGAGAATATAGTTAGGGCAGTCTCCCTTTCAGAAATAACGGAAGGCGTTTTTTTCCTTGTTAAAAGTACTATACTATCTTTATTAACTCTGGGCAACAAAATACTTCATGCAGTAGTGGTGCTGGGTACTGGCTTCCCTGCACCTGGGAAGAAGGGGACTGGATGGGCCCTGCTGGGGCTTTGACTTACCATTCCAGGGACTCTAATCAGTTCAAAATTTCTGCTTAGACATCTAAGCTGCTCCTTCCGGCTTTCCCAGAGGAAACAAATTATGACAAACAACATTAAGCAATGATTTTTAGCTGTGCTTTTTAATGGCTATTTTGATCATTACTTTCATATTGTGAGAGGCTGTCTATTCATGTAAGCCCTCTGTTTTTCTTTGGAGAGACAAGTAATCTGTGCCCATAAATGAACTGACTACCTTATACTCTCTATTAATATTTTTATAATCTAGATGGTTATTTCACCTCACTGTCTCTACTTCTTTGGGTCACTATGGCTTTTTGCCTGAACCTCTTTGTCTGACCATGTTAAAATTAATTTGCAAAAGTGGAGTTCTGACTTCTGCTCCGCTCCTCCACAACTTGGTTATTTCCTGAAATCTGCCTCTTAATGGCGGGGCTTTCCAGGTATCGAGACTTTCTGGGAATGGAGGTGTGTGCTGGGCGGTTAGTCATCTGGCCTCTGGCCACCCCTCAGGGAGGGTTTGGAGCAAGGGCTCTGCAGGTTTTGTGTGGTCCTGGTGGAAGGTGCGGACTGGCAGCCTAGCCTAGCCACACTGCCTTCCAATTATATTCTGAGCAGGAACATTTTGAACTCCAGCAGCAGCATGTGTTTCTTCATCCTGTGTCACAAAAGTTTCCTGACATTTAGTGTTTTGGGGTGGATCCCTTCCTCTTCTGCAAAGAGTGCCAATTTAAGTGCTGCTTTTGATGGATAACAGTCCACGAAGCACTGGAGCCACACCAATAAATCTGGTTTGTGTAGACAAACTTCCGGGCTCCCTTTTTAGCTGCTCCTTGTCTGCAGAGGAACCAGGTTACCTGCTCTGCCTGCCTCCCTTCATCCTTCCCCCCATCCCCTGCTGCCAGCAGTGCTTTCCTTGGGGGAGAACCTTCAGAGATGCATGCAGGGGAAGGGGCTGCCAGAGAGGGGTGGGTTTTGGCCATATTCACCCTTCTCACTGGATGTGACCTCAGGGCTCATTTAAACTCTTCCTGAGCTTCCAAAAGAGGTGCTGTGGCACTGCCTTTTCCTCCTGATGGTGTCCAAGGGAGTTCAGCTAATGGCTCATGGGCTACATCATCAAAGGCTGTGCATGTGACTACTTTTGTTGGCAGAGGGCTTTCTCTTCCTTTACTGAGCCTAATTTTATTAGAGGTTTTCGTGTCCTGCATGAGAACTCCATACAAGTCCATCTGAAAGCTGAAGCAGTGCTTTTTTCATAGGAAGAGGTACCAGCGCTGCTCCAGCACAGGCTTCTTTTTGGATGAGAAAGGCAAAAGACAAAGAGGGGTACAGAGTGCATTTGAGGTTGTTGCAAGTGGAGCCAGCCTAAGGGAAATGTGTGCTTTCCAGCTTGCCTTGAGTTCTTCTCCTAAGCAAAACCCTGACTTGGGTCAGTGAAAGCAGAACTGCAAGATCTATTCCTCTTTCATTTTGTCCCTTTTCAAGAAGGTGACAGTAATGAAGCATCCTTTCTGTTTACTTCTTACAGCCAAAACTCAGTATTGCTTCTGTGAAGCAGTTTGCACCTGACCAGAGTTAAAAACTAGCCTGATTTCAAAGCAGAGATGAAGTACTGCAATGACACCACCTACTTAGGAAAAAAAAAAAAAAAAGCTAAATTAGCTGCCAGCCATGCCTGCATCTTCCCGTTGAGTGTGGGAGTTGGAAGCTAGCTAATCTATTTTGCTTATCACTCCCTTGAGCTGAGGCCAAGGCTAGCAGCAGGGACAGGGTGGTGACAAAAGTCTGAGTTTAATCCACCTTGCTCAGATGGTACATGGCACATTCCTTCAGATGCCCCTCCTCCCATCATGTCTCAGTAACCAAACTTTGGCTTTTGTCATGGTACCACAAGTGTATCAGTTAGGGTCCACATTTCCAGGAGCTGTTGTAGAGTCAGGCAAGAGTGGTTTTGGCGAATGGTAAGCAATACTTGTGAAACAGTGTTATCTGGGTTTCACCTGCTTTTAAAATGGGGTTAAGAACAGCAAAATAAGGTGAATTTACTCTCCAGGCAAAAAGCAAAGCTCATCTTTTAGGGAATGAATTGTGACCCTTAGCTGGTTTAAAAAACAAAACAGAAAAAGAAACCTTTTTCTTTTGCAATCCATCCTCCTCCTAATCCTAAACTGGATCCCATCCTGCCAACAGCTCTGTCATTGCCTTCATCAGCTCCACAGGAGCGTTCCTGTGGGTAATGTTACACCAGAAGTACAGGAAGAATCAAGGCCTAAATGATGAGTTCCAACACACACAGTTTTTCTCTAATTATTTATAAGAAATCATTTCATTATAAATAGGTTTTTCAGTTAAATGTATTGCTAGCATTACCTTATTACTTATTCATAATTAAATAAATCATAGCAGATTTCTGTGTTATTATCATTTCCATATGCTATAAATAATTCAGGAGAAATGTTGGTTCTTTCAGGGTACTTTGTATGTGCAGGTAAGGTGAAGGAGCAATAAGGGCCCAAGCAAAGCAAAGTTGCTCTATCCTCAACTTCTTCACAAGCATGTCTTTGGAAAATGGAAGGAAAGGGGCAGGGGGTGGCCAATGAGTGAAACAAGTTGCTGGTTCCTGTCATCAGCGTTGCAGGGCTCCTGGCTCCACTCAGGGCATCTCCTGGCTGCTTTTCAGAATAACCAGAAGGACTTACAGAGCTGTAAGGGTGAAGGACTTAAAGCTGTTACTGATCCACTGGTCTGCCTTCTCTCCACAATATTTGCTTCCCTTTAAGTAATGGGAAGAGGAATTTTGTTGTCACTGCAAGCTTGACTGACCTTTTGAAAAATGGACCAGAAATGTTGTTGGAAAATTTGTATTTAAACTAACTTTAGAAATGTGTTTCAAGTTAATTTACCTGGGAAATACAATCCTTATTCATTAATAAACAGAGAAAAACATCCTGTTTCCAAGCAGAACCTCCATGTATTTTAAGACTTTGCTTATTGGTACTGGCATCTCACTGGTTTATAATAAATAGGAAGGTCTGGGAGAGTTTCTTGAAGCCATTTATTACTGTCGCTATCTCCTTAGCTGTGTCCTAACAGGAAAGAGCTTCCTGAGTCCTGGGATGCAAACCGTGTTGGGATGAGGGGGATGTGTGTGACTAGACTCTGACAGTGGGATATGCTCCATCACCACCAAGCCCACCAGGGACCTGACGGAGGCAGGAATTGGGGCAAGTGTAACTGGGTCAGGCACATGGAAGGTGCAATAGAGGCAGGAAGAAATGAAAAGAATAAGCCCGACAACCGAGCTGAAGCCATGAGCTTCATTTGAATCACTGGTTATGGTCCCTTAGTGATTTTCTGGCTACTGGCATGTCTGTGCTGCACGTGTGTGTTTGCACCTCTGGAAACGTTAGCATAGCATGACCCTGGGGAAATTGCTCGGGAATAAGGATGGCCATTAAGACATATCTGGCTGGAGTTGAGCTGTGCTGAATGAAGGAGCCTTGTAGCTGGTCTTCTTCATCTCATTTCCCCACAGGAAAGGTAGGGAAGCGCCTAATGGCTGCATAGGGCTGAGGCAGAGCATTTTGGCAGTGGAGGATTGCAAGGGGATGGCACCACTTCCACAAGGACAGCAGTAGAAGTCACCTCACCATCCCTGGAAAAGGCCTTATCAGAGAGAGGAGGACTGAGCAATGTCCTGCCTGCAGGGAAGTGAGCGGCACCTCTGCACCTCAGGAAGCACAGGCTCTCACTGTGCTCCCCTCCTTCCCTCAGAGGAAAAGAAGATGGAGATCATGTCAACAGAGAAAAGAGTGCATGGATTGGAGCCCCTCCTGCAACTCATGTTGTATGGAATGGTTACAGTGCCTCTGCATTGGTTCGGCCACAGAATATGTGCAGTTGTATGCCACATATAGCAGGCATGCAGCTTGTCTGCCTTTTCTTTTACTGTAGTCGCCCACAACAGTTTCTTATAGAAACAGCTCATATTTGATAGAGCTACCCTTGGTTATTGCCAACAGAGGGAGGTTTGTTGGATGTGATCCTCTGGAGAAGGCTGTTGGATATTGGAGATGGCTCCTCTTCCTCCGTCCCTTTCCTGATGCTCAGCCAGGGCCAGGTTTGCTCCCCATCCCTGGATCACAACTGAGCGTAGCCTCCCCGTGGGACAACTGGTCCCTCTTCAGCTCCTGAGGGATGAGCAACAGCTCACCAGGCCTGACCCTGGCCTTTATTCCCCTGTGTAAACCCTGGCTGTGCTGGAGTTGCTGTAGATTCACGGCAGCACAGCAGAGACGAGGACCTGGCCTCTGTGAGTTTGGGAAAGCTCTTCTCTTCCCTGCGCAGGCGGAAGCAAGGGGGCCTCCTGACGAAAGAGCATGGTTGGGTTTCTCCATCTGGCAGATGGCACCGAAACTGTGCTGTTCTTATTCTGGAGAGTTCCTTAACCGTGCTAGAGAGTGGCACAGGGGAAGGAGCTGCAACATGATGCCTCTCAAACCGAGTGCAGCCAGGGAGAGTAGAGCTTATAGTAGCAGCTGGGGCCATTAACTCTCTCATCTGCCCCTTTTCATTACATCCTCAAAGTCTCTGAGCTTTGTGTTACACCAGTTACCTGTGGCAGTTTCCTGAAGGGATGAGACTCTGTTGAGAATAAAAAAAGGAAATTATCTGTTTGAAAATTAGTGGTTTAGACATGCAGATTTTTTGTGTGGAGGCACATCACTGCCCACTATGGTGGGCATGGGAGACCTGCTGTGAAACCCAGCACTCCCATGGATGTGGCATGCTGGAGCCACTTGCTCTCTTGCTGCAGTTGTACGGATCCAGTTCACTGTGGGGAAGGCAAGCTCTACCTCTGACTTTCTGATATAGCTGTGACATGACATGGGTTGGGCCTTTTTTGGCTGCTGGGTGCTATCAAGTTGTCCCGGTAGCTGCTTGGCATGAGGGGGATGCCTTGCAGTGGGGCAGCCTCCACCATGGAGGCCTCTCCCTTCCATGGGGGCAAAGGCTGCAGACCTGTGGGCAGGGGGTTTGGAGCCCTGCTACAATGCCCCAGCTTGCAGGGCAGCTGGTGGGCAAACAGAGCTGCAGTCAACTCTGGTCCTTCACTCTTTTTGCTACAAGAAAGGCAAGGTCCCTGCTGGTGTGTGAGGCCTCTTCTCCCACACCTCCCCTTCTCAGCTCAAAAGGGTTTAGTGACTGTCTTGCAGTGTCCCAGCCCTACCAGCACCCCATGCATGGCCCATGAGCTGGCCACAGCCATCCTAGGTTGAGCAAACTCCTAAAGGTGGGACCTGCCCACCCTCCTAGTTCCGCTTACCCTGCTGCTTGTTCAGCTGGCAGGGCAGGGCAACCTGGTCTGGTGGAGAACTGTGTATGTATGCATGAGTGGTGGCACAAGAGAAGCAATGGCAAAGTAAGACAGAGGGAGGGAAAGATTGCCTATCTAACCAGCAGTGTGATGTAAGGCTGGCTTCAGCTCACTGCAAAACCTCCCTGTGTTTCTCCTCCCACCACCATCCTATCATTACGGAAAGCCAAGTGCAGAGGTGAGGACGCAGAGTGCTCCTTGTCCACAGGAGCTCAGTGGGGGTCCCCAGCAGAGCCAGCTTGCTTTTCCTTCGCTATCCTCCTGTGTGAACTTCCATCTCATATTTTTTGTCTTTTAAAACACATAGGAAAAACTGGGCCTAAAGGTCAATAACCCAGCTGTGTCTGTACAAAGGCTGGTCAGTGAGGGGGGTGGACGCGGTCTCTCCCCCCAGCCCCAGGGAGCCCTAGCTCCCCTCTGGGCATGGCAGTGCAGGCAGGAGTAAGCAAATGAGAAGAAATTGCCCTGACTTAGCAAGAGGTCATGCAGAAAGATCCATGCTGGCAGATGAGACTGTGCTAAAGATAACTGTTTGACAAACTATATTTACTCTCCCTTTCTGGGAGGACTTACAGGGGATTTGGAGCATTGTGCTTAATATAAGCCATCCAGTGCCTGTGGTGGAGGAAGCGCCTACTCTGGGCTTCTTTGCGCTTCTGCCTTTACAAGCCATGAGAGGGGACACCGCTGAAAATAGCCTTGTCTCATAATTGTATTCTTGGGAATGCTAATCGGCGGGCTTGCTCTTCCCCCCAGCAGCAACCAGGCAGCAACGCTGTGTGATCAAATGCAGCTGCTTCCCTCCCCACCACCGCTTCTCTCACCAGCAGCACTAGTTGTCCCTGCCGGTGTTCCTCTCTAACGTGGAGGGGAGGTGACCCATTTTGGAGGCTCTCAGAGCCAGGGGAAAGCCCATTGTCCATGTTTTCTGAGTGTTCTGGGAAACCTCTGCACTGGAGCTGGCTTTCTGCCCCCTAGAACTCCCCATCTAAACAAAGGCAATGGGGGGTAGTGCTGGACAAAGGGGCGAAATAGAGTCCTGCTAAACAGTCGTGATTTTTCAGCTGATAGTCAGTAAACTTTCCACCATACAGGAAAAGAGGCACTTGAGATTTTGAGTATGCAGTAACCATGACAAATACAGAAGTACAAAAACAGCTCTAGGCAGCTCGAAAGAACAATACCGAACAAACAAATTAGCCATCTGTACCATCTCTAGCTCCTAAAAGTAAACATAAACACAGACCCACACTGGAAAGGACTGTACTCATAATAAATCAATTAGCTCCACCAGCCCTTGGAAGCAGCAGGGGGTGAGGGGCAGAAACCAGCATAGCAGACTTCTCTCTGCCTCCCTCCAGAGTGCCTCTCTAGTCTCCCAAAAAGCTCTCCTATGTACTGGGGAGTGAAGATCCTCAGAGTGCTCCCACCATGAGTGACAGCAGGAGTGACACCATGGAAAATCTCGACCTCGGGGTGGGGGGGATGTCCAGCGTTCACATTTCAGAGACTTCCTTTCCCAAGCCCCAGCCAGTGAGGGTCTTGTGATCCTTCCTCTCTCTTCTCCTTTGGGCGCAGCAGGGTGTTGGGAAGGTTATAAATACAGGCAACTGTTTGCTCTAATCCATCTCTGTCCATGGGGATCAGGAGTGCATCAGTGTCCTCTTTCCTTGCTCCCAATTTATCCCTGATTGACTTGCCCATCCCATGGCCACCATTCATAACACTCCGCTTGCTGCATTGCTTACTGAAGTCTCCTTATATGCCAAACACCTGTGGAGAGCTGCCTTAAAAAAGTCATTCTCTTGAAATGAAGAGACATCAGAGTAGTGGTGGTGGGGTAGCAGGGCAGCCCTTTCGGGAGCTTTTTTCTCTTCTATTCTGCACGATAGTTATCTTACGCCAGAAAAGAGCAAGGGGGAATGGCCAGATTTGGTAAAAAGTTACCTCTCTTGTGGGAGACTGAACCTCTCCACAGTGTGTGAAGATGAAGATATTTGCACTGTAAAGGACCTCTGCTGTGCACCTGAGGAAGGGAGCCAGACCCTTGGTGCTGCAAACTAGGGCTGTGCTCCCCATAGCCACATCATGGGCTAGTGCGCAGTGCTGTGTTCTACCAGCTGGGAAAGTATGGTGACAGAACATGTCTCCACAGATACATTTCAGGCGATTGCTGACTGGCTTCCACTTTTGAGTCCCCTAGGCTGTCCCCAGCCTTCTGTGATGGGCACAAGGGATGTGTGTGTGCTGCTCCCCTCACCTCGGGGTATACCAAGACTAGGGGCTATGCAGGGCACACTTGCAAAGTCGTATTGCCATCTCAC
The DNA here is from genome assembly GCA_013400335.1 of Eurystomus gularis. Classification (NCBI taxonomy): domain Eukaryota; kingdom Metazoa; phylum Chordata; class Aves; order Coraciiformes; family Coraciidae; genus Eurystomus; species Eurystomus gularis. The sequence goes on along the minus strand of VZZY01021158.1, from coordinate 88,004 downwards.
TGCTGGTGAAGCCTGCAGGCAGGAAGAAGTTTGCTGTTACTGAAAAGACCTGTGCTAGCGGTGCCTAATTGCATCCCTTTGGGGAGGGCACAAGTGGGTGAAACTTGAGTTGAGGGCAAGGATTAAGAGAGTAATGTAGACTGGAGGAGAAAACAAACACACCCATGAAAGGGTGGCATGCCAAGACTAAAATCTGTCACTGTCAGAGAAAGAGCAACAGCAGCATCTGTCTAATAGCACATACCAATGTGGTAGGAACTCTTTGTTGGTGCGTGACCTTCAAGTCATTGCCAGGAATAGATTTTGGCTCCAATTTCAACCCTAAGTAAAGCACCTTCTCCTGTCATGATTTGGAAGCTGAGGTATTTCAGTTTCCAGAAACAAACAGAGCTCGCAGGAGGCAGCCCGATGGCGTTGGCTGCTGCAGAGCCCCACAAGGCAGTGGCTCCAGAAACAGCCGGGCTCCACACTTCGGGAATGGCATGGGGTGAAGTGACTCAATGGGCTTCATGCGCCCTGCCCCTTGCCACGTAGTGGCTCCCGTGCACTGCCTAGCCCTAGCTGACAATGTGGATACATCTTTTCTCTTAATCTGTAAGAAACAAATAATTTTTTCAGTTCATTCAAAGGACAGAGTATATTTAACAATAGAATTCAGTTGTTGTCCCAGGCTCTTGCTGCTGGTTTCCATACCGGAGCTCTATTTCTTTCCAAAGATCCCGAAGTCCAACAGCTGAAGGGAAGGACAGTTTCTGAATGGAGGAAGGCCACCTCCCCTTCAAGTCAGCAGAGATGCAAAATGGTACCCAAGGGCCAGGCAGCCATCTATTTGATAGCAGCTGTTGCCTTCAAACCAAATTAATCAAGCCTCCCACTTTGACACCCTCTCCCCAGCCTATTTGACAAAGGTGGCTGAGAAACATGGAATGCTCTGCCCTTGATGGAAAGTGGCAGCCCAGTGAGTGGAGGGCAGCGTGGGGGAACTAGGTGGCACAAACTCCCTTCCAGGTGCTGCTGTCCTGCCCTGCCAGCCTGGGCACAGCTGCCAGCCCCTTGTGAAGGGGCCAGGCACTGCTCCCCTCCTCCTTTCCAAGATTGCTCTCTACAACTGCCTAAAAGGAGGTTGTAGCTAGGCTGGTGTTGGTCTCTTCTCTAAAATTACTAATGATAGAACAAGAGGAAATGGCTTCAAGTTACGTCAGGGGCGGTTTAGATTAGATATTAGGAAGAAATTCCTTACTGAGAGAGTGGTTGGGCACCGGAACAGACTGCACAGGGAGGTGGTGGAGTCACCATCCCCGGAGGTGTTTAAAAAATGAGTAGATGTAGCACTTGAGGCTATGGTCTAGTGGCTAGAGAGATGTTAGGATGAAGGTTGGACTTGATGATCCTGGTGGTCCTTTCCAACCATAATGATTCTATGATTCTATGGCAGCATTGGAAGGAAATGAAGCATGTTCTGACAGTAGAGAGGTCCCCCAGCTTCAGCAGGATTTCAACAGCACTTAGAAATGGGGTCCTGGCTCCCCTGTCTCTGCAAACCAAGATCTAGATTTGCTTCTTCAGACCTAGCAGCCCACAGTGAGCTGCAAAGGTCAGGGCCACACACACCCTGTGCTTCTTCAATGGTCTTCATGGGCAGAGGCAGCATACGTGTGCATGTGTTTGAGAGAGGGACGGGGTGAAAACAGCACTTGTAGGCCTGTGCACACTCTGCCTGTCCTATCACAGCCCAAAAGTTCCTTAACTACTTTCGGGAAGAAAATACTTTGCTAAACATCAGCCAAAACAAGATATTTCAGCTCAGTGGAAAGCCATGTCTGATACATCCCTGGAGCCTGGGGAACTAAAAGGAGAAGCAGGAAGAGCTCTCGAGAGCAAGCATTGGCAGTGAAGGGAGAGGTAGCTGCTCTTACCTCTGGTACTTAAATCTCTATACCTTTAGGAACATTTTCTCTGCTTGTTTGAAATGTCACTTCAGCAGCCACAGAAAGTACAAGCCTTTTGTTGCTGCCTGTGTCTACTCACTCTGCCTAGCAAACTCCAAATCACAGGGGATGTTACCCACTACAGAGATAGGATGGCTGTCTGGCAGCATTTCAGAAACAGAGGGACAGGCTTGGAGCAGAGAATATTTACAAGGACTGTTTAACTTGCTAAAGACCAGTGCCATTAGTTGGCTTTGGACAGGTAAGGAGCATACTGCTGCTTTACAGACCTAGCATTGCAGCCATTTACCTCAGCTAGTCAGGTAGCAAGGCAAGGCAGATAGGAAGTCCTCAGGACAGACAAGGGAGGTGCTGAATTCACTTTGCACCACTTTAAATGAGCATATGGTGTGTGGCAGAAGTCCACCATGTCTCATAAAAGCCCAGTGAAGCTCCAAGTAGGCATGCTTCTTCCAAGTTTCTAAGAGGAAGCTGAACAAGGAACGCCTAGCTGTGCCCTGTTGCCCTGAGGGAGCTGGGACCCGTCATTTTCTAGCAGTAAAAGTGGTGGTGGGGATGAGTGCTGTCATCTGCAGCCCTGTGTCTCCTGCTGTCAACAGGATGTTTAGCAAATCCTGGGATCTAATTTTCTTCCTGCAGGCAATGCGTGAGCATGCTGGTGAAATCCAGCATAACTGGAGCAGGGAAGAAGATGCTCGCAGCCTGAGGCCAGTAGGAGATACAGTGACATTTAAAGTCTATACGGATGTTGTCAAAGCTGACAGAGCACCAAGCCAGTGTAGCAAAAGGAAAGTAAGGCCTTTGTAGGTACCTGATTCACAATGGATTGGTAGAGAGGAGTAGGAGTGCTTGGGAGGGTTTTTTGGTTGTGTTTTGTTTTGGTTTTAGAAGAAGCTACAGCACTTCTCCATAGTAATTAAAAAAAACCCTGAAGCACTTGAAATTGCCTGAACCTCTGAAGCAGAAAGCTAAATGCTGCTCCTGGTGCCACTGGGGAGCCTGCTCCTCCCGGGCACCTTCAGAGCCTGAAATCCCCAGCAGTAGGTGACGGCTGCAGCCACCTGCTGTAGTAGCTACAAGGAGCTTTTCTGTGCAAGTTAATTGTCAGACATACAGGGTTTGGTTTATTACCACATCCAACAGGCATGAAAGATGCCTTACACACCCGTGAGATAATTCCTGATAGCTAGCACTCTCCCCAGTTCCTGCCCAGCCGTGGTCCAGATCTGTACATTTGGGTGGGCAGGAGCTGGGTTGTCAGGATTTTCAAAGCTTGTAACTCCTGCATTCGTACCTTTTAAGATACCTGCTCTTCCAGGCATGCAGATAGGGTAGGTTTGTCCCTCCCTCAGGTCTGCCTTCTTCAGGATAAAAGAGGTGGGAGTGGGAGGATGCAGAAGGTTTGTGAGGCATGGCAAGGAAAAATCTTCCGTTTATGTATTGTTACAAAGCTCCTGAAAATTAAACTATTTTTCATATGTAATGAACTATGCATGTCCTGCACAGCAATAAAAATATCACAAGTAGTACTAAGAACTAATGTGAGCCATAAATACTGACTTGCATTCATAATATTTTCGTAGGGCCATTATAACTAAAATATAAATGGAGTTTTTATTTTAAACATTTAATATTAATCAAATGGTTATGAAAGTACATAACAAACAACTGTGACATACTCATGGCCTAAATAATAAAAATGAAATGGGTGAAAATTTAATTTGCAAAAGAAAGAACATTGCATTTATAAGGCATAATTATATCATCAAATATTTACCATTATTTGCTGGAATCCATTTTATTTTTATTTTATGTAATAAAACAGCGGGTTCATAAAGCAGCAGGCTGGGCCCCATCCATACTCTTTTTGTACGCCCAGGTTGCGCAGGCAATACACTTGTATTCAGGTTTTGCTGCTTTGTTTCACTGCTTTCCTCCAAAGGTTCCAACACTGCATTTAAAATTCTGACATCTCACCTTTTTACTCAGTACACGCCAGTACAATTATTTCAATCCACGTCTCTAGGGACAATAAAATAAAGTGGTCCAACATCCTTTGCAGACCCAGGTCAGTGGATGGATAAACATTTTACACAGGCTGTCTGTTGAGTGCTATCACACAGCAGCCACCTTCACTCCTCCAAGGAGCACCGGTGTTTCCCACCATAGAAGCGGTGAGCAGCCAAACCATGCCAAAGCTGTCACACTGATGTCCCCCTCCATCCAACAGACAAACTGAGGCTGCTGGTGGAGGTGCATTTAGCAGAGGTTGACATCAATTGATAGCCATACCCCCACCCTCCATGTTTTATTCCTAGCCATGTACTGAGGTTTATTTTCTTCCTATAGGTCTTCTGGCTGAAGGGCTTGGACCTTTCCTGAGGTGTAGGATCGTGATGGCATTTCCATGCAAACAAGTGCTTGGATGCATATCCTGAGCATCTGGGCAGGGTCAGGGGGCAAAGGCTGGTCCAGGGAGACTGTTGTCATCTTGAATTGAAGTCCTCCCTTCCAGGATGGTTGTTTTTCCATCAGCTTTCACAAGGCACAGTTTTGTGTTGCATTTATTTTAGACAGCTTAGCTTAGCCAATGCTGAGAGATTCAGTGGGTTCTTGGGGTTTTTTTTGGTTAATTTGGAAAATTTCCCTGATTATACATCTGGCAGCATAATTTACACCTCTGAGGATTGGGTTGATTAGAGAATCAGTGAGAATGATTAATTTTATTCATTGAAGGCAGGGCTATGAGTGTGCTACAACCTGCGACTGAACTGATATTTCCTTTAATTGTTCAGCTGGGTCCCTGGCAAGCATGAGCTGCACAAACTCATTCAGTAAATGTTTCTGGTAGCCCGAGCTTCAACAGTCCTGCTGAGCCAAACCAAGCCCAGCTTGTCTTCTGGCTACAGGCTTGAGGTTCAACACCCCAAAGCATGCATAGGAGCTGCTTTTTAACTTTGGACAGAGACATGCCTATGTCAGACTTGGGGCTCTAATGCCTGACACCAGCAGCAGCAAGCTGCTGAGTGTGGAATGATGTGCTTTATCCCCTGTTTTCAGGGAGCTGCCATCACTGATGGCAAGCCCATGTTCCTCCTGCTTGTCACAGGCAAGGGCGCTCACTGCCTCAGTACTGGCAAAGGTCAGAGGGGAGGGAGATCAGCAAGCAAGCAGACAGTGCTGGATTGTGCTGCTATTATGTCATTAACGAGGAAAGTAATGAGATAGAAAGCACACTTTAGAACCTGTGGGTACCTCCAGGTGGGGAAAGCACACTTTGCAAGCACTTTGGAGGGCTGGAAGTCAAAGCAGTCTTGACAAATGGGAGAAATGGTCTGAGATCAATAAAATGAGATTCAGTACAGGAGAGTGCACAGCACACACTTAGAAGGAGGACTGAAGCAGATAACAATGCCGTGGGGAAGAGCCAGGCTGGCAGCAGCAGAGCAGGGGAGGTCCAGGAAAGCAGCAAGGCAGCAGCCAGTGGTCTGGGATGGGGAAGGGGCCAACCAGGAGGTGTCAGTGGTCACACCACGTGGGGGGCTGGGGGAACAAATCACCATTCCTCCCTCCTGGGGAGGAGGGTGGGCAGAGCTGGGCAGAGGACGGTGTCCCACTGTTCCGGGGACAATGCAGGCGAGCGTGGAAGAGTGTGAGTCATTGCGGTAGCCTGGAAGACACAGCCTACAGGGGAAGGTAGAAAGAACTAGTCTGTCCAGACTGAAAGAGTGGAGGATGAGGGCAGACATGGCAACACGTCAAATCTTATGTAAGGATTGCCATTAGACCAACTAGTCTTCAGGTAGGCAGAGAAGAAGGTGAGCTGTTTCTCACTGAGAGGGAGACGGGTTACAGCTAAAGGAAAAACATGCTGTAACCAGCAGGAGAGGAGTGCGCTTATGGAGGACTATCCCTGTCACCAAAGATGTTTTAAAAAGGTTAAACAAATATCAGTCCGGGCTATCAGACAGGAAGAGGGGGAAGGGGAGGGGAAGAGGTACTAGATGATCTCTGGATGTCCCTCAAGCCATACATGTCCATGACTGCTGTGATTCAGGTTGGGGCGGTGCCCAAAATGTGTCTGGTGAATTCCACACGTTCAGTGACTCGTCGTCCCAAGTTGTATGTTGTCCTAAAATGGTCCTTGATTTTTGCAGAGACTCTTCTAAAATGGGGTATTTAGGGCATCAACAGCATCTGTATCCCCAAAAGCATGGGCTAGATTCTTAATATTTGAAATTATTTTCTGTAACCCTACAAGCCTCACTGAGTTTTACACTCATTGAGATCAAAGATTCTCTGCTGGCATGACTACAATGCCTGCACTGCCAAAGCTAACATATAATACAAATTAAATGATAAGTTTTATGAAATATTGTTTCATCTATATCCAACACTAATATTGTAAGATGTAGAACCCTAACCTCCTCCCTCAAAAATAAAATAAAATGGGAAGTGCCAAAAAAGTGCTGCCAGGAAGAAAGTAAAAGTTATTCAGTATTGTGCTGGGCATTAGCTTAACTAGGAAAGCGGGGTGAGGTCAAGCTGAATGAAGCCAATGTGCGGAATAGGTCAAGTTACCCAATGATATCATAAAAAAGACTGCTATTTCAGGCATGATCTACTTAAGTCAGGAGATTTAAGTACAACAGATTCCGGAATGTTGGAGCTAGAAGGTTGTATTTAGACTAGGAAAGAAAACGTCTTCTGGTGTTATTTCAGGCTACGCTAAATTCACTCACCTTTTCTAGTCCTGCTTCATAGATGTGCCCTATGGGACCCTTGGCAGTCAGAGCTATGCTGTGTGGGGTAACGTTCATCGTCTTCCACCGAAGAAGCACACATACATCAGCATGTTTGACTATTTATTATATATTTAAAGAGTCAGATCTTCTGTGAGGAAGGAAAGCTTAAACAGAGAGAAGAGCTGCACATTGTAGTTATAGGGTGGAAAAAAAAAATCACATTTTGGTACCTGTTGTCCTTGCTTTAAGCAATCTCTGCCTACAGCCAGGTGGTAGCTCCCTGGCTTGCTTCTATTTCTGCTCATCCGCCATCAACTCTGTGCTATTTCTTGCTCTGTTTCCCCAGTTGGCCGGGCTGTGCACCAGTGCCTTTTATGGCAGGGCAGGGGAGTGTGGGGCTGCAGCCGCATGTCCCCAGCCTCCCGCCGCTGCGCCTGGCTCATCCATGCCTGCTCGTGCCCTTGGTATGGACAGCACAGTGGTGGGGAGCAGGAAAGGGGGGCAGATCAGGGGGTTATATTTAGCTTGCCTGGGAGGAGCACTGTGGAATGACATCAGCCTCGCTTGCTCCTCGCAGCCAGGCTGTGCTCCACTGCCTGCCCCATGCCCGCTCCCCTGGCACTGGCGCCCGGCACTGCTCTCGTTGCCCGCCTCCTGTTCTCCTCTGCTGACGCAGGGGTTTGTCTTAAGTGCAAAAACAAATGGCTGAGGGCCCACGTGCTTCGCCTTGCACAGGGCAAAAGCTAGGGCAAGCCCTGTCACTCACCCAGCGGTATTTTGGCAGCCTCGGTGGGTATCAGCATGGGTTGGGAATTTCAGTCCCTGCCCATCTCCAGTGACAGGCCCCGGTGGCCCTGGACACACTCTGGCTGAGTGCGGCATTTACCAGTGGTTATTCCAGGGCAGTGAGCAGGCACAGAGTTTTGCAGTCACAAGGAACACGTTCCTCTGGGTTTATCCCTCTGACCTGACTGCCAGCAGCGTGACAGGAATAGTGACTCGAGCCTCTCCATGCAGCAGGCTCCAGGCACCCGAGAACCGGCACAAGGCAGACGAGTTCCAGCTTGTTTCACCTTTCCAGGCTAGAGGCTTTCCCCTCTGTTTGTCAGCCAGAAGTGCTGTCTGAGATCAGAAATCTTTTTCCCCTCTGAATCAGGGCTTATATTCAGCAGATGGCATGGGTATCTACTGGGTCCTTAACTGTAAAAGGGGTCTGGCCCCACCTAAGGAGCTGAACACAGGCAGTGAAATGTACCCTTAGTATTTTTGAGATTAATGAGGCTTCTTTCACATATGACATGGATGGCTGGATTTTTGGCAGTGCTGAGTACCTACAACTACTACCACATTCACTCAGAGCACGTTGGCACACAGTGCTCTGGAAAATTAGGCCATGTTTCTTCAGTGCAAAGGCTTGTTGATGTGTGGGATATCAAATGCATAAAATTATTCGCACTCTGCTTCTTAATAACAATAAAAGGATGACTCATAATTACTAAGAATATTAAAATCCTAGACACAATGAATCTGTGAATCTGTACAGTGAATCTTGTACAGCACAGTGTATTAAATGCTCTCCTTTATTACAGAATAGTGATGTCTAATAACTCCCGAGCTCAAGTTTCACCGCAGTATTTATAATTCACATCCATAATAACATTTTCCCATTTAACAGCCTGGGGCAGATGCCACAATGCGTTATACAGCATGGGTGCAAATAATGAGATAGGATGATGTCATTGTGTAGCGTTCCTCCTAAGTGATCTAAAAATACTGTCTCCCGCTTTCCCACATTTCATCAGTGCCTGCTCCCTCCTGCCTGATGCTTTTTCACCCGTTCCCATGGTAACAGCTTCTATTGTAGCCCAGACTCTCATGCAGATGTTGTCATTGATCCAACACCTTGCGGCAGCTTTGATGGTGCATTGTCTTCTTGTTTCCTGCTCTCCTGCCTCCATTGTCCCCAGTAAGGACGCTTTGGGATGCTTTCTCCTGCTCAGTGCCTTTGATCTGAAGGAGGAGAACGGGGAAAGTATCGACTGGTTTTATTATCAATCCTAATCCTTCTTGGGGTGCTTTCTGAGAGCTAAAATAATACACCGTGGAGCCAGCTACAGGTTCACTTGTGCAGTTGTTAAAATAGGTGCCTTAAACAAAATCACTAGAGAAATCAAGAGCTATTTGTATTGGGACACCCTAATTAAAACCTCTCTCTGACAGGGCATGGAAAACTCTTTCACAGAGGGCTGCTGCTGCTTTACTGCTTGCGCAGTCTGATCAGAGCCTTTTTCTTTTTCTTTCTTCTTTTTCTTTTTTTTTTTTCCTCCTCACTAAGCGCCTAGGGAAGTTTCCACATTTTGGCTGTATTCATTGTTCAGGCTCTCCCCACCCAGGCTTGTCACTCCAGCTTGGCTTGAAGAAAAAGGGAGGGAGACAGCAGAGCTGCGCTGGAAAAGCTGCACCGTGGATTACTGCTGAAATGAAATGTAGCTGTAAGAAAAACGCAGAGAACAAGGAAATTCTGCTTAATCACCTATTGTCTGCAGTTGTTCTGCATTCTTCACCTGTCACTCCTTGCTGGAGTTGGACCTTGTTCTCCTGATGATGAGAACCTCACAAACTGATGGTAATGAATGTGTAACTGAAGACCTGGGCTTTTGCATCTGCATTATTTATTCACCTAAAGCAGGAGCTGCTCTATATTTAGTGTATGATGTCAGTGGCTTATTTGCATCCTTAAACATTGGCAGGGACCCACATCTCACATGATATATGAAATCACTGATAAATGCTTCTTTTCACTGAAAGAAAAACAGCTTAATAAATGCGGCTTTTTTCTGCTTTCATCTCTTCCCTCCCCACCACACTGCCTTCCTCTTCTGGGATTTGTCTTTTGGTGGCAGAGCTCAGCAGCATCTGTGAAGTGGAAATGAGCAGGCAGCACCGAAGATCAAAATGAGGCCGTGGATATGCTCGGGAAGTCGTTGCCCTCCCAAGCCCCCCTCCGCTCCCCCTCCGAAGTCCTGGGGCTCTGCCAAAGACCTAGCCAAGCTGGGCGGAAGGGAAAAAAGAGAGTGAGGGAGAGCCTCCTCCTCAAAGCACAGGCTTTGCGGGGACGCTGGTATTCCTGGTATGTAATGAGTTTCAGTTGGGTTTTAACAGGCAGGGAGCAGGGGGGACAGGCAGGGCTCTCCTGCATTGTGCTTGGCACAGAAATGGCACTGTGACAGATAGTAGCAGTTATCTGTCTTGAACACGTCTTTAGTGCAAGCAACAAAATCGTACATCCATGCTTTCGTCAGGGAAATGCAGCTGGGGGGCTTTTCTGGCATTGCTGCGAAACCGAAGACTGTGCAAAAATAGCAAGTTTTATGTATAAAAAATAGGTTTGGGTGCCAGATCTTCAGCTGCTGTTACCTGGCAGGGCTCCACCGAATTTCCATGCATCAATTCATGCCAGCTGAGGATCTGCTCCTTAATTCAAATGTGGGGTGAGTTAGGGGGGTAAAGAAGCTCATTGCATCTCCTAGCTCACAGGGGCATGCTCATCCTGACAGCTTAGGGCTAGTTTTCTAAAGTCGGCGGGTGCCATAGTTCCACAGCCTATCTCAGCTCTCCATGGCAGCGATCAGGAGACCTGTAGGGAGCTGCAAATGTATCATTAACAGATCCCAAGGCTACAGTTTGGGTTCAGAGTGGGTTGCTGCTTTGGCCATCATTCACTCAGATAAAGAACACAGCCTGCCATGGGGCCAGTGTCTTCAGCAGTACCAAGTGATATGTGAGAAATAAATTCTAAATAGGTGATTGACCTACAGAAGCAATCAGACCATTTGTTTCAGCAAGGATTTCTTGCAGCGGGCAAAAGCAGTTATGTTAAATCCCTACCAGGGTTTAACATAACTGCTGCTGATGCAGACTCAGTAAGAAGCAGAAGGGGAAAAATGTAGCCTTGCTGCAGAGCTGCTATGCTGCAGATGAATGACTTCGCCTGTTTAATAAACAAGACCATTCAAGCTTCCGCTCCATGGCCATTTGCTTGATGGGTTTGAACAATAATGAACTACGATAAAAAAGAACCTGCGTCTGAGAAATTCCGGCTGCACCAGCAAATGGGATCAAATAAAGTTGGTAGTATCATGTGGCCTGCTAATGTTCAGAAATGACATCCATGTATCCTGAGCTTATTCAAACCAGCATTTTGCTTTGTTTTTGGTGAATAGGTCAACTTGCAGGTTAAGCATCAGAGAGACATTTGGGAGGAATTAAACAGAGAAAGGTGGGGATGGAGCACGAAAGGAAATTCTTTCAATGGCTTTAGCATAAAATATCCTTCTATAATGGAATATGCAAGACAAGTTTTCAGATGAGACAGTTGTCCTCCCAGGAAAAACATCATGAAGTTGTTACACAGAAACTCATTAAAGAAAAAGTCAGCCAATGCCACAAGATGATATCTCAGTAGTCCCAGATGTTTGCTGTTCTAGGAAAAAGGAGGCAAGATTACTCTCAGAAATTCACTCTGTATCAGCGGGGTTCTCAAGGAAACTTGGAGTAAATTTGTAAAATGAAGAAAGATGCTGCTCCTTGGAATAATATAGGCAGCAGCCATAAATAGCTAGCTGCCATTTCAAAATGCTGCATGGATCCTGATGACCTGTGCTGGGCAGGAACCAGTATGATAGCTGCCATGGGACTGGGAATTAGCAAACCTGGGTTCATTCCTGATGATGTAATGCATTTTCTGTGTGATACTGGGAGATCCCAATAGCCCTCTGCCTCCATTCCTCTGAATAATACCAGAAAATCACTTCTTCCTTTCTCCTAAGGTCATGATCCTTTGCATGTTAAACATTGAAGGCTAAGGTGGTCTCTCGCTGTGCCTTCACCAGGGAGGTGCTCTGCCCTCTGTTTGGGCTTCAGACATAGCCATGTGGCTACTGAGGACAACCACTTATGCCTGGGACAAATCTTGCAGAATTGCCCCTCACGGTTACTACTCCAGCGAGCTGCAAGGAGCTCATCTCGCTGGTGTCTGGACACCATTTTTTGCAGCAGTGTTATAACTGAGAGACTGTGGGACAGATGTGGGTAAGGAGGGGGAGCCCCACTGATGGGACAGAAGGATAAGGCTCCTGAGCACTCCCAGAAGGACACTGAAGGGACATGGCCAGGCGAAGACTTGTCCCCCCTGGCCCTAGCTGCCATCCCGGGGAATTGCAGCCAGCGCAGTTCTAGCTGCAGGCGGGGCAGGTGGCAGGGGCACAGAGCCAGCCGTGGCAAACCCTGGGTGAGTCTGTGAAGCAGCTTATTAATGTGTCACCTCCAAAATCCTCACCACAATCAGCCCTCAGGTGTTATGTGTATAGGGTGGCTGTGTGGCTGAGCCAAGGGGCCAGGGAGTGAGAACTACAGCTGTGGGCTCTCCCGACTTGCTTCTCGTGATCTTAAAGGTTGTGAATGCAAATGAAAAGACAAGAGGGTGCCTGGTATCCAAGCAGAGGTGCAATGCTTTAACTGTCACCTGGAGTGGTGGGAGTTGTCACGAGGAGGTCTGGACCTGATTTAGTCTAGCTTGCACTGGTGAATTTCCTGCCACCGGCTGTAGGCCAACATCACAGCTATGTGACATGTAGAAGACACAGTGCTCAAACACCTAAGCCAATTTTATTTCACACTTTTCATTATTTTGGAAGATGTTTCCATGGAGGTTCTCATTTCAGTGTAGCAATCCCCTGTTTCACTATGGCTAAAGACCTGACAGCATCATTTAACAGCCAAGGAAATGAAGTGAGAGAAGGCTGAATTGACAGCGGGCTGGGCTAGTGTGAACACTGGTGGGTGGCCCTAAGCAGTGGAAAGTCCACTGAGGGAGGGCCGAATTAGGAAAGCTCTGATTACTTTTTTTTTTTTTTCCGCTCCAGTAAAACCTAGAAGATAACCTGCAAAGCTTTGCTTGTGAGCAGGAGTGGTGGAGAGGTTGTCCAGTGGATGCGTCTTCTCAGCAGTTCCCTGGAGTAAAACTGCTCTCTCTGGGCTGCAGCTGGCAGGAGGGACATCTTACAGTTGCCATTTTTGGCCACAGGATTTAAGGGCTATCCAGCAGAGTATCTAAGTCTAAACAAGACAAACAATCAATTAGATTTGGTGTTCTCAAATTGCTGTACTAAAGCAAGAGCAATAGGTAAAACAACAGGATGTCAACAACAGAGCTGGGAGGTTAAGCCAGATATTCTGAGTCTCTCTCCAGGGCAAAACCACAGCACACACCTTCCTCTTTGGCCCACAGCAATTGCATCTTAAGGCCTGCTAATCTGGATCAGTGACAGAGCTATTCTCTTCTAGAGGGTCAAAAGCACTTCTCACATACTTTGTTACAGCAATAACCTGGGTCTTTACTACTCAAGCAAAAGGTGAGTTGCTCTCATTATTTATCTTCATCTAGTATCTTGCTTTATGTGAAGATGCAAATGAGAAAAATATCTACATATCCTCGAATTCCCTAAACCCAAAGAATTTAATAAGAAATAAGCCATTCCCTCCACCCAGAATGATTTTCAGCTGAAACCCTGACAACAGCGGTGTAATTCAAAGCTCGCAGATGTTCATGAAGATTTTCTCAGAACATCTACTCAGATGGATTTCACAAGTGGGCTCTGTTTGCCATCAGACAAATACGATATATACTAGATTCACCTTTACCCGTAAACCACTCGAGTGAGGCTTCATCAAAGAAAGTATGCTTTTCATCATGCTTTTTACTGGCAACAGAGCTGTGCCCAGAAGCACTTTGTGCTAAGCCTTTTTCTTGTAAATACTTACAGGCTTATTGCTCATCCTCCCTCATTCAGGACATGGTGGGAACTCAAGAAGGGTAATGACACTTCCACAAGGTTCTTGGCATGGCCAGTGTGGAGCCTTTCTTATGTTGGGCAGGGGAAAAGAAACAGCTTATTTCCCCCATCGTTAGGAGCTCAGCCTTAATTGCAAATGTGATGTCCTTCAATATAATCAGTTAGTCCCTTATTCTGAGCTCTCCTGTGTGCCTAATTGACCTTCACTGTCCCTCTAGCTCTTTGTCTCTCCTGGCAACAGATAAGATAAAACCTGCCAATGTGTTGGAGAGCCCTAGCAGATATTTCCTGTGTGCATTAGGCTGCAGTTCTTCCTTAACATTGTGTTGCTTGCTTGTCCAACTTTGGCTCTGATTGATGGAAGCTAGGAGAAGTTGTTTGAACAGATTTGGCAGTCCCGTGACACAGGAAAAGACAGGGTCATCTTAGGCTCACCAGCATAAGAAATGAAGTGACAAGGCAGTCACTCCCTGCACCTTTACTGCATATATAAGGAACCATTTTGTGCCCCTTCCCGTATTTCTTGACTGCTGGGAAACAGAAGAAAGTATAGTGGGACCTGTCAGGGTTATCTTCTCTTTCCCCCTTCCTCTCAGCTTCATCTGATCTGCCCTCCCTGCTCTTTCTTGCCTTTGCCCTTCTCATGCCTCTCCCTGAGCCCTTTCCTAATAAAGGCCACCATCTCTTTTCACATTAATCATGGCACTATGGTCATATTTGCAAACTCATCTCATGTACCTTCTGCTTCTTTGTCCAATCCCTTTTATTGCTTTGTCTCTCTTGAGGTAGCTCTTCAGGTCAAGGACTGCCCTGTGGTTCAGACCTGTAGGATGCCTTGCCAAATTGCAGATCCAGTTCTGCCTGTGCCCTGCACACAGCTACAGCAGAACAGAGAAACCCCACATGCATCCCAATCCACTGTACAGCTCAAGAGCACCGAGCTCTGTACTAAATTTGCCTTTCTGCCATGTGGGCTGGGCTTGTCCCATGAGCCAGTGCCATTAAGCTCATGGGACATTGTGCCTCTAGAGTGGCATGACTGGACATGAAGAATAGCAAAGAAGAGGTCACAGTGACAGTCAGTATATCAACAATATAGGATAAAATGACTTGCATTTCAGAAAAGAGGCTCTAAATCCAATAAATAAGGCCTTCATCAAAACTCTGAGCAGCAGGGCTTGCTCTTTTATGAGTCTGACCTATGGGAGCCGGAGCCAGGGGAAACATCTTCACCTTTGTGAACTGAAGTCTCCTGATTACAATGGACTTTGTTACCTGGTGGGGAGGTGAAGCAAATTGTTTGCAGTGTGCCTTGTGACTGCTTGGCAGGAGCCTCTCCCTCCTGCTGCCAACTGGGGATGGGTTAGGTGTTCATTTTCAGGGCAATCTGATGGGTTCCCCTTCAAAACACAACAAACAAACCAAACTCCAAAGAGCACTAGAGTTGCTGGGCTCCTGGAAGCAGCTGTAGGAAAACATATTTTTGTTTGTTCACCTATAAACTGAAGTGAATAGCCTATGCAATGCAGCAACAAGGAAGGGGCAGATCTGATGGAGCGTGTATAGGTGCCTGGATCCTTGCAGTCAACGAGCCTTGCCCAGGCATCTCCTCAGCCTCCCGAGAGGAGGCCAAGAGCAAGACAGTGGACTGGAGGTGGCTGGCAGGGTGGGGTGGGCAGGGCAATGAGAGTCCCAGCAGAAGTGAGGGGGAGGAAGGAGTGCCTTTATGCACTGATTAGCTGTTCCTCTTTATGATTTCCTGACTCTTTCGGAAGACCCTTAAAGCCTGAAGTGGAAACAGTGATGCAGGGTAGGGCAGCAGCTACCTAATTTTCTCCTGGCTCTCTTGCACACCACCGACAGCTGGTTGGGTGAGGCTTCCCCGAACCAGCAGCTCTACTGATATCAAATCTTCTGGCTTGACAGGGCGTGGGCACACTGAGGGAGTGAGCTGCTGGCTACTTTGCTGCTGTCCCAGGTTTTTAGTTTGGGAAAGCTGGTCACTCTGTGCCTGCACGGTGGGTGGAGAAGGCTTCTTGTCTCCTGCTCTGGCTGCCAGGTCACACGCTGCTCCCTCATCCCTCTAGAAGTGGTCAGGTCATTATGGTGGCAAAGACAGGAAGGGTGCCAGCAACAAGATTGGCACACTGGAGGATGTTTAGATCCTTCCTGGGGCTTCTCAGCAGCACAACTGCAAAACTGACTCTTGCCAGCTGAAAGCTGAGCAGCCAGGGCCAATCCAGCCATGAGACAGGGGGCAGGATGGAGCTGGATGGGGGAAATGTGGGGTAGGACCCAAGCGACTTAGAGCTTCACCCCTCAATAGGCTAGCCACGTCCTTCTCAGCCCATCCTCTAAGTGGTGGCAGCAGCAAGCCCCTGACTGTGGTACAGGCAGAATAGGTGGTGGGGACAGAGCTGCTTTGGTGCCTTGAGTCATCTGTGGCCCTAAGCCTGTGGCTAGGGGCCAGCCTGGCAATACTTACATCAGGCAAAACCCTGGCCCAAGCAGGACCAGACGCTCCATCACTCCCGCTGTGCAGCTGGCTCTTCTGCTGAGGGCAGGATTGTACTGTCTGTTTGGCCTGGGGGCAACACAGGCAGCAGTGCTGCTTGCTGACACTTTGCACAGCCTTTAAGACCAACACTGCTGAATTTGTGGGGTGAAATGGAGTTTGGGTCTGGCCTTGCATGGTAGGCGCAATGAACAGGGCTGAGTAGGGAGGGCATGAGCAGGGGACTTGCAGCATCAAGACCATTGCATTTCCCTGGTCTAGTGGCTTTTCTCTTCTTGCAGCCATTCTTTGCAAAACACTGGGTTTTCCAAAGCCATATGAGCACTAGGCTGTGGCCACCTTCCTGCTCCTAAGCTGTGACAGGCTGACACCTGCTGTGACCTCCTCACCCTGTGCCCTTGGCACAGCACCTGGCATCAGATATCCCAGCTTTGCATAGTGGGTCAGCGTTTTTCTTGAGGGACTAGAGCAATAGCACCCCTGGGGCTGTTGCATGATAAGGGTGACTCACCACTCCCTGCCTTCATGTGCACAACAAGCAAGGCCTGGACTTGTCCCTGCTCCCATCCCCTTGCCTCGGTTTCCACTAAGCCAGAGCAAGCAGACCTGTGAGTGTTGACCAACCTTGGGGGGACACAGTCAGCCCGTGTTTGCCAGGCTTCTCTTCCAGCTGGGTAGCAGTGGACAATAAAATAAAGACAAAACCTCTTTTTCCAGTCACTCAACTCCATTCCTCCATGTTAACTGCAGAAACAGCTGTGGGGGAAACCAGCTTTTTCACCCGCGTGTTGCATCAGGAAGGGTTGACCCACCATGCCCGGGTGGCTCTCAGCTCTCTGGGCTGAGCTGCACTGGGGCACACAGGGCCTGCAAATGTCACAGTGCATCTGTCTCCCTGCTTCTCCTAACAGCCTGTCGTGGCAGAATTCACTTGCCATCCTTGTGACTTAGCTATTTCCCTCAAGGATCTGGTCAGCATCAGATATGCACATGTGCAACATCCATTTAAATCCATAATAAATGTGCGCACACATTTTGTGCAGTGACTAGCCCCCTGACTCACACAAAAACGTGTTTTAAATGGGCTTGGAGGATCTGGGCTGTCATTAAATTTCAAGGAACAAGGCCCACTCTTGCATTCCCATGCACCAGGGACTTGGTGATGTGCATGTCATGAAGGACCAAACTCACGCCACCCCTGCATCCCCCCCTCCCTGGCCACCTCTCCAGGATGAAGAAACACGACTCCAGCACTTTCTCAGTGGCGTAGACTTCCTGCTGCAATCCTCCCCTCCCTCTCCAGCGCAGAGGAAATCTGCTTAGCCTTTACTTTCTCACACATGTTTCAGATGTGCAGGGGTGTGATTGTAAACAATGTCATCGGCCGTGCCAGAGCTGTCTGCTCCTGCCGCGCTCCCTTCCCAGCACCCCAGGGGTTCCCGTAACAGGGCGTAAAGCAAACAAAGCAAAACAGTAATCTGCTGTTCCAATGGCATTTTTTTGTTTTTAGAAAATGTTAATGATAGGTTATGTGATTACCCTAGGTTTGGCTCCACTTACTCTTTATTAAGCACATCTGGTATTTAGTAACAGTGTAAGTAGCAGGAGTTTTTCTGGCGCGCAAATGAGATTATCCAATGTTGCCATGCAGTATGGAAACTCCTCAGGGAAGCCAGTGAACTGCGTGGAGATACAAGGCTTTCTTGTCAGCCGGGCATCCAGCCAGAATAGTTAAAAAATGTGGATTGGCACAGAGCTGCTGCCACGCAAACACTTCTGGAAATTTCTGTGTTCAGGCCTGCCAAGTCCTTCATATGTAACATGAGTTTCTGTCTTCCTCAGCAGCCCGTCTGAAGCCTGATCTCTCCTGTACACTTTAAAAAGGAAAAATTTTTAAAAATCCAAAGCAATCTTTCAGTCCTGTTTCCAGCACGCCACTGCCAAGCTAACAATTTCACCGAATTAGGGGGAATTTCCTAAAACATTTGTCTGAGCTACACTGAGTGCAACATGTGGGAGACAACTGTGTTTCCTGGAGAAGAAAGGAGAGCTGTCTCACACCGTGGAGACTGCCTAATGTCTAGCGGGGGAAAAACAACCAGCCATGACAAGAAAATGTTTTTTAAAACTTGGCATGAGAAGCAAGTTTTATTTATTTTGAATGCCTTTTCCAGTCTGGTCAATGTAGTGTATGAAGAGAGGGGTGGTGGAGGGAAGCCGGTGTTTTTGTTAGGGCCCAGAGCTTGGAGTCAGGAGGTCTGGGCTCTATTTCTGGCTCCACCATAGCCTTCCTGTGGGACTTGGGTGAAGCTCTTGGAGGTGAGTTGTTCCAGTCTCTGAGCTTCTCCATGCATTTAATAGGGGTATTGTTTACTGGGTTTCATACGCATTTTTGTGAACTCAGGCTTCGCATCCAAATTTATGAATTCTCTATGTTTCTTAAGGAAAGGACTGGGAAGGATATGAAGCAGAAAAGTAAATGTTCACGTGTTGTTTGACCGTGCTTGACTCCTGCTGTTGCAAAGCACTGGCCTTTGGAGCTTTAAACTTGGTTGCTCTGTGTGTAGGGATCTTTGTGGGTGTTCCTGACAAATCCCTGTCAGTTTTGTCTCTCCCACCCCTAACAATGGGACACATGCATTTATATCGCAACTTTGTTGACTTAGTGATGGTGCCCTTGGGAAGGAGTTAGTCTGGGTAGTTTCTAGGCTTTTTCACTGTGAAGAGAGCATTTGGTGTGGAGGCTGTCCATGAGCAGCGGGGATTGATCACAGCAACTTAAAAGCACATTGTGCACAATTTCTACATGGCCAGTGACCAGCTCCAGCACTCAGGTTGTGCATGGCTATCCTTTCTGTGGATCAGCTCATGGCACAGCAGGGAACTACCTGGGCAAAGCCCATGGGAAGTGTGCAAAAGCACCTTGCCAGGTGCTGGCTGGCTGCTGCCTGGTGGCTCAGCTGTCCTCTGCGGTGAAGTTCTGATGCAACTGCTAGCCACAGGAAAGAGCATCTAATCCAAAGACCTGACTCGGCTCCAAGCTGCATACCAGCATAAGTGGAAGAGGGGATCTGGCTCTGCTGCTGCATGCCTTTGACCACAGCAACCAGCCCCACCTCCAAGAGGGGCAAGGGAAGGGGCAAGCAGAAGCCCTTCATCCATGCAGCACAAACAATGCTCTCCAGGAAAGCAGGAGAGGATTAGTAACAGTGACAGAACAGGCATAGCTGTCCAAAGGAGAAATAGATAAACTTGGCATTTTCCTGTCTTCTGACCCACCCTTTGATAAGCCCAACTAATAACCTCCCCATGAGTTAACTTGTGCAAAAGCAGAGCTTCTTTTCAGCCCAGTATTGTCTCTGTAAACATCACTCCCATGACTGTGGCTCCAGTAGCTGTAGCTTGTAAAAGACATTTTGCTGGGTAGCTAATGGGTAAGGATACAGAAAGTTTGCAAGTCAGTGAGGGTGTGAAGGAATGAGAATAAACTGCAGTGCAAGGAATGGAAGGACTGCAAGAATGGGGATTAAGAAGGTGTAAGACTCGGGGCAAGAGCTCAGGGAGGTAGAGATTGATGAAGATAAAACCTCAGACAGGGAGAACTGGAGTGGAGAGAAAAGCAGCCAGCACCAAGAAACTGAGGAAGATGGTGCCCAGAAATGAATGGGAATGACCAAGGTAAAGAGAGAGAAGTAGGTAAAATCAGTGTGAAAAGAAAAGGAGTGACATAATAAGCAAGAAAAGAAAGGTATTTTTAGAAGGGGGAATGCAAACCAAGACAGGAGAGAATGACGTGGAGAAGACAGAAAAAATCAAAGGTGGAAGGAAGAAAAATAAGACAGAGACATGGGAGAAAGCAGGTGAAACAAAGAGACTTACACTGTTCTTAGGTCAATGAAGTTTTTTTTACTAGTTCAGTATTGTGTTGCAATGTCCCAGGAGGCATTTTTTTTCTGTGGCTCTTTTGACCACTTATGGCTGAGTATTCCGGGTTCCATGACTAAGTAATTAGAAGAAAGGAAGAGAAAACAGCCTAAAAATCACCCGGATGTGTCACAAGGCTTTGTCTGAAGGACTGCTCCCTTCAGAGGGAATTGTTTCTAGAAAATAGCTGAGATGCTAACATCCCCAGTGTACATGTGGCTGGCCGCTGTGTCGCCCGGGCAAGCTGTTGGGGCTCAAAGATTTCTGAACCCTCCCCACCCACTTTGCTGCAAACAAATAGACTCTGTTCTGCTTGGGAGGGATGATGAAGGGAGGAACCCAGAAGAATCCTCTTGCCAGCACGTCTCAGAGTCCCAAAGCTGGCTCTGATCCTGCAGGATTTGACCAGTATTTGTTGAATGTGGAGCAACTCAGAGTGCAGGGTGGCTTGATTCTACACCCCACTCAATCGGAAGTCAGAAAAGCACGAGTGGATAGTAGATCCTTTCCATGCTTTGCTCATATTAACTTGGTGGTTTTTATTTACTTATTGGAGTGAGACGTAAGCATTTTACATGCAGGAGGCAGATAGACCTGGCAAGTCAGTAAGAAATCTGAAGCCCCAGAGTAAACATCAAAGGAGAGCCTTTTCTCTAGAATTATATAATCCCTGTTATGCATATGGGAATTAAACAACCTCTTGCAGCAGAAAGGCAGGGCACTGTAGTTAATATAAGCAAGGCATGTAACTGCACTGTATATCTTAAACCACAGTTCCATGGGATAGAAAACCTGGTGTAAAAAGTGCCCTGTGCTGGACCAGGACATCACAGCTATGTGCTGCCAAGCACTGAACAAGCACAAACTTACTACGCTGGTTCAGATAGGTTTGACAAATTCTGGCGGATGCTGTACCAAATCAGGTAATGTCTGTGCTCCAGTTAGCATAAAACTGGCATAAACACATCGTGTGCTCTGACTAATTCAACAGAAACATAATTGTGTGCTTACACCAGATCTGGATCCAGTATGCACAATGAAGTGCTCCTGCAGTGCCAAAATCTCATATTAATGAAGTTGGAAGCAGAGCCATGTGCATTAGCTGCATGCTCTGAATTCTTAGGAGTGGCAGCAGTTCATGGCAGGGGGCTTTCTCAAAACAATCATAAAAGGCCGTTTTTTTTTTTCTGGGGTGACAAAATTATTTCCTTTGTTTCCAATAATCTTAGCATTTGCAAATACTGAATTGGCCCTTTTGTTTGCTGCATTTGTTTGCTGCAGATTATAGTCTCAGTGCAGCTTGTGTTAGGATGACCAGTTCCCCTGCTCTCCATCACTGTCATTGTCAAATGCAGTTATGCCGGTCTGTTTAAAATTGCTGACCAAGCATAACATTGACCGCATTGACATGAAAGTAGTTTGCCATACTGGAACTGTCACTTAAAATCAAACATTTAACTCATTTGAGATTGAAGGAAATAATTTGGTCAGTCAAAACACTCCCCTTGGTTTGTCTTAATGTACATATCCCAGCAATGTGCCAGAATAGCCCTCGGTATTTTCTTGTTAAAGTTTCATGACCAAATTGAAGAAAAGCTTGGAATGATTTCTCTACCTCTGGGGAAAATCACAGACTCTCAACATTATGCTTAACCATCCCTGCTAGAGAAGATTTATTCCTGGGGCTCATAAAACATTCTTGAAAGAGTAAATTTTTTGCCTTGTGACTGCAGCATATTGCACCAAGTGTTGGGCACTTTCAAAGCAATTTCCTGAGAGGATGTGAAAGGTAGATTGGGATCCAAGGGGACACATTTTTCTCTGTTTCTCTCATACTCCCAAGGCTCCTTCCCACTTCTGTGGGAAATGCAGTGCAGAATACTCATCTTTGTCAACTAATACAAATACTTTTCCTCATTTCAAAAAGGAAAGCAAGTCCCAAAAATTGAAGTTAAACCTGGGTAACTGTAATAACGTGTGGCACTTACATGCGGGTTTTCATCTTCTAGCCACTTTACATTAAGTAATGAATCCTCAGGACTCCCCTGTGGAGTAGGTGGCTGAGTATTATTAGCCCCCTTCTGCAAATGGGAAAATCAAGGTGGGGATGTTAAGTACCTTGCCTAAAGCCACCAAGGGATTCTGTTGTAGAGACAGGATCAGAGGTTAGGAGTTTTTGTGCTTTCAATTCCCATATCTATTGTGTCACTTAAGTATGGAGCCATAATTGAATATTGTAATGACCCAGGGGTGGAGTGATTCCAGCTACTCAGAACTGAGCATGGCTTTTCTGATGGTCAGAGACTCAGCGGTGCAGCCGCATGCAGCTGGATGGAGTACAACTGCCTAAGGGGTAGGACAAAGAAGCGTTGCTCTCTTTGGCTTCCTTAAATACACTGTTGGGTGATGTTTGCTAGGCCAGGTCTCAGCTCAGCTCTCCATCAAGCTGTGTGTTAATTTTAAGGCCTAAAGCCAAGTGCCTGCCTTGATGAGTGTTTTCACAGTAAGAAATACACCTTTCGAGGCAGTTGCTGCTGTTAAGACCAACATTCTTCTACTTTTGTGTGAAGCTTGTTGTAACAGAACAGGCAAGTCCCTCTCCAGCTAATCCATGCTTGTGCAGAAGTATGAAAAGAAACCTAGACCCTAGGGCTAAAGCAGATTTTTCACTAGCTTTAGGAATAGGACTTTTGTGTTCTGTGGTTCACACATTACACATCTGGAGAAGCCTGGTTGTCCATCCAGCAAAACATGTGGGGATAGATACAGCCCTACTCTGAAAGACATGAGCTGAAGAAGTAGGCAGCCTGCACAGACCATGATCACATCACCTGACTGGGAGCACAGGTCCTGCTTTTCAGAGGGCTGCTAGGAGGATTCACAGATCTCAGCCTTCCCTCCTGACCAGGGTGTGTCTGGGACAGGGAACCACATACTGAAAAGAGAGTATAACGTGAAAACCATGAGGAAAACTACTATCAATTGCCACACAGTTGCTATCACAAATACAAGGAAATGCATTCCCATGAATTCAGGAAAGAATGTTCCATTTCAGTGTTCCTCAGGCAAAGAGACGCTTGTTTTTCTTTGCTAAATGCCTATTTCCATCAGCAGTATTTCCTTCATGTTGCTGAACCACATTGTTGTCACGTCAAGATGCCATCAGGCATTAAAGCATAAGAACTGGCTTGTATCTTTCACAAGATGCCAACGTATATTTATGTGGTGTAGGATGATACATCGTAAAGGGAAGGTCCGTAAAATGCTCTTGATCACTAATATTTTCTTTCTGACCCATTAATATGGAACTGGCACAAATCCATCTATCTACCACTGACTCTGGCTCCGCACGTAGTGCACATATTATTCCAGCTGGGAAGTCTATTTTGCACCTGACGGAGCCTTCGTTTTGGAAAGCAATCAGAGAGTTTGGAACTGGAGACCAAACCACACCCCAGGTTTATTTTGTTTATGCATAGGAAAAATGTGGAAATCCCCAGCTGCTGCATGAAGTGGCCTGGGTAAGGATGATTCTTGCACTGAAAACACAGGACCATGTTTGCGGTGAGAATGAAAAGCTGACATTTTCTCACTCCTGCAAATATTGTCTAAGGATTTTGTCCTGAAAACCACCTTGTTTTACTAATTGGTAACTAAAGATTATGAATATCAGCCTTGCATGAACATTTTAAAACGAAATACTACAATGATCTTTTTGGAGCTCTCTGACTAATTCTAGGAGTACTGCAATGAAGTAGAGTGATTAGAGTAAGAAAGATAGTGTGATAACAGCTGAGTCACATTAATTGGACTGTCAAAGATCACTGGACCGTACCACAAGTGTGAGAGAGGCTGGGAGAGCACTGAACCTTGCAGGGCACTGATGCTAACTGATACGTATCTTGTATTTTAAAATACAAGAATACAAACTCCACCTAGACCAGAGTATTAACTTGTCTGGAGTCTTCTCACTCAGGGTTGTGTCCTCTGGAGAGGAGAGCCCTCCAGTCAGCAGTGCTGGACCCTGACGAGCCCAGCTGGGCTGCATGCGAGATGCATAATAGGTGCCTTTGGCCAGGCCCTTCATACATGACCTGGGGTGATCGCCTCCCATGATCAGAGTGCAGACCATTTGCTGCAAAGGAGGTTCTCCACATCGCATTTAATGGTGGTGGTGGGATTTTTGCTAAACATAAATGTTTCCAACTGTGCAAAGTGTTTGTAAAGCACACAACACATGTCTGACTGAGTAAAATATGTTCTTAATATAATGTAGTATGAGCATGTGGAAAAAATAATGGAGATCGTTCTCCATTCAGAATTCAAGCACAACAAATTGTAATTACATCAACATTTTTAGAACATGTTTTTCTTAAGCATTTCATTAAATATTAAGGAAATATAAACACATATGTTAAAAACTGTGCAAACATCCTATGGATTGTATAGGAAGGACTTGGATTCTCCTTTCACACTGAGATTGCATCGTAATTCCATGAGGTCATTTCTGACTGCTGGGGAGGCAGACTGGTTTACGGTTCCCTCCCTGCTATGTGTGTGTATGTTGCAAAGGGAAGGCACCTGTGGAGCACTGACATGTCTATGGTGTGCTAAAATGTATCTTTGCTTAAGCTGCTTGCTTCTTCCTTACTTATTTTGAAAGGGAAATACACTCCATTAGTCCATTACTTTCTTGTGAGTAAACCCAGGTAAATCCTTTGTTGGAGAAGGGAGGCTATTTGGCCATCACACATTTTACTTCTTCATGAATCAGAGAGAGGGTAATATAATTATATTAATGATCTCAACTGGTCTGTTTTATGAGTCTGTTCATTCACTTCATTCACTTAAGATGTATTCTTTTCTAAAATTGAAGGCAGAGGAGTTATTGTTGGGCCAGGCAGCAGTGAGCACCAGAGGGGGCCATGGCTTCTGGGAATTGGAGGTGTAGAAATATAGGAAGACGTTATGCTGTCCTCTACCTGCTTTTGTCTCCCCATACCTGCCCTGCCCTTTTTGGCACCTCCTGCCCTGCTCTTGCCTTCCCTCTTTTGTTCCTTTAGCCTTTCTGCCTGCTGGAGGGACCCAGAAAACTGTCCCTGCATACCACAGCCCCCCATTTCTCCCACAGACAGCCTTGCCTGCAGCTACTGCTGCTCCAGGCAGGACTCAGCTGGCAGGGAATGAAGAGCAGAGGAGGGAGGGATGGCCAGAAAGAGCATTGTGCCGTGGCAGCTTCTGGCAAGAGGGAGGCAGAAATGCAAGGAGGTTGCATCAGGTGTTTACCTGATGGATGTGTGAGATTGCAGCTGAGTGCTGGTGAGCATCTCGGGGGAGCTTTATGCCATGTGGTTGCTTGTGTAGGTATGGGCTAACGCATATGGACAATGATTTCCCTCATTTTTAGTGCCAGAAAAAGGTAGGGACAGTTACTCGGTCCAATCAACAGCAGCTGCTGTGGAAAGATTGCCTTGAGGATGGTCTGGGAAAAGATGTGGCTGAGAGTGTTGCTTTTGTAATCTCCAGAGGCCATGTAACTGGTCTTTCCAAAATACCAACTCATCTCTCAGGCTGTTCTGTGAGTCTGACCCCTTCTGGAAACCCTGAACAATGTGGTTAATCTTCTTCTCACATCTACCAGGAGTTAACACAAGGACTAATATTACTGGACTATCAGCTTCTATTTCAAAGTAGTATTTTCCTAAAATTCCTCTTAAATTTTATCTGTTAAGGGAAGAATAGAAGGAAATAATGTTTTGGCCTGCAGAGGTCACACTAGGTATTGGATATAGGCTGGAATTCATCTACTTTGATACCTGCAAAGTTTACCTTAAAATTTTATCTAGGGTAAGAACACACTTAGAGACTTCCACAGTTATAACACCAGTATGCTGTGAAATAAACTGGTGGAAGGTTATCACTTACAGGAGATAGGGTGATGATCCAGAAAGCTTCACTATCAGTTAGTAGCAAACCAGTGCTCCAGAGTGGTTTTGGGGTGCAGTTGAGCACTAGGAGGGCTTGCCATGGTAGAAGGTGTAAAGCCAGGACTATGTTCACTGGAGGTTACTCAGGATTTCAAAGTTCTTCCCTATGAGCAAGCCAAGTTACTACTCAGATAATTACATGGTAATTCAGGATCCCTGGATTTCTTTCCAGCTTCTTTCTTTTCTTAAGGTACTAGTGTTGGTGTCCTCTATGAAGGAATTGACACATTGGCTGTAGGGCTGATGGGTTTTGACTGCTAGTGACTCGCTGTCAGTCCTTCACTCTGTCTCGGTGCTGTCTACCCTGCAGAGCTGCTGTGAGGCTTTGCTAATCCACACAGAGTCCTCCAGTACTCATAGGAGTACAAAATGTCATCATTATTACATAAAGATGATTTTATTCCATGCTATAACTGATAGCCCATTTTATTTTCCAGTACCATTTTTCTTGTTTTCTTCTGCTGGTACATCACTTAATAAAAGAATTGGAAGGCTCTTCTTGTATGTGATGAACAGCCAGCCCTTTCTCAATGTGTGGCCCTCGCCTGGACTTGCCATTGTTCGAGGTGTAGATGGGTTTGTGTACAAGCCTGTGCACACACGTGTACGCTTGCAAAAGCACATGCTGGGTGAGCTCCAGGCTAGCCATTAGATTTCCCCTGCTATAACTCTACTGTACATATTCCTAGTAGATTAGAGCAGAATTTTTTTTATATGCTCTTCTATAAAAAGTGTGCTATATTGATTGCAGTGGAGTGAGCTGCTGTGGTTGATATCTGAGCGCTAACCCAGATAGGGATTAGCATTACATCAGCCATCAGGCGAGGGAACCTGGCGAGCTGCCAGCCTGTAAAAATGGAAGACATTTGCGTCACTGTTCCCTTGGTAATGCTTCTTGGAGCCGTGTCAGCTGTCCCCCGAGGTTGTTTCCTTAATATGTCAACAGACATTCCTGAATCTTTAATGCTGAATAGCTCTTTTTCCTCTTCCAAAAACACTTAGGTGACAGAGTAGCTAGTGTCTCCCACTGCCCTATGCATTAAAAAATTATATACATATGTAGATCAAGCTTAATATCTTTTGGGGGAGTGTCACAGCAGTTCCAGTCAGATTGGGCTGAAGCAAAAAGCCCATCTACAGCATGATTGCTGTCTGTATGCACTGAGGAAGCAGCAGCCCTGTTCAAAACCACTCGTCCTCTGCCTGCGAAGCATCCCACTGGAGGGAATGAAAGCGTCTGTGTTAGATTAGTAGTTGGAATTTGCTAACATTTAGGACAAACTATCTGACCTTGCTTTAGGAATTCTAGTTGTATACAATAACTTCAGGTTAATGCCTGAAAGCTGTAGGACTGTATACGCAGTGACCTCTAGCTTCCGGAAACCATTTGTTAGC
Organism: Eurystomus gularis; assembly: GCA_013400335.1. Classification (NCBI taxonomy): domain Eukaryota; kingdom Metazoa; phylum Chordata; class Aves; order Coraciiformes; family Coraciidae; genus Eurystomus; species Eurystomus gularis. Next base: position 60,635 of record VZZY01021158.1, on the reverse strand, counting down.
GCCAGTTGTGAGAAATAGTCAGAGGATTTATCCAATGACATTTTCACCTTTCTGCTTCTCTGTGCAGCCAGCTGCTATTTTCAACTTGAAGAATTAAAATGCAAGTAAGGTACACTTGACCAAATTTGAGCATGTGCCCTTTCAGCTGAAAGTAAACATCCCCTATCTAAAAGACCTTTTGTTCTTAGGTGACAGTTTTAAGTTTGCTGTGCAGTTGCTGTAGTAATCAATCACAGACTTGTAATTTAATAGTTTGGGAAGAGCAAGCAAAGAAGTCATTCTAAGAAATCACTTTGTGAGTAACTTAATTTTGGTCAAGGAGCATTACTAAGTGTTCAGATAATTTATCACTGTCATACATATTTCACGCAATCCACTGACCACAACTGCCAGAACAGAAAGCAGCTCTTCTGTTTAAAACTCGGTTCTGCTGAGGGGACTGCGAGCTCTGTTATTTCTCAGTCTTTATTCAGCACTGAAGGACTTCCAGATTCCTTGCTTGAGGAATTTGACCCTAGTGGTGGAATTTGCCTCCTGTGTAGCACCCCACGGAGAGCTATTTCCTTAAGCTGCAGAAGGTATCCGTATGCCTGGAATGGGCAGGCAGACAGTGCCCGGGAGTGAGGTGGTCGTGGTCCCAGCAGAGGAAGGAGGTCCCTGCCTGCAGCTTGGCCATTGCTGAAGGGCAGGAGAGGGGCTCCTGAGCACCCTGATCTGTCAACCTGCATCAGCAGTGAGGAAACTATGGAGCCCTTCGGGTCAAGCTTTTGCGTATGCCCATGTACGTACACTTGTGAGGGTGACCGATGTTCCTGCCTAAGCCCTGTGCCTGTTTGTGCTTACAGTTGCCACCTGGCTGGTCTCCAGCTGGCATGGCCGGATTCACCCTCAACAGACAGCCAACCAGTGACTCACTTCATTGGAAAAACTTGGGGCACCCACTATAAGGCTGAGGCCAGAGGCAGGCAGCCCTAAGGAGGAGTAACTTTGCCCTCCACTGTCTTGGGGTGCCAGCAGAAACGGCTTTCCCCTGAGCCCTGTGACACCTGAATCCCAAATACAGATAACCATTGCTCAGCCACTTGGTCCGCACCCCAGCTTCCCCAGAGCCTGCTGCTCATCAGGGTCGGGGCCAGATAGTGATGGGTGTTTGTTCTACCCTCGTCTTCATGCTGCCACTCCGCTGGGTATGCTGGAAGAGGGAGGTGAGAAAAACGTGACTCACGAGGGTAATCCAAAACTGGGACAGGGTCATATGCTGGAGGCAGGTGGAGAGTACTGACTTCCAAATCAAGGAGTGTTTGGCTGTAGGTTATCAGCCTGGCAAGAGAGACGAGCAAGGACCTGGCTGAGCAGCTGGGCTTGAAACAGATGCCAGAAGCAGAACTGACCCCAGATTTATCTGCTTTTGCCTGTTGGCTGCTGCAGAGGCCAGCACAGGACTGTGGTTGCCTTCTTGAGGGAGATTGTTTCTGTGCTGTTGGTCTGCCTGGGAAAGAAGTGCCCACAGCAGGGCCAGAAGTATGGGGAGGATAAGGAGAAGACAAAAGGTTCCTTCTCTGAGAAAGAGCTTGTAACTCATCCCTCCCAGGATCGCCTCCTTCCCTCCATTCACCTGCTATAGACCCCAGGTTTCTCACCAAGTGAGATGAACCCCAAATCTTCCTTCTAAGTCCTGACCCTTCCCTATCGTCAGCCCTGTGGCTCCTCTCTATCTATTGTTATCATGCATTTCTATATATAACACAAGAATCCTGTCTGCTGCAATGGACATTTTCTGAGGTTAAGTTAAATACATCGCAAAACCTTCAGAAACAAAGCCTTGAAAACACAATTGCTCTGTCCTGACTGCTTGTGTCATTATTCAAATAGATACTCAAATGAAGGTCAGCTCTTGAATAGGTTTTTATGGTTCTGTTGAATTAACTGTCTTCTAGTCCCAGAAAGAGGTAAGTTGTGGTGTCTCATACTGCTGAGAGCTAGGCTTTGAAAATCCCAGTGATATTTGAATCCCTGAAACTTTTGTCACACAAGGGTACTGCTTACAGTTACCAAGTAGCTGCAGCTGTAGGAGGTGGGTGCCAGTGTGCCCTTGAGCTCTGCACATCCTATCAGCTTTCCAAGCATGCTTCCTCTCTGTCTCTGGGTGCAGTTCAATACTCCCTGACTGTCCACCCAGAGAAGGCAGTGGGAACCTTGCCACTGACCTCAGTGGTCATAGGAGTACCCTCACAACACTGACAGCAATCTACAAAGCCCCATATAAGTTGCAATTTTTATGTCCGTTTTCCATGCGTGATGCCAGGATGAAAGGCTTCAGGGGCTATGCTGACCAGCTTTTAAATCTGACTGTCTGAAACAAGCAATTCTCAGAGGTTGGCACAGATTTGTCACATCATGTTCTTTCACCTGATCTAAGCAGGCCAGCTTAACTGGAGTACTTTTGATCCAGGATGTTCTGAAGCAGCTCACTGGAACTGGTCACTGGAGGACTAGGAAATATCCTTGACTCTATTTGTGCTGCAACAATACTCCATTAAATTAGCCCTGGATGCAAGTCTGGCAAGCTAATGTACATCCATACCAATTTGCTAGGCTGTCTGCAGGTACTCCCCTGGGGACTGGATTCCACAGTGACTTACTGTTAGTCATCATTTCTCCATGACTTTGTGCTTTTTAAGCCAAATGCTCAATATTCTGGGCAGGTGTCATATGGTGCAACTTCCTGCTGATGTAAGCAGAGAAAGTCAGTGGCAGCCCAAGGAAATACTGAGTTAGGAAGGTGTGGCTTTCTGATGGTTAGCACAGGTCCTCAGGTTGCAGTCTGAAGGACATCATTGCCTCAACTTCGCTTGTTTCCCTCTCTCATGGAAGAGAAAGTGATAGCACTGCAGTAACTAGCATATCTGAGACCCAGTGCTCAGCATATTGCCTTTTGTTTTCAAAGTATAGTTTGAAATGAGTCATCTACAGGTGAGTCAACTCATAATTTGCATGGAGAGGGTGTTAAGGTAGCACAGGAGGAGCTAGCCAGGACCATTAAGAAAAGTATCACATGTCCTTTTGTGATGCCAGAGTAGTTAAAAACCCAGGCCGTTTTTTTTGAGACTGCTGCTCAGCCAAAAGTTCCCATTAAAAAATGGCTCATCAGCTGTGTTTGTCCATGCAAAGCAGAAGTTCTGAGTCCAGCTGTTTCTTCTAACACGGGAAAGAAGCCTGGTTCACCTCAGCCAGTCAGCTCTGCTCAGTGTGAAGTGAAGGGGAAATTCCATTAATACCAGGGAACTTGGGTTAAAACAGTGTGTACAGAGACTTATTGGAGATTCCAGATGTTTTGAATTGTCTTTGTAAAAATAAAATGATCTTTTAATGCTTCATCAACATTATAAAAATATTTTTTGTTTGTTTTTAACCAAAATTCATGTTTGTCCTGGACATTTTATAGGTTTGTGCTAATGGATATTAACAGTGCTATGACTCTGTCTGTCGGTCACAGAAACACAGCTTGTCCTCCTGTGCCCCAACTTTGGAAATCTCTTGCTGGAGGAGACTTGGGCCAGGAAAAGGAGCAAATGAATGTTCCCTTGCATAGCTGCAGAATGTGGGTATAGTGAATGCTTGGAAGACCAAAGGGTAGATAACCATGCCGAATGGAAACACTAGTTATTTCTGGCTAGTATGTGCCTCGTGAGAATTGTATGCTGTATTTTTGGACACCTCTGACGGCAAGTGTGTGCTCTTGAGGGCATGGATAGGAACGAGAGGCAGGGAGATTTCTGAACCTTCAGGACATCCACAAAGGATGTCTATGAAAATGCCCTGACAGGTCAAGGAAACAGCATTGTGGGTAATGGATGGATCCCAAGCAAGCTAACTTTTCTAATTTATTTCACTGAAAAATCACAGCATGTGCTGGGTGTCACATTCATGAGCTGAGCTGGTCATCAATGAAATCTTTCAACCAGCTTGCCTGGGATAAATATAAGCAACAGATGGCTGTTGATAAGAATAAAAGCAGGTAAATAAGAGTACCATACAAATGTAGGGCAGATATAGCTGAATGAGGGCTAGACTTCAGCAGAATTCACAGGCTGCTGATGGCTCTTAACTGAAATTGGTATCTGCTGTAGGGAGACAGGCCACTGATTGCTGGCTGATGTGGCCATCCTCACATAGCTGGAAGGTTGTAGTGGAGCACTGTGACAACAGGCAACCTGCCACTTCCCTGCACTCTGTGCACATCAGGTCTTGGCATTGGGAGTGCACTAGGAATCAGCTTCACCAATACCTGCCTTCACAGAGCCCCTGCGGGGATGAATGCAGGAGTTCTCTGAGTAGATACTTCCTGTTCCTTTTTTCTTGAGTTTTGTGAAAGATAAAGATTCAAAAGCTGCTGCTAGTTAACACCTCTTCTTTTTTTTTTGTGGTCCCTGGTGTTACAGTTGTCAATGGAAATGAGGGTGCAACCCAGCCCCCCACCCTGAACTGAGTGTTTTTAATGGGATCTCGTCTTCTGTGCTGATAATGATTTCCTTCCATGCATGTTATTACTTTTGTATTCTGGGGTTTCCTTCAATATAGTAATACATTTTCCAGATATTTCCCCCACTAATTCCTGTAGATTCTTCTAGCAAAAACTAGTGTTCAGATCCCTGTGCTGGCTTTAGGCGTGTAGTAGATTTTGGGGTGAGACCATGAATGAACAGCTGTCCTGGTTTTAGGCTATGGCACAGGTGAGTGACAGACAGAGGCAAGGTAGTGATTGCCTGTGTGGAGGTTGTTACCCAGAGCTGTTTCCCAGAAGGTGCAGTGTAAGAGTCATCTGACCAAATGTAGATGTCTCTATCTGAGTATTCATCTTGATTCCCTTTATAGTCAATGGAGAAAATAAGCACTTCTCAGGTGTGATTCATCTTAGTCTAAAGGAGATGTATAAAGTAAATGAGATGATTCACACCCCAGACATGCCTGTTTCTCTTCATTGAAAATGAAAGGTGACTGGCTCAGATGTAGATATCTAAAGCAGGGTGAGACAAATCCCACTCAGAGTGTCATATTTGAAATGGCAACCCAGGAAAATATGCAGAAATAATGTCCTTCCAGCTAGGCAGTGTGCAGAGAGTACCTCATCCACCTTTTCTACAGCTTTTCTCTACACCTGCCATTATGAGAAGTGTGTGTCTTGTGGAAGACACGCCACTGTTGGCGTGTCTGGCCAATACTGGCCAATACAAACTGGCCACACGCCAGTTTTTTTATTTGTTGACTTCTTGAGCAGGGAAATTAGGAGATTGCTGTGGGTCTGTAAGATGGAGGGGCGAGTTGAGAAGGTCTGTGGGTCTAACCCACCCAGAAAGCATTGGTGCAAAGGTGGCAAGCACGGACAGTAGTTCAAGATTCAATACTGTGGAAAAGCAGCATGTTGAAGCTTGATGTTGCCATGGTGCATGTCTCACTTCATGGAGTGTGCTAGGGAGTATTAAACACCAGTCAGGCTGAAACAGCCTTCAGTCTTTGCCCAGAATGATGGAGAGGTTGTAGCTGGGAAAAGGAGTTTAAATTCACCTGATACTGTATTGTATTTTGTAGAAGAGCCTCCCCCTGCAGCCATTTTGGGCTGAATGCTGATGATGCTTTCCTCCATACCAACTTCTGTCTTTCCATCCTCATGGATTTCTTAAGCTCTGACCGTGCTGAGTCAGTCAGTGCTTGGCTGCCCTGATAAATCCTCCTGTTGACAGAGGTAAGATATTGCAGAGAGCACAACAGGAATAACAAGGTATGAAGTCAAATTAACGTGAAGGCAGGCTTTAGAGACATAAACAGACTCCTCCTCTTGTTTTTGCTCCGAAATGTCCTATGGATATATGCATTCATGGACTATGGATACTCTCCCACTTGGAATTTTCTCTAAGTGGGAATTTCCATCTGGACACAGTATTTTCAAGAGGGCAATCAAGCCAGGGCCCTGCTGCTGTTGGTTGGGGAAACATGATGGCTCATCAATTTCCTGCACTGGACAGGTGCCACTATGGCTGCTCACCAGCCACTGGATGGAGGGCATCATCCTCTCAAGGTGATCCCTAAGCAGGAAAGGGCATGCAGAAAGCAGATATGGCCACGCCAGATGTGCAGTGGTACAGTTTGTGATAGAAGTGGGACAGCAATGTTGTAACCACATCAGCTTTAATGGGACCATGATCTCTGTGACACAGTTGCTCTTGTTCCAAGGGCAGGGGGATGTTTCCTACAGTTAAAAAATCAGATAATTAAAGGATTAAAAAAGTGGTGCATGGAAGCAACACACTGAGATGCACTTTTATAAGTCTTTGTAGTATTATACTTCGAAGATTGCCAGGTATCAGTGGTGGGTCCCTCAGCTGCTTCCAAATATGCTGACTGTCAGAGCACAGTGCCAGGGTCTGTGTTGGCTCAGGCTGGAAAGGATGATTTTGGAGGTCTTGTACAATTTAACTCTGCAGTGAGACAACTTAACATTATGCAGGCTTTTGTTGGTCTATTTTATTGATTATTACATAAGGCCAGGGACTTTGTGATGGGACCTTTATAAACATCTGAAAATAAAATGTCTGCAATTCACTTTGAGGTCTGACTAACAGCAGAGGACCATATTGTAAAGCTGCAAGGTGAGAGGCTGTGGGGCCCCAGAGGTTAACAAGGTGTCTGGGGCATGAGGCCAGCATCCTGCTTACACAAAGGATCAGAGAAGTGGCTCTTGCCTCAGCACCAAGTCCCTTGCAGGCTGAGAGCTGGAGTACTGGAAAAACTGGACTGTTCTCTTTCCCAATCAATCCCGTGTAGCAATCAAAGTGAAAGATTGGCATGTGACTCGTAATTGCTGGCCTAAGCTCCTGCACTAGTGTCCTGGGAAGGGGCTTCCAGTGGTGTTGCAGGGCCTGTACTTCTCCCCCAGAGAGCCAACAGCCCTGTTGATTCATACTCCCTATGGGACATGGAAGAAAAAAGCAAAAATTTTGCTGCACATTTTCCATCTTGTGTGTGCCAGTTGTGATACAAGACTTTGTGCTCCTTCTGTTCAACTTGGACAATTCTTCAGGAAAATGGCCCCACGACCTTTTAGAGTTTAGATGCTCCATAAAGACTTTCTGCTGCTTTGTTGAGCAGGTTCACTTTTAATTTTTCCCCAATCAGCAAGGTATGCCAGGTTGAGCGGAGAATAATGTCACAGTGACTGGATTTAAACAGGTAGTAATGTGCATGGGATTGACATGATGTGGTATGAGAGAATCCTCAAAGGTTTCCATTAGCCTGGATCAAAAAGTTCTTCCTCAGAACGAAATAAAAAAAAAAAATTCCCACATGCAACCCAAAGTATAAAGAGCAAATCAGGTTTACAAAGTTCAGTTCAATCCTTGCAAAAAAACAAATCCAAACCAAACCAAGAATGGAAATGTTATAGATACATACTAATAAGTATATTATCAATACATTTGTTTTGGTTTCCACAAAAAGAACCAAAAAAGAAAAGAAAGAAGAGAGTATAACTGAGGTAATCTGGGATGTATATCAATGCCAGAGGATTTCAACACTTTGAACACATGCTTTTTTAATCTTTCCCTCTGTCTCCAGCATTTTCTTGGGCCTTTTTTCCATAGCAGAACCATTGCACTTCCTGCTGCATTTCCTGTGGTATGTGCAGACGGATCTGAAAGCAACACGCAGGCAGCGAAAGTAATGTGGGTAAATGAAATCTGTCCTGGAGCCTGGAAGGCGTGTATGTGGGGAAGAGTATTTCATTACACAAAATACACACTGGTGGAATGTGGCTTTTTTCCCCAGAAATGATTACTTCATGTGATCAAGGCTTGTGCAAATGGGAGTTGACTGTATATTTACTCAACAAAGTGAACACTGAGGTTATGTTTTAGGACATCTTTCTAAGCCCTTGAGTAATGTTGACTTGTTCCCATTCCCTACCCTTTGGCTATTATCTGCTGCTTGGTGTCTCTTCTTTAATTTAACTGTCTAATGGGTCATCTTTTAGTGTTACCTGACTCAGTAACATGGTTGAAAGCCTGCAGAATATGTCAATACAAGCAGGACAGAGATGAGCGGCCAGAAGCACTGAACAGGACAGTCTAGTTACAGAGACAGTCAGGTTTATCAGATAACAAACTGCCCAGTTGCCTTCTAGCTCTCCTGTAAGGTGTGTTTTATTTGTTTATTTTGATTAATTTTTAAGCTGCACTCATAAAATCCCACTGCTTTGGTCAGAAAGCATTTGGTTAAAACTGCTGCTGAATCAGATACATTTTATTCATATGACTTTGGGTGCATTACTAAGCATTTTCAGACATACGACTGATCAGAGGTGCCTCCATTTTTGAATGTTGTGCTTAAGCCACTTGAAAATGATTTCAGAAAATTGTTCCAAAACTGGTACCCATAGTATTCAGTAAGAGAAGCAGTCACTTAGTTCTTTGTGATCGCATTATAACCTGGCAAAACCAGGTCCTCAGTCTTACTGCCTTCCTGACTTCTTCCATCTCTAATGGTATATTTGTCCCCTTCTGATGGAAGTCAAGAAGGTTTATTCGGTAATGCTTAGAATACTAGGAAACCCAAACAAAAAGGTAGCACTAAACGGAAAAGCATTGGCTGTCTTCAAATACCACTATTTTTTTTTGCCAGTGAACAGCTTTAGAAAAGCTTCTCTGATTTTCAGCTGGAATTAAAATTCCATATGCACTATATTAAGTGGCTAATTATGTCATTCATTTTACAGCCTTCCTCTGAATGACTGGATTGAAATGAATG
>VZZY01021158.1:32841-51731 GCA_013400335.1 Eurystomus gularis | reverse complement strand
TAATTTTTTTTGGTTTGATAACCCCTGCTAGGATGTAGTATTTGTATGTGTGATCGATGGGTTGTTTAAAGGGGTAATTGGCTGTTTCAAGGAAGCAAAGGAAGGCAGTGGGGCTATAGGAGGAGAGGAAAGCATCAAAGAAAGTGTCCTAACTTACAACCTTATTAGTTTGGCCATTAAAATGTATTCAGTCATTCATTAAAGCTTGTTCATAAAATTCATTATTCGTTAAGGCACTTTGGGGAGTCGGGGGGAAGAGCTAAACAGCAACAGTCATTATTTACACTAGCAATTTCATCACAGAATTAGATCATGGGGCCAGATTCGCCTCTGCATTTTGGCGGTTCAGTTTCACTGACATCATGGGATAACTATCAATTTAGACTAATCCATGGCAGAACAGAACCCAGTCCATACTGTTTCTTTAAGAGGATGCCTTGGGCAATTTCATTGCTGTTTTATTACTGGCTAGGTTTTAGGGTGCTTTACAAATGGATAAAAAATTAAAGAAGTATGACAAATGGATCTTCTCACTGCGCAGCGTTCAACTGAATCACTCCATTGAGATAGTTAGTAGGAGATGGATGTGAAAAGCATTTACATTAATAATTAGTAGCTCATTTTTAAAAGTTTTTCCCCTGCTGTCCTGACAATTTTAAAACAAAGAGTTTAGATTTTCAGTCCTCACATAAAAGGTTGAGGATGACAGAAAGGGACAGGAATGGATGACACCAAAGCTCTTATTTTGCTAATATGATATACAGCATATAAGATCCCAGTAGTCAGTAATGGGAAAGAACTAGTAAATCACTGAATTCATGCCTTTGCAAGGAGAGGTGTGTTAGGCAATGATCATTCTTCTTCATAGCAGCCCTGAAACTCTTCTTCCTAACTGTGATTTTTAGCTGAATCTCACTGATGGAGCAGCCCATGGGAGGCTGAATGGGTGACTTAACACCTATTAATTGATTCACAGAACTGTCTGCAGGCTCTCTGCCTAGAGGTGAATGTTGTGCTTCGGGAATTTCAGGCAGAATTTATAAGACTCATTTCCATTGGCATTGCTCATCCTAGAACTCCTCCGTATTATTTTATGATTTGGGTTCTCACTGTAATACTGATACTCCTTTCTATATTAATGAACAGCAGGTCAGGAGACAGCAATAAGGGAAACTAACGCTTTTAAGGCATTATTTATCTGTACCCTGATCCTGTGAGTATTGCATCAGAGATGGGGTGGAACTGGCTAGAAGCAAAGCCATTGCACAGCTTCTTTTTTGGTCCTTGACTCCCCCCATTTCTGGTGTGAGTTGAAGGACTCAGCCCTGAGATCTGGCATCAGTCATGTGGCATCCAAGGATGTGGAAGATATTGATGCACAAGTCTACTAAATCAGGTGGTATTATGGAGGCACAACATTATCTTGAGCTTTTTTGTGGTCTCTTGCTATGCTTCCTTAAAAATCCTTCTACATTGGGACCTTGGAGTCTCCTTGTTGTGCAGGGTGATGATGCAAGTCCCAAGGAAACAGCCATGTGGAAAATCTGCAGCTCATAGTCATGAGGCCAAGTTCTCTGATGACAGAGAGTGGAGTAGTTCTCCTGGAGTCAGTGGACTTATTCTAGCTGACAATCTGACCTATTGAATTTCCAGTTCCTTTTGTGGGAACAACTCAGTGCATGATTTGATCTGAATTTCTGGGGCAGGGCAAGGCAGGAAGATTTCAGACTTCTAATTGGCATTAGAATGTCTTTAGAAATTCAGCCTTTGCCATTTTATCTTCTGATCATCTTCCAGGCTGCACAGTTGTCTCTTGCTTTGACTCCTGTACAAAATCCACAGTCCCCATTACAGCAGCCCTTCCCTGGTCGACTGTTTAGAGTTTGCCCTAGCAGGCTGGGCTGTGTGAGCTCCAGAAGAGGAGGTAGATCTGCTTGAAAGCAGAGGAGCTCCTTACCACTGTAGCACAACTAGAGGAGGAGGAAAAGGGGAGAAGATAAGGACCAGTAACCAGCTCCCTGGCTCTCTGTGTCAGGTTCATATTCAGTGCCAGTGTGGACATTGGATGTGGTAGCAAAAGAGATTAGGCAGGAATGTGTCATAGGCAGCTGTGAAGACTGGAAAAAAAGAGATAATCCTACACTTTCCCAAAACACAGAAGTACAGAGAAGACATCATGGGTTCATACCAGTTTCCCATCCCAAAGCTGCAGAAAATGAAAGAGGAAGTATCAGCAACAGCTCTGCTAGCCATTCCTTAGAGTCACATGGGAAATGTAACCCACTGCTGTGGGGCTGGGAAAACAAGAAGCCAAAATAAGCCCATTCATGCTGCTAGCTGTACTGGGCAATGGCTCCCATGTGTTTTTGTAGCATCTGGATGTATACTAAGTGCAGACTGGAAGAATCCCATGCAAAATCCTAGAAATGTCTCAGAAGCATTTCCAGTCCTCAGAAAAATGACACATAGAGAAGGTATCTGCCCCACAGTTGTGTAATCAAGAAGCCAGAGAAACAATAGATTGGTACGCTGCCAAACTGTGCAGAAAATGGCTGACTCATGCAAGTATGCAGTCTTAAAACCTGAAGTAATTAGTGGTAGATTCATAAGTGGGGAAAACGTGCAATGAGATTGCTGAAAGAAAAGCTATCCTCACTGCTAGTAAGCTACACGGGCATCTAAAGCTGCTGTAAACGCACCCAGATAAAAGGGAGCATAGGCGGGGTGGACACAGTTAGCTCAGAAGGCAGAACAGAGAAGCATAAAAAAACAAAAAGCAAACACATAAGTATGAAACACAGAACATTAGGGAAGACCTTTGGTGCTGTGAGAAAAATGTGCACAGGATAGGAAAGTTTGCACAGTGATGACGTTAATATGGTGCAAAAGGGCAAAAATAAAACTCTGAGCTATGTGCCAGCAGCAGCACTTAGTCAGAAGAATGAATGCTAGGCAGACAGTAGGACATTACTAAATGTGTTAGGTTGCGAAGGCTTCCTTAGAGCTACGCCAAGAAAGGAAAGGAATTATAACCATGCAAAGCTGAATTAAAGCAATGCAGTGACCCCATGCCATTAGGCAGAGTAAATGGCAAGTCAAATCAGTGTTGCTGGCAACACCAAATCTTCTGCTTTCAGCTGGACTCAGTGAATTCGTCACCACACAGGGACTCTAAGTTTGAAGCAAACCATTCATGCAGTCAATGCAAGCAGAACAAATTAAAAAAAAATATTGAATGTGCTGAGCTCGCAATATTCACTAGCATCCCTGCAATGAAGCTGTTAGGAGGCATATCAAGAAGTGTTTGAAGGGGAGGATGTCTTCCAGGCGTACAACTGCCTTCATCTATTTCCATCTTCACAACTTGTGCCTCCAGGAGTGACTACAGCATAAAAGGAAAAAATAATTAGAGCAGTAGAGTGAGTGAAAAAGGAAGACATCTTTAACTAATGTCAGGGGCTACCACAAGTCACATAAGCAGTATGGATGCTAGGAAGCCAGACAACCTACCCCTTTCTGAAGACTGAAGTAACCTCAAAAAGCACTAAAAGAGTGTTCAACTGAATAGCTACAAGAGAGAAAATATCCAGCTTGGTGAGAGCAAACATATTCGTGGTACAAGGGGTTATTGAAAAGAACTGTTGGGTAAGGAAAGAAACTGCCTCACCACATCCAGGAGAAGAGCAGATGCAAATGGTTGAGAGTTCCACTGGGATCAGATGTGAGGTGGGAGAGCATCAGCACTGTCAGCAAGATGTATTAAAAGTACTCTGAGGGATCAGTGTAATGGCTGCTGATGTTCTGGCAATGGAGGCAGAAATTGTGTGGCAGAAGCTATGATACATCACAGTCTCATCTTCATCTGTCAGAAAGAGTCAGGGAATGGATTTAGAGCTGAATAAAACCATAATGGTGTTGGGATTGTTTGCAGTACCCTATATGAGACATCTGTTGATCTCCAAAGGGCTGGGACCAGCCTCAGCAATCTAGAGCAATACAGCAGCTTTCTACCCTCAGGTGCACAGACTCCATCCAGAATCTACTGGGATTTGTAACATATTCAACAACATTACTTCCATTGTTTTCACATATATATAAGTCATTGATACAGCTCCTGAACAACGATGCAATATAGACAAGTGGTATGATAACAAGATGCAACTATCACTCATATGAAAGAGCGATAGAGAGACAATTATCCCACCTCTAATAAAGAGGCAGGTACATAACATATTGCTAATGAGGAGTGCTACTCCTTAGAAAAAGACATGTTCCACTTGCTAACCTATAGCTCTGTTTTAGTAACTCCAGGAGAACAGAGAAATACATCCAAACAGGATATGGTGTAGAAGTGGGCCTGGTAGAGATAGATAATGGCTGGACTCAATGATCTTATGGGTCCCTTCCAGCCACAGTGATTCTGTGTGATTCCGTGTAAATCTTTCAATAATACCTAAAAGTGCAAGGTTTTGTCAGTGTAGCCATGGATAGGAAACCACTGGAACAGAGAGTGATCATAAACTACCGGTGAGCATTTTAGATTGCTGCTGGCAAACCTCCAGCACATGCTTCTGAAGCATTTATGCTTAATTTTAGGTACCCAAAATGAAGAAAAAGGCTGGCATCACTATAGCTGCCACTGTACACAGCCCAAAAATATGGCAGCTGAATGGGAATCTGACAGAAATAATGTAAAGACACACAAAGCCTCATAGAAGCCAAGTTCACCACTTAAAGGATTTGGAAGAAATCCAAGATGAAATCATGTGGTGTCCTCCATTTTTTCTATTGGAAAAGCCAGAAAGCAGGGCAAAATGTCCCTGTTTTCACGAGTACTGGATCTACTGCGACAAGTTGAATGTACAGGAAATCACAATGCCTGGATTGTGGAGAATGGACACTTTATTTGGGAATTGCCCAGCTCTTCTCTAGAGCTGCAATCTGTGCAGAGGAAGCCATGGATACTGTCTTGGCCAAATATGACAGAGGCTAGCCAATATCTGATGGCCTGTTGTGGCATGTACAGGGCAATCAGCAAAGAAGAAGTGGAAACACACTGCTCTTCCCACCGTGCATGGGGAGAACGGAAACATATCTCCCTACCCTACACCTGGCTATTTGGGCTGCCACTCAGACTTCTGGTCAGTGGATGAGTTTAAAGTAATAAAATACTTTCATGAATATCCTATACAGTGGGAACACAGATCTGTTTGCTTCCAATCATCCTCAAATTTACTCACTTCAATCATCACCACAGCATCGCCACCAAATGGCAAAGCCAAATTAGCACTTAAAATCACTGAAATTTTATTAATGCCAAAATGAAGAAAATGTATAGCATCTCTGCTCTTGAATAGAGAAACAATCTCACAGAAAGCCCGTCTCAATCTGCTTCCCTCTTCTGATGCCTTGAGCAATGGCATCATTAATGTGACTAGCAGTGATGAAAGGAATCACAGACAAACAGAAGACACATGTGAAAGCCAAAGCCTCCCATGAGTGATGAAATAAAGACCTCCCAGAACTACCAGCAGGAGAAGGTGTTCCTACCAGACTATTTCCTCTGGACATACCGTATTCTGGGATGCAAACAATTTTCTTGAGCAGATAAGCTCTTGCTCTTGTAATACAGCATTTGTAAACACATATTTCCATGAAACCTCAAATACATTAACCTGCTGTGCACAGAAGACACAGAGATAGCAGTGAATTACGCACTCTGCAGATCTAATTGACAGGGCACAGATTGAAGCAGAAGAAAAGAGCAGTGACTGTGGAAATAGATGCGATACCCCAGAAAACACATTGCTGAAGAACTCATGCAGAATGCAGTCATCTGTGATCACGAGTGAACGATACGCTGACTCCAACATCAAGCTGGCTTCCAGGTGTACACATGAGGCAGTGCAGTACTCTGGCATGAAAGAACAGCCCCTTCAGAGACAGAGGAAAATAGCCTTGCTCTCAAAAGAAGTGAACAGGAAAAATAAGAGGAAAAGAAAAGTGGTACATTATCTATAAATGTTAAGCATGTAGAATGGTACATTAAAGGTTCATGCGGGTTTTGCTATTCATGTTTAATGCTGTGGTCTCAAATGAGACCAAAGTTACAAAACTGAAGTGCCCGACTGCTACTTGCCATGGGCTTGAATACTCAGGCAGAGGATAACATCACCTTAGCAACTGTTGGATGAGAAGGACAGGAGGCACAGAGAAAGGGATAAACCCGCAGCACCGAAACGCTGAGCTGCAGGTAGCAGGCAGGCAGCAGTCTGGGTGGGAGACAGAGAGGGGGCAGGGAAGTGCAGCTGTGGCTGGTGCAGCAATGTACCTGGCCCTGGGAGACCTTGGAAGTGCACCTTGCAAATACATCCTTTTAGGGAACTGCACTGAGGGCAGGAACAAGCAATCACTGTTCATCGCTGAAGAGTGTAAAAGATGGTGTGCTGATGGGAAGCTTTTCAGGCTTGAGCAGTGGGTGCCCACCAGCTATGGCCACCAAGTTTGCAAAAAGTACCAACCAAAATAAGCCCACTTAGAGCCACTCAGCAGGTGAATCATGCCTGAAACAGAAAAATGATAGGACGTCCACTAATCAAAAAAGGGCCTAAGCTCCCATTAGTTTTATTTTCAGCCAGCTCTAATAAAATAAACGTAGTTGTTTCAAAACTATTTTGAGAATGTATTTTTACAGGCCTTCTGCAAAGTGCTTGGGCTGTTTGTGGGACAGCAGATTTAGGTGCCAAAACAATGAGTAGGAAGAGGTGTGTCATACCAACACTGTCATCCAGTGCTTCTGCAGAGGACTGCAAAGGGGGGTTCCCCATTGCCAGTATTTCTGTCCTGGTACTCCTAAAGCCCATTCTAATTACTGAAAGTGTCACCAAAATTGCAGTAACACTGATACTGTTTTTTTATATAATAGTTGATCCTTTACAGGGGAAAATCGAGGTGCCTTTGATCTGGATCATCTCTCAGGTGTTTAATATTTATCTTGGTATGGCATAAGGCAGACACAGAAGTTAGAGAGAGAGAATATTTAAAGAATGAACCAGATGAAATAAGATGTCAGCCCCAGCTGTACATTTCTTAGGATTACAGCAGACATATTGCTGGATTCCAGGTCTTCGCTGGCACCCATGACAGGAAGCTGCTGCAGATAGGGAGCTCTGCAGGATCTTGTCACTTGGAGAGCAAATATAATCTGAAAAGTGTAATGTCTTTTTAACATTTTTGGGTAATGCAGATATGATCTTCAGCTACCAGCTGAACAATAAAACAAAATGCTTGCAAAACAAAAACACACCCCACTGAAAAAATAAAGACAAATAAAATACACTCCCTCCCCAACAACAATTAGACAAAAAAAAAAAACACCTGCATTTTTTTTAGTTAAGTAATTTTTCACTGTCATTGATGTCAGTCTTTAAAACAAAGCCTCAGCTCCACAGTTAAAAAAAACACAGTTGCCATGTTAGTAAAAACCAGTCTTACACAATCTCACCTAAATTTTTGGACACAAAATGCACAGTTGAAACAATTCTGGTCCTACTTTTGCTTTAAACATTTACATTGCATTATGAATAATAACACAGCAACTTCATTTAAGGGCTAATGTCCATAGCTGGAATAAAATGACAAGACCACTCCTTTAGCACTATGGTCTCCTTCCACCATCTGCTGGGTTTCCTTTGCTACTGCAGGAGTTAAAGTCTGAGGTTCTTGATTACTTCTTTTCAGCTTCTCCCTTTCCTCCATCTCTCAGGTATATTTTGTCACTTATGATGTACTGAACGAAGAAGTATTGCTAATCCTTACTGAAATGTTGTATCTTACCGAATTTATTTACAGATATGAGGGTATTTTTTAAGAGAAAGGAAAAATCCAATTTGTTTTTGTGAGTATAAAAAAAATCGTGTTTTGCTATTTTTCTTTCTAAAGTGAAAGAACATTTTACTGACAAAAGTAGGTTGTTTCCTGTCTCTAACTGACTCTTAACTCTGTATTACTCCATACCGGCTTGAACCGGTTTTTGGCTTGGACTTCATATCATAAGCCATGACTAACTATCTTCTGCAACATTTTATTAGAAGTCATCCACAAATTAGAATCCACACAAATGTTTCTTTTCTTAAGAGTCCAGGATGACTCTGCCTCAATGCTGTTCAGGTGGGGAAAGTACTTATATAACATAAACTGAGAATATTTACATAGAATTATCAAGAGATGAGAAATGCTGCCACACACAAAGTCAAACATGCACATACCTCAATGCTATTTTCAGACTTGTTTTTCTTAGTAGCAGCACTTGCTAGGATGCCTTACAGTCCAGAATATGGAAGTAGTTAGCATTTATGCATTTAGTGTCAAAAACTATGCATCAACATGGACGTTTAGGACCTTTTTTTGTTATGTGAGAGGAGCTCATCAGAAAGGTAAAGAAGGAACATACATTTTGGCCTGGTAATGATTAATGAGTCTAGAACAGACTTTTATGATAGTTTTCCTGAGAACTTTCTTGCCGAGTTGGGAGTTTTCTCTCTGGTTTTTGTTTTCCAAATGCTTTTGTGAGGAAAAAATCTCCACCATCATCATAGAATCATAGAATGTATTGGGTTGGAAGGGACCTCTAAAGGCCATCTAGTCCAACTCCCCTACAATAAGCAGGGACATCAGAGCTCTATTAAGCCTGACCTTGAATGACTCCAGGGGTGGGTCTTCCACCACCTCTCTGGGCAACCTGTTCCAGTGCTCAACCACCCTCATATTAAACTTCTTCCTAATGACTAACCTAAATCTACGCTTTTCTAGTTTAAACCCATTACCCCTTGTCCTGTTGCTACCTTGACCCTTGAGAACAGATCTCCTCCTGCCTTCTNAGGGGCAGAATCACCTGTCTCGATCTGCTGGCCACACTTCTTTTGATGCAGCCTAGGATGCAATTGGCCTTCTGGGTTGCCATTGTGCATTGGTGGCTCATGTTCAACTTTTAATCTACTAGTACCCCCAAGTCTTTTTCCACAGGGCTGCTCTCTAGCATGTTCTCTCCCAACCTATATTGATAATCTGTACACACTGGGTTTTTTTAAAGCACAGATAGTCAAAGATCTCTAAAGTGGGCTTAAAAATATAACTCCAATATGAGCATGTATTATAAAAGCAGTTTCCCATAAAAAAAGATTGCAAGACCTCCAAAGAAACATTGTTCAGCATTCATACATACAGAATTTCAATGAAAACCAGAAGGAGTCTAGGCTAAGGTCAAATGCTTCTGGAAAACGTCATCTCTTTTTTTTTTTTTTTAAGAAGGCAATTTTTTTACAATATAGTGTTATGCCTCTACAGTGGGAAGTTTCAGAATTATGCAACGCTGAATAAAAAAAAGAGAACTAATCAGATGCAGTGACAGGAGGTGGAGGTCGAAGAAAACATCTTAATGTGAAGATTCTCAAAGATGTAGAGTTATTTTGGATGCCTCTATTTTTGGGCAGCTACTAGAAGAGAGCCCTACTTTCAGAAAATGATTCAGCTTCGGAATACTGGGTTCCATTAAAGTGTTTCTATTGCCCAAAATCTGATGACTAGTTATTGAGGTCTTCAGGTTGTGTGATTATGGTGGTACATTTTCCTGAGTGTAAAAATCTGGTAATAAAGCACATCAGGATACTTTGAGGCTTCATATGTTACTGTCTATAAAATGCTTTGAATGGACTTTAATGGAAGACCTCATAAATGTGTAAAAGACTACTATTATCATTTTTTACAAGATTGAAATTTAAGGGGTGAAGCAAAAAAGAAATGTTGTGACAATATGATAAATGCCTCTTTTTTTACTATTCCTGTGTGAATGGCAGGAAGAAAACCTAAGGTAGACCTGTAAGGCCAAGGTAAATTAAATAATTAGTAATTGAAAAAGATTTCTTAAAATAAGCCACTGTCTTATTCTAAAAGTGAGGTATGTCTAAAAATTAGCTGATCTGGGGGCTTGTCCTTTGATCCCACTATCTTTAAAGTACACTACAAAACCTGAAAAGATTGTAACCTCTTGGAAAACCTTTTACAGCATCAAACAAGAGCCCTCCTCTGACTTTGAAGACACCCTGTAATCAATTAAGAAGGCCCTAAATGATGTTGGAATGAGTCAGGAGTTTTTCAGAACAACTGGCAGGCTTCCACTTAAAGAGAATCACTGGGAATATGAGAACAGAGGGAAGATTAGCCATCCCCATTAAAGACAACAGTATTAGGAACTGTTTTCAAAACACTAGAGCTTCTTCTTGCCTAATGCTTTCAAACCTGCTGTTCTCAGCTGAACAGATGAGTTGTTCTGTGCCTTTATTTTTAGTATGGGAAATTCAAAATAAACATGGAAGAAGTTCTTTGAAGTCAAATGCACAAGTCAAAATGTGAAAATTACATCTTGACACCACTGACTCCTGCTTTTTTCCTTGTGAGGTTAGTTAAAACAGTGTAACCTAAAGTACTATGGAAGATGAAGGGGAATATTTTAAACCTGTCTTCCTTTGTTTTATGTTGATGTAAAAGACTGTGAGAGATGGAAGGCAGCAGTGGCCTGGGCCTTTCACATCCTGACTTCCCACTGAGAAATTAACCTTGCTCTCTACCAGTGCCTGATCAATTTCTCCACCTACCTGAAAGCAAAGATAACTTCTTGGTACCTAGCAGGCTAGCACTATGCTCCCAGAAGGGACAGCAGATTAACTTTAGCTCACCCCTGAAAAGCTACTCACCTATGCTGTATTTTCTGAAGCCAAGGAGCTACAAAATTCTTCATACTCTGCATTCTGGAAAGATACCGAGTTGTAAACCTTCACATTTGTAAAGAAAAATACCTAGAAGTTGGAAATAAAGTAAAAGCTTTCTCTCTGCCTCCCGTCCTCAGTTCCTTCTTTCCTCCCTCTCCAAAACAAAGTGGAATTTTTCTCTATTCCCACAGAAGTAATTTGGAACTGGATTGGTCCTTGTTGTTTTGTTTATATTTGGGATTTTTTTTGCCTGCATTCCTGTAGTATTATTCCCAGTTATAACACCAGGGCTTTAAAAAGACTAAAGGCTCCCTGGGTTGCAGCTGGTAATTTTCATGCAGAAGCTACAGAGTATTTTCCCCACTACAGTAGATCCTCTTATCTGGTTCATTATCAGTAGAATCCCCTGTACACTAAAATCCAGAGACGGCAAAATACTCAGGCATGTGCTTAGAGATAAGCTTGTGTTTACATGACTTGCTAGATGAAGACCTATAGACACAAGCTGTTAAGGAGAAACTGTGATACCATATGGACATTCTCTCAATTGTCACATTTCTTCCAGATCTATATATGCTGAAAGCTGGAAACGCATGGATTATGTACATTTTAACAGCCCTTTTGCTTCCCCGTAGAGCCAATAGTAAAATCTATTTAAGCTTTACCACTCGGCTCTGAGTCCTAGCGAGGGCAAGAGGTCAAAAACGAATGGTGCAGCCTACAGCTGAATGCAAAGTCCTAATTTTTTTTTAAAAAGGAAAGCAAATAGGGTCAACAAAGGGAAAGCTGCTGTAACTGGGAAGCATTTTAATTCCAGGCTGTATAGCAAATGTTTTTCACCTACACAAAGCAGATAAAAAATGACTGCAGTTTTCAGTAGTGTCCTGTCAAGTAGGTTAGCAAAATAAAGACAGATGGCAAAGGATTATATCTAATTCTTTTTCCTAATTCATCTTTTCCTGACCATTCCACTGTGTTCAGTCTAACTAGAGATTTACCAGCTTAATTTCCTCTCTATGGCTCACAGTGACAAACTGCAGACTATACATTTTCAACTTTCCATATAATTATAGAATGGTTTGGGTTGGAAGGGACTTTTAAATATCATCTTGTCCAACTCCTCTTCCATAGGCAGGGACATCTTTCACTCAGGTGGCTCAAAACTCCATCCAGCCTGACCTTGAACACTTCCAGGGAGGGGGCATAAAGAACTCCTCTGGGCAACCTGTTCCAGTGTCTCAGCACCCCCATTGTAAAAGACTTATTCCTTATATCCAATCTAAATCTACTCTCTTTCAGTTTAAAACAATTGCCCATTGTCCTGTCACTACAAACCTTGGTAAAAAGTCTTTTTCTGTCTTTCTTATAGGCCCCCTTTGTATATTGAAAGGCTGCAACAGGTTTCCCTGGAGCCTCCTTTTCTCCAGGCTGAACGACTTCAACTCTCTCAGCCTTTCTTCCCAGCAGAGGTGTTTCAGCCCTCTGATCATATTTGTGGCCCTCCTTTGGACACGGTCCAACAGATCCATTTATGACTGCTTCTAAAACAAAATAAAAATACAAAAAAATCCAAATAATTACATTTAATAAATATTTTACAATCTAAGCTTAAAGAACTACATTTAAGGGATACTAGGGATGGGGTATATACAACCTGTTTTTGCACTGAAAAACCCTGTCTAGTTAATTGGTTTTTTACTGGTTTTGTTCTGTCAGGGTGGTGAATACCAGTGTAACTGGAGGCTAAGTTGGGCTAAATCAAAGACCTGTATCTTCATTACAGTCTAATAAATACAGATGACCAAGTTCACTCATGCCAGCTACTCAACAGCACTTCTTAGAAAAAGGCCATCATTAAGGATGTTTAACTGGACACAACTGTTTTTCATCAGCTGCATTGAAATGCCGCTTCTGAACAAAGAATGTTTACAGTGTTATGACAGTAGAACGCTAGCTTCTTCTTTAAGGCAAACATCCTAAAAAGGCCAGGAGTATCAGTGTTTCTGGTAAATGCAGCTGTTCTGTTCAGTCAAAGAAGAAATTCAGCCTGGAATCTCTTACCTAGATATGGATAATCTCACAGTACAATACTAACAGTACTGTCCTAAAGATACCTTACTGTTCCTTTCCTCTGCTCTGTGCTCTGGACTGCTCTGTGCAGTCTATGATTCAGCGTAAGAGGGCCCATTCTGCAGTCATGGCTTCTCATTGCCTGCCTGATCCTGTTTTTCCTCCTTTCCCACTCAATTATTTAAAGTTATCTTTTTAAAATTCTCACTGGTGTTTGATGTCTCTGTTTTCAGATGCCTGGCTTGAGACATACCGCACCTGATCTTCCCAGGCATTGATGATGCTTATGGACTCAATGGGGAACTGACAGAATTCAGCATGTTCCTAAGCCTAGTTTATAGTATCTTCAGGGAAACAGAGAAGATTGTATCCAGCATACAGTCTGTGCTGCCTCTCTGCTTCTCCTAATTGCTTTTACAGCTCCCACTGTACTAACACCTCTTGAAAATTCTTGGCTCTCCCTTAGATCGTGCTTTTGTTTGTTTGTAAATTTATACAGTTAAAAAATCTGGGAAATGGCAGTTACCTTCCTTTCTATACCTTTCTTTGTACTTTCCTCTATTTTTCTCCACTACCACTTAACTTTCTCTTCACCAGAAAAAAAATTGGAAGGCACATGTCAGTGACAACAGCACCATCTTCTGTTCTGCAGAGATTATGAAGGCTTCACTCATGTTTCTGAGTCGTTCAGAGAATGGGTCTGGTTGAAAATTTGGAGCTAGAGCTGAATCTGAACTCATGAGTTTCAATGTCTGAACAAGTCTGAATGTATGTGGGGAAGTATGGGTGTATGCAAGGCTACAAAAACTTCAGCTCTCATAGCACTTACATCTGTGAGCCACCTTTACATTTGTCTTTTGTACTCCTCACACAAACTCCGTTGCAAAACTTAGGCTACTTTTGCTTTCCTTTCCTGTGGCTTGACACATTGTCAGTTTCAGATTTTATTTATTTATTCATTTATTTGTTTATTTATCACGATTAGCATTATGCTTAGTACTGCATTGTTTGTCACTGGGAGAAATACGCAGCCCAAATAGATTACAAGATACGCACAGACAGCGGATGAGCTTATCAGTTCACCCAGAAGGCCACAGACCATAGAAGGTCATAGACCATGTGCTACCTAAAATTTGTGTTGGTGTGACAACAAAGGGACATTTTAGGGTATAAAAGAGGAAAACGATGTGGGAGTTAGCAGGAGTAAAAGTATGAAGGTACTTAATAGAAAGTTTTACATATGGATAATCAAGACTGGCAGCTTGGGTAGGTTGGTGTGGAAGACGAAGTCTTCCACAGATAGGAGGATAGGGAAGGACAGACTAATGGATCAGGAAAGGGAAAGGGAAAGGGAAAGGGAAAGGGAAAGGGAAAGGGAAAGGGAAAGGGAAAGGGAAAGGGAGAAGAAGCAGCCTGTGTTTGATGTAGCACAGAAGAGGGAGCCAGCATTGGGACACAAACGGACAGGGGGCAAGGTCAAAATAGCAGACTGAGAAACAGATCTTAACAAGATCTAACTAGGGTTAGATTGCTTTTGTTAAGCCAGGGAAGGGGATGTGGTATGAAGACAGCCCAGACAATAATTTTAAGTATGTGGGTAGATAGGAATGGACCTGTTTTGGGGAAACTCTGCAGCTAGAATTTGCAAGATACAGAGTTTGTTTGTCTTTCACAATGGAGTTTGGGGATAGAAATGCAGAGCTAGCTACTCGACAGGTAGCCTGTGGGCAGTGATAGCTGACATACTGTAATAAAACTAGACATACTGATAGTCAAATTGGGATATAAGAATCAGACTGGGATGCAAGTGTTGAAATTAACACTGAAATGGAACTGGAGAGGACAAACTTCAGGCTCACTGTAAGTTCAGAAATTAGAGGAGGGAGAGAAGGTGATAGCTAAAGGGACAAGGGTAAAGATTAAGACATACTTGCATTGTGGTGTGAAAGAGCCAGAAGAAAGGTTTAGAAGCAATGTAGGAGGGACAAATGAAACAAGTATGAGAGGATCAGGAGAAAAAAGCACAGGCACCTTCTGCAAGTGTTGTGACCATCTCTCCTGGCTGCATATCAATTAGTTCCTCTTTTCATTTGAACATTTCTGCCTCTATCCCCCTTAGCAAGGGAATTCAGGGACTTTAGGGTGAGCTGACAAAAATTAGGTGGCCTTCTTCTTTCCCTTTCTCACCTCTTGTAACCGTCTTTTTCTTTATCCCCTGGCAGAGAGCAGAAGTTTCTCAGAAACTGCCCCTTTCTGGTCCTTCCACTTCCATGCATCTTGTCCACCTTCACTTAAACCAAGACCACACATATATGTCTGTCCTTTGGTATGAACCTTTTCCTAGTATCCAGTCTGATTTTCCCATCTATGCACTTTGCTGAAAGTGCTGTCTTGGAGTGGGATTCATGTACCAGCTATGTGTGCCACTGGTATTTTGCACAACAGCGCGGAAATCTAGAAAAGGATGTGAATATACTTAACTATCCTGTAACGTTTATTGTATGGAGCACATCTCTGCTTTTCATTTCATTCTCCCATTTTACTGTGGGATAGGGATGTGGTGGGAAATTTTCTGCATGACTCTTTTTCAGAAATATCCCATCTACTTCTGCACGCAGTGGGAGAGGAGAGAAAAGGCTGTGTTATGTACCCAGTCCCCCTAGAGATCTTACACCATGCAAACACGCTCCCATGGACTCCAGCAAGGAAAGAAAATCAGGCTGCAGGGCCAGCTAAGCCCTCCTCCTTAGGAACTGTGCAGAATTACCTGTAAATGTGCAGGAGTTAGTAGGGGACTATAAGAGTTTTCATGAGAAGAAAGGTATTTTGTGTGACCCAAAACCACCACCGACACAAAACTTTATTAAAGACCTATATTTGGCCTGGGCTTTAATAATCTAATGTCATGCCTCAGCTCAGCAGTGGCTTTATGGCAATGGCACACCACGTGCTGCCAAAATTGTACGTGGGGATTTCCAAGACTTATAACTAATTGTAATACTGTAGTTTTGCCCATGATCCTTTTCCAATACAACGAACTGCTAGAATGATCATCCATGGGTTGTTCCTAGCACAGAATTACCTAATTGTGTGATCACAGGAGAAAACATTTACATCAGAACAAGTACACTTTCGTCTAAAAGAGTATGCCGTTAAGTAAGACACTGATATTTTAACGAGGGGTGTGAGGATGGAACCCCAGACCTCTTGTATTGCTAAGCAGCATTATGGGTCTTGATGAAAAACAGTAAACTGTTAAGTACCGGAGTTGTGAAATCAGCCTCAACTTTTTGAGCTAATTACTGTGTGCTGGAAACCCAAATCAGCAAAACTGCTGTTATAAAATTCAGAGAAGCATCAACAATAGCATGTGTTTCTCATCTCTGTCCTGCCTCTCAAAGGCTCAGCAATAGTATTAAATGGCACAGAGAGACTCTGGATAAGAGACAGGAGTGTGTAGCAAGCCCTACATCTGTTACAGGGAGTTGAGAAGTATTTCGTGGCCTACAGAGAGTAGTGGCCTGTGAAGAGGACATGTGCAGACTGGCCATTTATTTCAGGGCTATCTGCTACTGTGGTGGACTGGTTTTGATGTTGCAGGTAATTCCTCTTAATGTTAGGTTTCTAAACCAGATTAATCTGACTGAGGTAGAATATCTCATATGGCAGAAATAAAGCAAGCAGCCGCAGGCTGTCCTCTCTAAAAAAAAGCCCAAACCAAACTATTTCTTGCCCATATGCTGAGGTTGGAGGGCACCTGGAGAGGTCAGGAATTACAGAATATCTTCTAAACAGGAGTGCAGGGTATATGGGAGATCAGCAGCTGTGGGATGTTCTGAGTGCTGAGGCTGGTACAGTAAAAGCCTAGGCTGAAAGGGCTTTGGGCTCCTAGAGGTAGGTGGCTACAGCTGGCAAGTTGGGGGCCTGTAGGCAGGGCTGCCTTGGGAAGGAGGCAGGAAAGGGTTGGGCTATTCTTGGAAAGTGGAGAAGACAGAATGGGACATGGTCTCTGGTGAGGTAGGAGTATATGTTGGAAGTGTAGGGCTGGAAAGCACAAATTTAGGGTCCTAGCACAAGGACAGAATAGGTACAGCACAAAGGTGTGAATGACATTCGAAAATTACTAAATTCTGCTCCTTGCTCCTTTTTTCCCTCTTAACTCCATAACCACCTTTGTTGTTTGGTTTTGCTCTTGGTGTTGTTTATCTTCGCACGTAGCCACGTTCCACTCAGAAGCTCCCCAGCCTGATCTCCCACAGGCTTAACTTCTCACCTGCTCTTTTTTTGTGCGGTATGCAGTGAAACAGTTCAAATTTAAATGCTGATGTTTAACCTGATGTAATAAGACTTTAGACTTGGTGCTGCACTGTGATAGAAATAAGGGCAAGGCTGAATTCAGACAATAATGGTGAAACAGCACAACATCTAGTATTTTATTCTGTTTTGATCACTGCTTGTTCAGACCTTTAACGCTTCATTTGCTTAAGTCTTACAGGCCCCTGGAAGGGAAGAGACTGTAATAAAGTAGGGATGCTCGTGCTTGGCACTTTTTTGAGCCCAATAAAAGAAACCCACAATTCATCAGACTGCGTGCTGTAAGTAACACATGGGAGAATTACTAAAGACATCAGAATAAATGGAAAAGCAAACATGATGCATTATTGCATGAAAGAGGTTTCAACCGTAAGCATCCTATTTGCTAACATACCTTATACTCATTCCCCCTCTGAAAAATGTTTGGCTGCATGAGAAACAAAGAACTAGGTTTTACTTCACGTTTAAGCAAACATATTAGTTTGAACTGTTTTCTTGAGCTTTTTCAAGATTCTGTGTTTTACGTGTAACTGAACACATGCAGAGTGGTATGGCACACGGAAACTGTGTTAGCTAGCAGGTTTAAAATTGTTCCTTTCCACCTTCTTTTTGTAGAATATATCACATATACAGTCACATTACAGGTCCACTTCTAATAAGAGGCTTTGGTCATTTTGCAATTGGTAGACTCTCAAAGATAACAAATTTTCAATAAAGTTTTTGGGAAAATGGATAGCCAGGAAAAGGACGGACACTACTCAATGTGATTTGGAGATAGTGATCAGGTGTGGGAGCTCACACTGAAAACTTCCAGTAAGCCTTTCTTCTAAACAAGAATGGCTTAGCCAAGGTAACTCCGATCCCCACTGGAAACCACGTTGCATCCATGCTGCCGTGCAGGGAATTCGCTGTCCATTGCTTCTGTGGGAACAGAACGTTCCAGGTTTGCCCCTTCCCATGACCGTATCTTCCAGAAGAGTGGCTTGCCACCATTATTGATGTGCCTATCTCTAAATTTTTTTCAAGGGAATTGTAATCTTTGTACAGTGAAATTTACACTTACTGGAAATCAGGTTGCTCTTTTTAGTTAGGCTTTGGCTGCACTAGTGCATAAAACTGGCCGGAGCTGTCCTCTGGCCCTGGTGCCAGAGTCCTGGACCCTTGTAACAAGCTAACAGCACCCAGGAATGCTTCTGATCCTCTCCAGAGACAGATGCCGGGCATTCAGGTAGACTTCTGGGATGCTGTGATGGCAATGTAGATGGGTTTCGACAACTTATGTTGGCATCAATGGTCCCAACAAGCACGACAGATGGGAAAACCGAGCATTTTGGGGTATTACTGCCGCTTGCTCTTGCGTTGTAACATGCATGAAGTGTAGAGTTTCGAAGGTGCGCAATGAAGGAACTTTATCCCCTCAAACACGGTGCTGACACCTCGGACGTCCCTGTCGGGCCTTCCCATGCTCGGCTCACGAGAACACAGAGCGGGCCGGGCTTTGCTGAGCAGCCGAGCCAACGGGAAACACGCGTGGGGCGCTCGGACAGCCTCAGCCGCGCCGGTGCTGGCCCGCGGGGGTGCCCGGCACCACACGACCCCAGAAACCCGGGACTCCCAGGTGCTGTCTCCCCAGCCCTCGCACAGCAGCTCGCCCGACTCCTGTGACGGACCCACGGCACCTGCCCGTCCCTCTGCCCACAGGAGCCCCGGGCTGGCGCCGGGGCCACGGCGCGAGGGGCC
>VZZY01021158.1:11698-31973 GCA_013400335.1 Eurystomus gularis | reverse complement strand
CACGGACGGCGGAGACGGTACGGCCGGGGCGGCAGGGCTGGGCTGGGCTGGGCTGCGCGGCCGGGGGAAACAGCGTCTTACCGTTCTTCGTCTTCCTGTTAGAATCGAGCCTGTTCTGGTGGTCCGCCGAGAAGAACGAGAAACTTCTGCAGTTTTGGGAAACTTACATTTTGATAATGGAAACTCTGGAGGGAAACCAGGTGGGAGCAGCGCGGAGTCTGCGCGGTTACCGGCGATACGTTGGCACGTGCCCTGCGCATGTTGCTGTTGGGCGAAATACTTCCAGTTTTGGCGGTTGAGAGTATTGGAGTAAGCATCGCCTGGAGTGTTTTCATGTCGAGTTTTAAATATTTAAAACACGGCACGCATAATTCATTTGGAATAAATTCAGCGCTCTCCGCTGTCTTTGGAATAGTTCTGGTGGAAGCGGTGGGTTGAGCTGAGATCGAAAAACCTGGATTGCAGCTTCTTGCAAGACCGCGGGTAACCTGCTCTTAGTGAAAGTCAGGCTATAGCGATTTAATAGACTGTTTTCGTTAGGGGGGAATATGTCTGTCTAACAATGCACTTGTGGCCTGCGTTGGAAGCCGCTGAGTTTGAGTCAGCGTCCAGTGGGCTTGGCAGAAAGATTCCTCTTGACTTGAGGCTTCCGTAATGGTGTGGTGTTAATGATCAGTTGTGACTACGTCTTTGTAGTTATTTCATTTGTATGTAATTGTCCTGTAACTGAGAGAAGTAGTGTTTATCAGAATGTTTAATTCTAGAGGTTTGTGCTGTTTTATTATAATTTTGATGAGTCGAATGGTTGGTTATTGGGACGTATTGTTTTTGTACAGTCGCGTGGAAGTATCTGTTTTTCTTAATTGCTAAACTACAATTGAGTGTTACATACCAAAGGCTGGGATCAGTTGCACAGGCACTGTATGTTTATTTAAATGCAGTTATATTGTCAAATACTAATGTTATTGTTAGTAACTTCTAACCCATGAGTAAGTGACGGTTCCCAGGTTTGAGATAAGCCGACTACTTACATCTGATTTGCATTTCAGATCCATGTCATAAAGCCAGTATTACCAAAACTGAACAGTTTATATGAGCATGCTATATCAAGGGAAAAAGGTAAGACTTAACTTCTTCTGAAACATCTCCTAAACGTTAGGCAGTTAAGTCACACTTTTGTTTTTGCTTCTTGTTATGCTTTGTTTCTCAAAGTTGCTGTTTTCTGGGTGGCTATTCCGGTTGTTGTGGATCTCCTATGTGCATAGGTTGCTTGGCAGACATGCATAGGCAGTGCCGCTCTGCTCTGAGAAAAAGAAATCCTAGCATATGCTTATTGCTTACTATGTTATCTTGAGATACTTTTTTTCTGTCAGCCAACCCAACTAAATGGTCATTTTCCAGTACATTTTGCTTTACTTCAGCGAATGTGAAAATAAGACAAAGCCAGAGATTCTTGGGGTGGGTCAGCTGAGCCAAGTCACCTGCATGACTCTGTAAAATAGGAAAAAAACCCCAACTCCTTGGAAGCAGGGAGAGAAGAAACAAAGTGAGTGCTGAAACAGCATGTCAAAGGATGTGATTTCATCTTCTGTAGGGCAAAATGGAGCACATCTAATTAGGTAGCACAAGATGTTAGAGATTTATAAAGTTTGAAGACTATTAAGTGTTGCAGGTGAATACGGTGTTAGTAGGAGGAGAGTTGCAGGAAGGGTGTGGATTTTGCACCTGTTAGTCATTTTTTATAACTAATACAATTTAGAGGGCAGGTTTTGAAAGTGAGTTCTGAAAGCAAGTTTTGAAAGCCATGTTAATAAATCTCCAATAGAAAAAATACTTCACAGGATATTTTTATAAGTCTGGTAACAGTGATAATATTTTTGAAACATTCTGTGAATTGACAGTGATGTTATCCAGAATGTGTCAGTATGCTGTGTGTTAGTAGGTTAATGTGTCACCATCAGTTCAGAAGAATTTGCTTTTGTGACAGATTGTTGGTTGTTTCACCCATCCTGGCACATGTGCATTTATAAACGAATGTTTGAGAGCGAGAATAAAACATTGATGAAGGAAGGCGTTCTTCATTTTCTGGAGCTTTATGAAACAAAGCATCTTCCAAATTCACTTGATTTTTCAGAGGTAAGGATGTTACTTTTACTTGCCAGAACAAACAGATGTACTAATTTGTAGTATATCTTAATGCTAATTGCCTCAGTAGTGTTGGAATTGAACAGATTCTGTAAAAATACCCTCTTACTTAGCTGTGCAAGTGATAGCAATATTTATAAGTGGCGTCAAATATGTAATTGAAAAATTCCAGGCTGGAGGGAATGTGTTTTTTGAGTGCAGTTGTTCATTCCCATATTTCAAACTAGTGCTCTCTAATTAAAGTTGGCTCATAATTTATTGAGATTTGTTACCAGAAGTGGAATTCTCAGAAGGGTGGTTGATGTTTCGGCTTTTCAGAGCCCCCTGAATCTCTCAGTAATTATTAATTAATTAAACAGAGTGTTGGATAAACCTGGTCAGCCGGCTTCAGGTCTGTGCATATTGTCTCCTACTCAAGAATGGGTTTTGAAAATTCCTCACTAGATAACGCTGTGAGGAGATGAATGTCTCTGTAGTATAATCAGTGTGTTACTATATCCCATTAAAAACCACACTTACAAATATTTCGTATGTGGGAAGAAATACAGTAAGTTTAAATGTTGGGTTGTTTTGGGTTTTTTTTATATCATACTTAGGTTGACTCCTTAACCAACCTACATCTTAATAAGGAATGATTTATATTATGATATTATTTTTTGCTTTTCTCCTTCAAAGGAGGAACATTGCCCTCAGAGGTTAACATTTCCAATTTACACAGATTATGTCAGCCCCTTGATGACTAAACTGAGATCCAGTCAACCTTAAAATACACAATGAATTTTTCTATTTGTGTTGACCCCTAGGTCTTTTTATTTCCTGTTTAAATATCTTTTCTCCATCCGTTTTCCAAAATAATTTTTTATTTGCCTGTACTGTTCACAGTGCTCTGTGAAATGTACCTAGTGAAAAAATTGCTTTTCTTGAATATTCTCCTGCTCCCCTTTCTCTTTAGTTTCTTTCCCTTTTTGCTCCTACTATTTACTACTAGCAGAAGTATTCTCTACTTTCTGACTCTGTCCTTTTAAAGTCTAGTGAAATAAGTCTAGTTAATCTCTACGTAACAGTGCCTTGCAAGTGTACATTTAACCATTGTTCTTGTTTTCCTTTTTATCAGTTTGTTATTGGACCATTAATGAATGCCCTCTCAGAAAGTTCACTCTATAGCAGGTAAGCCACTGATCTCATTTTTTAAATCTATTGATTACTGGAAATGTATTCTAATAATACTGGTTTGAGTATGTGGGTAAAATCTTGGATAAAGGAAAACACATGAATAAACAAATAGCATTGTTAAACTCACTGACAGGTAAAGAGTTTTTGAGGAAAAATGGGTGGCTGTGTGAGATCAAGTAGGTTCAATTTTATCCTAGTAATAGCAGCATAGGGCTGCCTCAAGGTCCTATTTAACACCTGGTGTTGAAGTATTAATTTAAAAATGAAGTGTGAGAAATTTATAACTTAGTGAAGTATTTTTTTATGTTCTTATTGTCTTGCTACACAGAAAGAAAGGGTTCCTCTAATTTTTGCCAATTCGTAACTGATTAAAGTGGTTTTTTTGACAGTGCTTGATGATCTTTTGAGAAATTAATATTTTTTCACAGGAAACTATTTGCGGTCGATGGGTGACAGTGTCCTCCCTTGGTGTAAATACATAAAGAACAAATACAAGTTTGAGGCGTTGCAAATTACTATATATTCAGTGTACTGATGGCACTCAGTCCTTCATGCTAGTTGCATGGAGAGTACTGAGAACGGGGAGTAATGTGGTGAACACGCTTCATGCACTCAGCGTTATGCCAGGTGCAGCGGCTTGAGTGATTCAGCTGGCAATCAGGAAGTTCAGAATGATGTTGGAGGAACCTTGATTGACTGACCTTGTTAGGCAGCTGGGAAAGTTGACAGTCTCTTTATGCACATCTTTGGCAGAAGAAAAATGTGACTGTTGCTTTTTAAACTCATGGTCAGTTTGGATTGAGTGATTCTGGGTAAAGTGTAGTCAAGATTGGTTGTTTCATCTAAGCATGACAGGAGAAATGTGACCTTTTCAGGCTCTCACAGCAGTTGAGTGTTTCTCATCTCAGTTAGCTGGCTGCAGTAGGCTTTCCATGAGCATACATGGATGGGAAGTCAGAAGCTGAAGCAAGTGCTGAGTGTTTCAGTGTGTATGTCAGAGCTGTGTTGGATCAATGCTTCAGAGTCTTCCCTCTTAGTTTCTATATTTCTGGACAGACATGTTGGCATTGTAGAGGAGGGTACAAGTTTGAATATACCAAGAATATGCAAAGTAATTACAGGTAATGTTAAGCTGTGTGAGACAGTACTGTAAAATCTCATGACTAGCCAGAATCCTGGACTTCTGAGAGGTCACAGGTTGTTTCTGTTAGTGTCATGGAGCATTTCTTGTGTCTTTACTTAAAACCTTCTGTGCTGGTCAGTGGTTTTGTTTACAGTGACTTTATAACCTGTTCCAGGGAGAAATGCTTGCTCTGTAGCACACCTGTGTAAGTAATTTGTGTTCACTGTTCTCTGGATCAGACTGGTTCCATCCCCACTGCATACCAATGATGTTATCCCATGGGCCTTGGTAGCCTGCTCCTGGAGGCCCCTGTCATTCTGTGGATGTGGGCACGGGGTTGAACTGACAGTGCCGTTTCCTACTGTGGGCTCACATAAGATTCTTCCAGTCCTGAGTAACTTGACTTGAGGCTGTGCTTGAATGCCATAGTGTGCCGCCACAATGTCTTTGTAGGTGGCAAGGGAGAGTCATCCATCTTCTGGATGTTTTCTGGGTAGTGTTGGAATACTGGGATAAGTGTAGGGTGCAAGCTGATGCAGTCCATCTTTGGCCTGTTGGAGCAGTCTCTGCAGTGAATTAACCACTGAACTGTACTTTGTTTTTGTTTAGGGGCAATTCTTCTTGTAGCTACTAACATGCCAGTTGTGTGTTTGATGTTTTAAAACCCAGCAGGACACCAGGTCAGTTAATGGGAGCCTGTCCTCCCTTGGGAATGAAGCTACAGAAGTTTTTGGCTACTTTTTTCATGCTTCTTCCGGAGGAAGAAAAAGGTATGTTTCAATTTCACTGTTACGTTCTTTTAAATAAAGAAACCAAGTAAAAATTATGGACCCATTTTCCATATCACGTAGAGATTTACTAGTATTTTGTACATCAGAGAAAAAACAAGTAGTCCTCCATGTGGAAGTGGAGTTTCTGGAGAAGAGAGAGGTCTTTAGAGGCTTTAAGGGATGCTGCAGTATTAAGCTACAAAATTGTTTTGGCGGCAAACTGAAGCAGACTCACTTTTTAAAATTAAAAACTCAACCTCCTAAGTTTTGAAGGTGAACAGTATTTGCAGATTCTTTTTTCTTTACTCTACTGAACAAAATCTTCAGAACTATTCTTTTTGTTTGCTTGGTTTGAGGGGTCTTAGTGTGGGTGGGTTTTTTTGTGTGTGTGTGCATGTGGGCTTTTTTTAACCAATCTGTCAGACTCTTAGTCATGATCTGTGCCATTAGGCATTCAAAAGAACCAGTCCAAGTGCTGAGGCAGAATCCGAATAAGGATTCTTTTAGTGTGAACATTGATGGAGGAAGGTTTCTGAGATTTGTTTCAAATTTTGATGTTAGTGTAGACTGAAAAGGAGCAACCTTTGATAGACCAGAGTTTAATATCTGGCCTAATAGGATTAAATAAGGGTAGAACCAGCTCTGTTTAGTACCCTGTATCAACAGGTGCATATCCTGGTAGGAAGTATGTTCTGTGTTTGTAATGCCATAGATGCTCTGTTTCTCTGCCTTGTCTCAAGGCATATATTTTACTCCAAAATGGTGGGTCTGTGATTAGCAACCCTGAGGCTAAGTGGCTTGCTTCTACAAATTATAGCTATGGTGTCTGGTGAAGGCTTGCTTTGGCCGTGCCAGCAGCCATTAAACTGGTTGAATTGCCATGTACTGTGGTCTGTCATCACATCATGCCTTAAAGAAGCCATTGTCTAGTACTCGAAACAATCAGAGTCAAAATTCCAGGATTAGTGCAAATCATCAAGGGCAAGATAAGGTTTATTTATTTCTGGTTATTTCCTTATATTATCTTTCTGACAGGCTTCTTTGGAATGTACTTTTTTTCATTGAAATAATTAGGAAATCATTCTGTTGTCTTTAATTTTCAGACATGATAATAACACTCTTCTTCTGGGGGTCTGTGTCATTTAAATGTATTGGAGAACAAGAAATCAATCTGAATTGTCTGTTCTGTTTACTTTTATTTAAGGTAGTTTCCTGTTACAATTTATTCAGAGGATGACAAGTAGGCATTGGTGTGCTGTTCCTATTTTGTTTCTTTCTATGGCCCTGGCATATATCCCTGCTTGTAAAGTACTGGGCACTGAAGGACTTCAAGCTTTAAGGTAAAATGCGCACTCTGCTGTATTTTTACAGACTTCTAAAAAAAGTGTGGTGAACATCTGGGGAGCCAGGGTTTAATTTGTGTTTGTTAATTCTGGGTGTATGCAAGGGTTGTGCAGGGGAATGGAAGGTTCTCTTTCCTATATGTGTAAATTAAAGGCTGGGTAAAAGTTCTTAGCATGCATGTTGTCCTTAATTACACTGATGTTTCCTAATTGTCTACTTTAATTTCCTAAAGCCACTAAAAATCAGTCGTCATTCCAGTTTAATGAAATTTGAGCTTTAAAATAAAATCTTACTGGTGGTTGAAGGATTACTGGTTAAAAGTACTTTACAAAAAAAAAAGTCAGACACGCCTCTGCTGATAGAAGATAATTGAGGTTTTTTTCAGTTTTTTAGAGTGAGAATTGATAGCAAACATTTTATTTCTATATTTGTTACAGATAGAAAGGCAAATATTAAATTATCTGTTTGAACTGGTGCGATCACGGAGATTGTTCCTTTAGGTTTGGTTTTGTTTTGCCCCCTCCCCACATGCTTTTTATTTTGTGTATATGCTTACCCAAGTTTTAAAGTGTTCAAAAGTACATATAGCAGTAGTCTTGGTGCTGGTTCTATATGCTGTCTGATCAGGTGATGATTGTGTTCTAGGTAGTAGAATATGTTTGTAAATACAATCTGATAGATTGAAAATAATAATGAGCAAATACATTAAAATGTTTAAACTTCTTATGTGTGTTTTTCTGCATTGCATTTTTCCTCTTTTTAGAGATGTCCTCCAGTGTACTATGATTACACATCAGATTTTGTTGCGTGGAGCTGCTCAGTGCTATCTTCTTCAAACAGCTATGCATTTGACAGATGTGGTGAGTGGTTAGTTTTGTGGTTTTGGGGGTTTTTTTCTTCCTGGTGTAATAGAAATACACAAGCACTTTTTCAGGGTAAACAGTAATAAGAAAATCATTAAATACAAAATGGACCAATTAATTTTGCTGGATTTGATTTTTTTTTTTTAATGACTATAAAAATTGTGCTGCGTAAGTATGGATATGCTTCTTGCGACCTTTGTTTTTTGTAAGATGTATTTTTTTTCATTGCCTGCTTATTGGTTGATGTTTTCTCATAGGGTTTCATGCAGTAGTTATGGAATAGTATCCTGTTATATCTACTGTATAAACTCAGGCTTTGACAGATAGAAAATAAATGGACTCCCCTGAAATACCTAAGAGAATGAAAGTATTCATAATACCAGAATGATAAAACTACCATTGATGTTGAAATAGCCAGATCTTAATAATTAAGTAGTTAAGACAATTGAAACATGAATAATTTATAACTTGCTTTCTAGACGAGTAGGCATTGTTCCATGTTGTGTGTTATGGCTATAAACTTGTTTGAGCATAATTTCCGTTTGGAAATACAGAAGTATTACTTACCAGTGACTCTTACTCGTTTATGTACCTTCATTTAAAACGGGTCATCAGTGAATAGCACTATTCTAGTCATTCATTAACTTTCAGATAGATTTTAATACTTGGAAAAATTAAATTGTATTCTTTGGTAAAGATACGTTGGTCCCAAAGAGGCAAAAATCAGAGTCTGTGCCATGGAAAGAAAGAAGTCAATTTCTTTTTCTGAAACTTTTGCCAGATAACAGCAAACTTCTTGAGTTGTTATACAGATACTATCTGTTGTGTATCATGTTGGCAACTGCTATATCTTGAGTAATTTCTTCAGGAGAAGGTGTCCCTCCTAGAAGTTTCAAGCTTTCTTCTGTCCCTTAGACCAGAGGAGTCCCTAAGAAGAGATACTATGTTATGGACAGAGGTGAGAACTGAAGCTGGTTTTATGTTCCTCAGACATTTTTTTAATACCTATACAATTGCATGTTGTATTATTGTTAATTTAATATTTAAATAGCTACTTTTGCATTGTCCTCAGACAGAATTTCTGGATGTGAAGTCCTGATGGATTTATGTTTCATGTGAAAACTGTGATTGTGTTGTTTTGATTTTTTTTTTTTTTTAATGTTATAGAGGTGTTAACCCTAAACAGGTTAAGTAGACTCAAAGTGGAAGAATTTTAAGGGGGTTGAAGGTAAGGTGGGTGAGGAGAAAAATGTGAGATTTAATTTCTTCATGCAGAAATTCTCCATCCTGCAGAAGAAAAAGCTCTTTCTTGAGGCACAGGCCTTTCTGAACTCCTGCAGAGATTGTATGCCCCAGTTCATTTTGTTTCCTGTAGTTCAACTTGCAGTTGTTGGGTGTAACCGTATTGAAATGCAAACTAGAATTGGGTCTTCCTGAGACTTTTGGTCCCTGAATACTGGTTGTTTAAGAGACTTCTGTGTGTTCTTCCCAATCAGAGTCTTCTGCATCCTTTGCCATGACTGTAGGCTCCAAAATCGCTACTTGTAATCCTGTACTAGTATCTGTAATCTCCCACCAGGGATCTATGCTCACTCCTCTACATGGTAACTTCATGAAGAGAGTGCAAAGCAGGGCACCTTATGGAATCCACAGTCATGACTTGGGGTTTCTCTCTCCTTTTATTAAGGATACCAGGTGGATGTAACATCCTCAACTGGAGTTGCTCCTGCTCATATGATTCTACAGGCAGTTATTTCCATATATTATATATATTCTCTTAGTGGCTACTTCCCCTCATTTCCCCTCAACTATGTTGTACAATTTCATTTGACGGAAAAGAATGCTATTTTGTATGTTTGTTCTATCTTCAGAAGGATAGTCTGCTAGCATAGGACATATTTTCTCTTGTAGTTTTGAAATTACTGTCCAAGATAATGTGGATCCTGAGACTCTCTAAATGAGCCAGTGTACAGGTTAAAAAAATTGTGTAAGAGCCACCTTTGATTTTCATGTTGTTAGGGTCAACCCTGTGCTGTCAGAAATAACAGGGTAATCTCAGAGGGAAAAATGTAGAGTGAGATTGTAAATTTTAAATTTCCACAGGATATTTGTTTTGTGTCTTTGCAACATGCAAAATGCTGAGGGGAAAAAATAAAGAAGAAATATACAGGAGCCAACTGAATATGTAGCTATAACTTTTGTTAGTTGTACAGCTATATAATGATAAAATCATTTTTTGCTTAGTGTCCTCTTGTCATGTATACTGTACATTTCATCTTATTTGATTTTGGGCATAAAAGTTAAAAAAAAATGCAGGTCTTGGTAGATAACACTTGACTGTGGGAAGCTGTTTTGAGATAGGGGAATTTTTACGAGTCTTTTTTATTTTTCAGAGGTGTGCTTTTTCTTATATTAGTAACAATGGGGTTTTTTTGGGTGCTCTGAGTTACTCTCTGGAAGAACCTTCTTATATGTTAGTTAGAAGGGAACAGTCTGCTAAGCCTCAAGGTAGCTCCAGTAAACACCTCTCATAGCGTGGATTTATTAATGTAACAGCTCATGTTTGACACTGCTTTAGTGTTGGTAATGTCAGTACACAGCTGGCAAATGTGGTTAAGCAGTAACATGCTGGCTTTAATTTAGCTTTGCAGTTGGTTGCAAGTGAATGATGGATGCTTCAGAAAGTCTGTAACCTCTGATTTTGAGCATCAAGAGACGTCATCGTTATGTCAATATGTACGCAGTCTTGTGGGAGAGTATCTTAAGACACCAGCACCTGAAAGTAAGTTGGATATTTATCAATACAGCAATCCTTTGGATTTTAGAAGAGTTTTGTAATATTGTACCTATTCAAATTCTACCCAGTTTTGTGGTATTTGTGACTCTTAAGTTTGAGCTTTGTTTTCCAATCCCAGTTTTCCTTCGTAAAAAACAGTCCTGCGGTATTAATTGGAAGTTAAGCCTTAATATTCAGTTTTAATGCTGCACTGGTGCTTGTGCATTAGATTTATTCTGTTACTACTTTGATGGTGCCTGAAAATGCTGGTGTATGGAGTCAGAGGAAAGCATAAGGGACTATGAACAGATAAAGGTTCTGTAGCCTTTCTCAGCAGAGCTTTGTGAAATGACTGTTTATGTGGAGAAGAGATGCCATATAGTCAGGCAACTTGACAGCTCGCTACATACCTTACTGTGTAGTGATGTTTTTTTGATCTTGAAGCACTTGGAGCAGATGAGCTGCCACATGTTATAACCAAGGAAGGTTCTTCGTATGCTGTATAAATATGCAGATAAATTTTTAAGGGACTTCTTTGTTCACTGCCACATTTTAATGTATTGTAAATTCTGTTTAGAATTTTCTTTCAGACACATTGAAAGCAGTGGCAAATTGATGTTTCTGAATATTTTAACTTGTGTGGCACTCAATTATTTGCTACTTCAGTACCGCAACTGTAGTGAATTTTATATGGTTTTATAATGTCAAGAGTCAAAACTGAACACTTTTAAAATATTATACCTATAGGAGATAAAAAGGCTAGGTCAGAATTTGGTAATGATAAATAGCTTCAGAAGCTTCCTGCAGCCCAGGAAACTTCACTTGATTGATTGTCTTATTGTTACAGAAGTTGCAAGCAAGTCTTGTTTGTTGATATTCCAAGGTAGATGCTTTGCTAAAAATTTTGGCAGATCATCTGCCTTCCTGAAATGTTTGTTTAGTCCTTGTTCTGTATTAGCTGTAATTTCATGGCAAACATCTGTGTTTCACTTCTAAAAAGTGATGTTCATAATTTCCTGGTTTGATACGAATCTTAGTTTATAAGCAGCTTTAAGGAGGAAAAAAAAATCAACCCATGTCCAGCTGCTTGAACTGAAGCTCTAAAGTGTTTTGCTTTTTAAGTTCCCAAAACCAAAAGCATACCAGTCAAAACCTTAAAACCAACTTATGTACTAGTATTTACAAAACAATTTTTGTAAGTATGATGTAGTCCTACATAAAAGATCAATGAAAAGAGAAACTTCGGTTAGTTGTTTGTTTTTTTTTTTAATTTTCTTTTGACAGAATAGTTTTAGTTCTTCTTATAACTTTTAGCTGGTCAAAATCACAGCTGATGTTTCTGATGAAGCTTAGTGGAATTATGTTTTTGGTTAACATCATTTGAATGTGCTAGTGTATTTTTAAAAGCAATAGAAAAGTCTACTGGGAGCTACTACACAATATATGCAACTACATAATGTAGTTCATTGCCTACAATTGATTTCAGCATAGACACCGATGAGATTAGCTGCTTCGAGGCATAGACAAAAAGCAAATTGTGTTCGAATTTAGTTTAGATGAAAAAATGTAAAACATTAGTAGTAATATTCTTCTTAGCATTAATCGATGTTATACTACTGATTTATTTTAATAAGTATAAACACCAAAGTTTTAAAAACGAATATGAAAGTATTTTTTAAATACTGTGGAAACCTTAAAATATCTTTAATCAGGAGAAAATTGCTTTATGCCTGACTGGTTTGAAGCTAAGCTTGTTGCAACAATGATACTGTTGGCTGCAGATGTGGAGCAGATGAAGAATAAATACAGGTAAGTATGAAATACCTCATTTTACATTTCTCTCTTTTTCATCCCCCTCACTCCTGAAGGATCTGGTAGAAGCCTGATCAAGTCAGGAAGCTGTCCATTTCTCTGTAGACTTTTGGTCAGCCTGATCATTCCTTAGACCTTATCCAGCTGTTGCTGCAAACATACCGGGTAACATTTCTAAAGATACTTAAGTGACTTGGAATTGTGTGTCCTCTTTATTTCCGTAAGTGACTTCAGCATTTAAGGCAGATACTCAGAAGAAGACTTTCTTTTTAATTTTTGTTTTTGTGTAGTGGAAAAAGCAACATAGAATGGATTGAACTAGAGGCTTTCTTGAACCCTCTTCTGGATGTCTTGATGAAACTTGGCAGTAATGCTTACATACCAACACTGAAAGCAGATAAAAGCCTACAGCTTCTCTTGAAGTTATTGCAGACCCGTTCGTTAAAATGTTCCAATACGCAAGATGGTTAGTGATACCTTCGGTATACTGTGTCTTACATTAATTACAGTGTAACTAAAAGTAAGGTTCTTACTGTTTTAAGGCTATACTGTCAAATTAATACTAGCCTAGAAGTGGTAAATGTGAAAGTTGACAATTTGGCATATCTGTTATGAAATTGAGCAGTGGGTTTAATCCAACAGGAGCTCTTCTTAAGGTGTCCCAAGGACTGGGAATTGAGAATATGGAAGCCTTCTGAGAAAGCAATAGTTATCTATTAGGATTAGATTAGCAGTTAAAATTTGGAGATCGTGACTGTGTTTATAGGCCTATTTTTTGCCAACAAATGGATTCCGTAAGTCATTTAGACACTGCAGAAAGAGAAGTTAGTACAGAAACCCAGCCTAACCTGCTTAGTTGCCACAGGTTCAGCCAGAGTGTTCCCCGAGTGCTTAAAGTGATCCTGCTGGACATACTGAGTTGACTGGTAGGTAATTTTGCCTCAACTAACGCTGTTTAGACTGCAAAAGATGGGATGTCTCTGATTATTTCACAGTATTAGGCATGCTTAACTGACTTGCTTTAGTTTTGACCTTGGTTAGGAACAGTGAGGTTAAGTGGTGCCCACTTATGCACAAGGCTGCTGATCTGACTGGGAGTTTTTGCCTCCTCTCCCCCCACACCCACCGCTCCCCTAGGTTAAGTGCTGTAGTTTGTAGACCTTTCGGGAGGGTGAACAAAAGCTATGGGGTCCTTACTACTCCTATTGTGAGAACATTGTCAGTTTGTAACCAGAATAGACCTTTTTTTTTTTTTTTTTTTTTTTTCCTGAGAGCAAATGAAAAATTGCAATACTGTTTTCAGGGTAGTAGGATGCTGAACTGGATCAAGAGCGATCCTGGCATTCAGTTTCTGCTTCTCCAGATTTGGGTTTGTTTTGTTTTATTTTTTCAGTGTTTTTATAACATGGAACACAAGAGTAGCTTTGGAGTAGGCACCACAGATCTAGGCCCTTATGTGGGGAAAAAAAAAAAAAATCATTGCAGATTCTGCATCCAGGTTTCTTAAGGTGTCTAAATGCAGCCCTGAAGTAAATACCCTCATTTTTAAAAGCACTCCCCTCTTGCATTTTAGTTGTTTGACTGAAATATTGAGTACTAATTATGCAGGCTGTTACAGTTGTGGGATGGTCTCTGACTGCTGAAGTGGATTCCTTCAACTGAAACTAAATTGGAAGACGTGCTCCAGCTGCCAGTGTGCATTCAGTCTACAGCACAAGGCTAGAACAAGCCTAACATGCGAGCGCGTGTTAGGTTTTTTAGTATCAAGAATTGAACTCTGTAAATAATTTCCTTGTGTGCCTTATTTCCTGATGTGCTTGCTAATGTAGGTGTAATGGATTGCTCCTGCTTTGGGCATTTTGATGCCTGACCTAACATGCTAAATTCTGGTAACCGAGTCCTTAAGTCCTCCAGTACAGCTCATCATCAATAGAGTCTTCCAAGAGACTTTCAGAATTGGACTTGTAATATTATGTTTTCTTGTGTTGAGTTAATATAAGAAGACTAATCCTTGTTTATTTCCTACAGTGTTTCTGTACTTCTTCCTCCTGTACAGGAGAGCCAAGTAGTAAATCTTGTTTCTGCAGCTGTGAATTGACTGTGTTGAGTTTTGTTGCAGTATTGATTAAACAGGAGGTTGAAAGTCCTGTTAGTCAAATGGGAAATGATAAAATGGGAGGGAAGAAGAAAGGAATTTAAGCTTGTAAAGCAAAAATAACAACAATTGGGAAGTGTTTGATTTACAGATACTTTAATGGGGATAGACACGTCTGAAATGCATGCTGATATCAGCAGCATTTTTCTACAGGTCTTGCTGTCTGTTGTGTTGCTAGACTTCACTATTTTAAACAGTAAGTTTTTTTCGATTTTTTTTAATAGTGTTAAAGCCACAGGTAGTGAGTTGTATTTTATATCCAAAATGTTTATCTGAAGAATTTCTGCATTTGAATTGCAGATGTTTGAGTCATTTGAGACTTAAGATTAAACATGGTAATAATCTGACATAGTTAAATTGTTTGTTCTAAGCAAATTAAGCATTAGAAATGCAGTCCAATGATCCATTTTAATAGACAACATTGAAAGTAAGTACAATATGGATTTGGAACTTCTGAAAATACATCCTTTTATATTTCTACCTTTTGAAGGTCTTCCATTTCATAATTTGCTGCATGAAGTGTAATTCAGGGTCAACTCCAGAAAAAAAAAAAACAGATCTGACCTGGATAACTCTCCTAAATACTGAAACTACTATTTTTAGAGCAAGATGGTCATGCAGAGTGTTTTAACTCCATTTTCATATTGATATGTTATTTCTTTGACTTTGAGCTAGCCCTTACCCTTGAGTCACAAATTGAAGTGTGTTTGTTGTTAAATGTTTTACCAGAGTGCCCTACCTCCCTTGTGTAATAAACTTGTGTCCTTTCCTTTGTCAAATGCTGTGCACACATGGTATACTTCATAGCCTAGCCTTTTCCTAGAAAGTACCACATTTTGTGTTGTTATTTTGTGTTTTCGTTTACAATGCTATGCCAGGAAGCTACTGGACTGAAATCTTACAAGATTACTCTATATCCAGAGCTGAATTAACCCAGACAAAAACAGTTTTCACTTCTGTACATCTTAGAAATAGATAAATGCATTTTTCTCACATACGGTCAATTACTAGATATGGAAACTTTTATTCTTTATTAAAGAGTAAGTTCATTAATAAGCAGAGGGTTGGTAATAGAAGTTAAAGTTGGAAAATTATGCTTTGGTATTCTGGTCTTGTGTGTTTCTTGGTTCACTAATTCATGATAAATCTCAGGGAAGAATACCACCCGGTTTGATTCTTTCAGCCTTATGGCTTATACTGCTAAAGAGTACAGAACTGTTTTAAGGTATTCTTAGGTATTTGAATACTTATTACTGTATAATTTGACTCTAACTTAATTAAATCAGCATGATATATTAAATTTCTTAAGGAAATTGTATTTCTGTGTGTTAATACTTTTTTTTTTCCTCTTCACACAGATCGAGTATTGTTTTTTATCTGGAAATCTCTCATGAGACCTGTGGAGAGTATTCTTGAATTTGTTCTCCGAAGGCTTACTACAAATGAGTTAGGCACTGTAAGTAATTGTTATAAGGCATACTTTGTGGTTTTGCTAGTTAATTTTTTACCAGTGTTCCTAATTTTCATATCAAATGACTTGATAGTAAAGAAATTTGATTTCTTTAAAAATATCCTTTTGAATATATCAGAGAACTGCAGTGCTTTAGAGAGGGGGAAGTACATATTTCCCTCTCTAAGGAGCTTTTAGGTCATATATAAACAAGAAGACATAAGACATGTAAAGCAAAACATGTACAGATCTTTCTAGTTCAAGAAAGAGGAATTAGAATGTAGTGTTGATGAGGAGAATGGTGTTATTCTTGGAAGAAAATAGATTTGAGAAGGAAGGATTGGTGGGAGTTAAAGGAGGCTAATCCTCAAAACTCAAAAGCTCAATGAAATGTGAAGTAGGAACTTTGAAAGCAAGGTACAAATAGATTAGGAGTTTCAGGAGGAGGATATGGAGTAAGAGTAAATGCAAAGTTGTAAGATCTTTACAGTTCTTTCAATTGGGAACTTTGTGTCACTTCTTAATTTTGTATAAGAGGCAGAAAACCAAAACAGAGATTTAAAGAGAAGACATCAGTTTAAATATTGTTAATTTAGTAGACTGTATTTGAATAGACTATAGGGAAGAAGGGAGAAGACCAGTGAGATTGGAAAGGAAGAAGCAATTAATGAGAAAATGGGCAAAACTTAAAGTGGCATTTTTAGAATTATTTAATGAAGAGTGAGTTTAGGAAAGAAAACATAGTTAGGCTTCATAGATAAAGTTATATGGGCAGGTGTGTAGAAATTACAATGAACAGAAGTAAAATTTTCTTCTTGGGTTTGGGAGAGTGAAAAAAGTCTGTAAGTTGGAGGGGAGAGGAAAGTGTTTCTGCAAGGCTGGAAACTTAGAGACGAGCAGGGGACTCTGGAGTACTTTCTCAGAAACAGCATGGAAAGTACAAATTGAAGGGAAAATGCAAAGAAGGAAAATAAGTCTGGACAGTCCCCAAAATGTGAGTGTGATAGAGGATCGATGTGAAAACTGCTTAAATCCTGCTCAAAGCAAAAATTAGAGTTCAATCAGTAGAACATATGAAATTCAGTTAAAATTCAAAAGTGTATTTTCTCTCAAACTAAAGAAGGAAAAGTTCTTTCTTCATTTGGCTTCTTGA
Source organism: Eurystomus gularis (assembly GCA_013400335.1). Taxonomy (NCBI): domain Eukaryota; kingdom Metazoa; phylum Chordata; class Aves; order Coraciiformes; family Coraciidae; genus Eurystomus; species Eurystomus gularis. Next base: position 15,209 of record VZZY01021158.1, on the reverse strand, counting down.
GAGCATGACTTTATATGGAAGTGTTTTTTATGACACGTGAAGAAAAGTTGCAAATACCAGAGAAGAATAAAAAGCCATAAACCAAGCAAGATAGAGCTGTGAGATAAAATGCAGTTGGGAAGGAAGTGCAAGGTGCCCTGCACCATTGTGTACATACAGGGTGCAGTGCTGTGCTGTGATCTGGTAACCGAGTTGGCTTTGAACACCACTTCTGATAACTCAGGCTGGCTCAGGTGTTTTTACATGGCATTCCTTTGGACCCAGGAAGGGAAGTTAAGTGAATTTCCCAATTCAAAGGAGCAATGATTTCTTTAAGAATTTCACACTGCCTCTTCTAGGGCATACTTCAGAGCTCTAAAACTAAAAATCTGTAAGTTGAAAAATCTTGAAAATAATAAAACAAAAAAACCCAGAGCCAAAATTAAATAAAAGCTTGTTCGACTGCAGTGACTGCTGTTGTTTCCCTTCTGCTGTCATTGTTATTGTTCAATTTTCTTTCTTTTCAGTTCAGGTTTCCTCTTCACTTTACCTTTTGTTTCCTCATTTTTAGGTTGGTGATCTGGATCGTTGTGATCTATACTTAGCTTTAATTCCAGAGATAGTGAATTTGTGCTTGCAAGTCAGCTGGAAGAAAGTACAATCTATCAAGAATTTCATTTTGTCCCTGACAAATGCATCTATTCATAACCTTCAGAAGAGAAACTGTGAAGAGGTAACTGAACATTATTTACAACAGAAAATACTAATACAAAATAAACCAGTAAATATTAATTGAAAGAAATATTTGTCATGTTTATATATTTATATTATATAGAAATAATTTAAACATACTATAAGTTAATATACAAATATTTGTATTATAAATATAATTATACACATTAATATAAATAAAATAATACAAAGTTTTGTGTGAACGTGTATGTGTGTATATACATTCCCTAACACACATGTCTTTAGTTGGCAGTATAATGTTAAAGTAAAATATTTGCAGCTAAGATTTTTAGTACTTTTGTTTTACTATTACATTTTTTAGAAGTCTGAATAGCTAAAGTAAAGGTTTAGATGTAATAATGGTCTATGTGTACTCAAATTCTTTTTCCTCAAATATAAAGCAATCTTACTGAGGAAGTTACTGTTAAATGCCTTTTGTATTTAATGATCTCTTGAATTTCTAAGGTGGAACATACAGAGAAGAAGAAATATCAGAACCCAGCATTGCTTTGGCTTTTTCATACAGTTTATTGTCAAATAGTTGAACGCATTAGGCTAGTATATCTGAAATAGATACATTTTTAAACGGTAAAGAAACATTCGGACCTCTGTGCTCCAGCCATGACAAGTTACTTCTATAAAAGGAGATTCAAATTAAGATTTGTTGGGCAGTATAATCTTTGGTATTTTCTGGGTTGAATTACTGATCAAGAACAGTTAAGACATTAAAAGATATATTTGAAATATTTTATTTTCTAGGTTTACTATTCTAAGGAAACAGAGAGACTTTTTTCTTTTCTTTGGTTATGTGAATGATGTACTTCAACCGCTTCAAAGTAAAGATTTTCTGGTTCAAACTTAGTGTTCACTGGGGGCTTCTGCCAACTTATTTTTAATTCAATGGAATTATATTGTCATGATGATTTCTGCAGTTGCACATCTTCAGTTTAAGAAGTAAAAAGAAAATGCTGAGTAATTACAGATGAGAAACATCTTTGTGCTCTAGACAGCTGAAAGTAACTTGAAGATACTTAAATAACATTGAGCTTTTAATACTATTAGGGAACTATATGCTTAGTTATTTTTTTCTTTTTTTTTTAATTGAGAGTTTTTATTTCTTGCCTCTTTGAATATAAACATTTAGCACACAAAATGGTCATAGTAGATTTTGTGACCTTTTAGTCTCTTGGAGGAGTTAGCATGTGGTATTCCGAATTTCAGCTGTCTTGTTGTAATTGGTTTCTGACTATGTGGACCCGCATCTTTTTTCATATTGCTTTCCAGCAACTACTACCTGGCAAGATAGAGGTGTTCCATCATAGTTGAGCTAGGTGCCTGCACTTTATTAAGTGACTGTAATTTTCAAGATTATTCTTTTTTTCAATGCTTGCAAGTTGTGATTGATTGCAGTGACCCAGCCAAGGAAAGCTATGTTATGCATAAGGTAAGAAAATAAGTAAGTAGAAGGATGCAGATTTGCTACCTTATGATGTCTGAGGTGATACAAGTAGGAGGATTATAAAATGTCAGTAGGTTATTTGTGTCATATTAGAAGAAATTGGTGCATGCTTGTTCATGTATCATTTGGTTTAAATTAGGAGCCGAAGCTTAAAGAACAAATCAAAAAAGTGGCTAGCATGGCTTCACTTACAGCAGTTTGTGAGGTAATGGATCAGAAACCTGAAGTGCACCTTGACTCTCTGCCTTCTGTGGATACTCTGAAGAGATTTATTTCCTTTTCTCAATTGAATGAAGTATTAAAGAAGCCATCTTACATTGAAGAAAAAAGTAGGTATGTCTGTCCTATAGCTTCAGTAGTTCTCTGGAAGAAATCTGATTAGCATGGAGCAGTGATTGAGAGACTGACTTTTCCTGTTCTTTTCTCCGATAACTTTTTGCCAAGATAAAAATGAATAATGTTGAACACAAATTATTCTTTCGGTTGCTCTTTTATCTTAACATTCAGGTTTTAGAACATTAAGTCAACCATAATTGATCAGACCAAAGCTTCTTTTGCTCAGTCCTCTAGTGCTAGGAAGCCAGAGCTATTTGACCATTACTTATCCTTATGCCTTATACCACCTTAAATAGATATACACTGCACAAAGCTATAACATGTATGCAAGTGACTTTAAATGGAAATTATTTACTGTTGGGGAAGGGAATCCCAGAGCAAGCCAAAGGCCTAAAAACCAAATACTTGGGTAACAAAAAAAGATGACTAGAGTATATCGATGTTTCCACTGAATGCTTTCCCAGATTTTTGAGTAATGAGATTGCCTGAACCTAGAACTGATTTTTCTCTAAGAAACTTTGTAGCTTTCTCTTCTGTGAACTTGTCTAGTCTCCCCTTGAACCTGTGTAAATTTTAGTTTCTTGAAGTATAGTGAGTTCATACAGTTAAGCTGTTCCTGGTGGAGTAGGAATGTGCCAGATAAATTAATACAATATATATTGAATAATCTTCTTACAGCTTATGTGAAGAAACAGCATCTCAAGGATGGGGAAAAATTGTTGCACGCTATGTTCGTGACCAGTGGATTTGCCTTCGTTTCATTTTAAATTCATTTCCAACACTGGCTCAAGAGTATGAAGAAACCTCAAAAATGTCATTGTCTACAATTGAAAGCTCAAGAAAAATTCTACAGTCTGCATTAGAAGCTCTGACTATTCTTCCTTCAGACCAAGTTTTACCTGTATTTGACTGCATGAAAGTCCTCATTCCCAAGGTAAAAATATAAACTAACTGTATGATATTAATACTTTGGGGGGTGTTTTTTGTCAAATGTAACACTTGGTT